>CM060887.1:58613652-58931152 GCA_030762935.1 Hymenopus coronatus | reverse complement strand
ATTAAGTTGGAATAAAAATTAGCTTTAGTGGTAATGACTAAGTGTTTATACATTTTTTTAAGTTCATAGTACTTATTTTTATATTCAGTTGTTCTAAGATGTTTACTTAAGTCATAATAAAGTAGGCATTTTTGTTTCAAATTATGGAGTTCACCAGTATACCACCTCTTATGGTCATCCTTCTTTATAGATTTCTTAATACAAGTAAGCGGGAAAGCATTGTCAACAGCCTCAAGTAAAACAGAGAAAAAGCAATTCACTTTGTCATTAATATTCTTTAAACTATATACACAAAACCAGTTTATGCTAATTAATAAGTTAATAAAATTACATTCTGAAAGTATTGAGAGGGCGGATAATATTAAAATTATGTTTAGTTATACTGTCTGGTGACGTGTTACATGCATTAGTTTTGAAATCTAAAGTGTCATGGTCAGAAACAATGGTAGGGACGACTTTAGATGTATATTTGTCGACATGAATGTTAGTTACAATGTTATCAATACATGTTCCAACTGAACCATTTCTACCAGGACGAGCTATTTCATTAATTGTGTGATGTAATCCAAAGCTGCTGAATAAATTAAAAAGGTCACTAAGTTCATTGCTATTCACAAGCAAGTCAATATTAAAATCAGCAGTGAGAATAATTTTAACATTTACAAACTTATTAAAAACAAAATTTAAAATGTCATGGAGATTGGTTAAAAATGTTTTAAAATGTTGTGTATTACTAGTGGGTGCCCTATAAATTGTGATAAATAAAATGTTCAATGAATTAATAAAAGCAGAACAAACTTCAAAAATAGATTGCACGGCTAGATTAGACATATAGGTAAGTTTTTTGGCACGAAGTTCATGTCTGACAAAAACTGCAGACCCGCCATGCTGACCACTTTTTCTACAGTAAGAGTCAATCAGTTCATAACCAGAGATGCTCAGCAGAGAAAGTTCTTCACTACAGAGCCAATGCTCAACAATACACAATACATATATATATATATATTTAGTTCACTCACCAGAATTTTTACATGGTCAAGTTTACTGGTAACACTTTGCACATTCCAATAGAACAGGCTCAATTCAGATTTATTAATTAATGTTGAGCTATTGGTTACCCTGTGGGAGCTATAATTGGGGCCCTTTGAAAATTTACAGGCCCTTTAGGAAATCTAAATTTGCAAACTAGCGTTCCAGATGGCCAGAAAGTAGGTTGAAAAATATCATTAATTAAGGAGGCAGGAACACCGAGTTTAAACGAACTATAGCTAGCATACTTTGCTTTAAGTTTTTCAATTTGGTAGCTACCCTTCTTATGATCCTGTAAATAATTCAACACATCACTGGATTCAGTGTTTGGATCAAGAGAAATAAAAAAGAAATTCAGTTTTTCAACAGTAGAAAGTTTTTCTGTAGTAGATGTTCCAGTAATAAAATCAGTTCTGCGCTTACTATTGTTAGCAGTAGCAGCGTCCTCCGTATTAACAACCTTAGACTTTTTCTTTTTCTTACGTGAAACCGTTATCCATTCCCTACCATTATTTTCATTGTTGGACTCAGCAATGCAATTAGGAATGGTAGATTTAACCACATTACTGAGACATTTACCTGTCGTGAACGTCGACCCATTCTGTTTACCGTGATTGTCTTTAAGCTGCGTTACTGCAGCATTACCAGAAATGTTGTCCTCACATGATGCCTGTTGACCTTCAGCATTTGTACACGCTGTAGATTCAATTGCACAATTAACGTTTGCCATGTTATCAACCACTTCACTAATAGTTTCACCTCTCATTATCTTAATGTCTTCTAAAAGTTTAATTTTATCACTGAGAAGAACAATTTTATCACGTAGTTCCTTAATAATTATATCCTTTTGTTCTATAATATAATTGTAAACACAAACGTCAAGTTTTCCATCAGGTACATCAAGGCTTGATTGGACATTATCGTCACAACGCTTAACAGTATTGTCGTCTAAAAGTTTAACGTTATTAGTTAATTTAGCGCAACTATTGTGAAAATAGCTTTCACATTCAGCACACTTTAGTCCATTGACAATCTTGGCCTTGCATCTCTTACAAAAAGAATTATTATTTCTAGCGTTGGAAGTAGCACCACTATTACTGGTTCCAGCCATAGCTAGAGCAAATCCGATCACCTATTTTATTAATTAGTTTTACACAGCTCAAATAAAACACATTTATAGAGTTCAGGCATTTGATTTAGCTGGTAACCACTTTACACTGCTCGCGTAAACAGTAGCGACAGAAAAATACAATGTATATCTTGAATTTTCTGGGAATAGCCTCTGAAGACTACTTTAATTTTGGATGAATTTTACGGAAGTTTGCATAACTGCTAAACTGTAAGAGATAGACAAAAATTACCAAACAAAAAATGTAGAGCACATTAAAACACAAAATTTAAGTTATCTAATTTCTTTTCGTGGAGTTGATCGTTTTTGAGACATTCCTTGTTTCTGGTTTCAGCTTTAAAAAAACCTGTACTTTTCTCACTAGGAAATTTGTCAACTCCTGTCCGTACAAACAAAGGAACTTCAGTCACTTAGCAACCAGCTTTTGGCTATCACTTTAACCTATGGTACTCCCTTACTACGCTTCTAATTACAAGCAATCAAGCAATAATAATATTTCTGCTAATTTTCCTCAATTAGCATGAAGTAAATAGAAACATAAGCTTTTTAACAATAATTTGTTGCAGAGTTGTAGAGAAAATCATGTGAACGGAACACATCAGATTTTTTTTTTTTTTTTTTTTTGGATTCAAGTAGTACTAAAACATGATTTTCGGTGAACTCTCGGTATCGATATTTGGGTGGAATACAACACCTTATCTATCCACTATGTACATTGTACATAGCGGGCTAGAGAAAGTAAAAATTGATTGTATATTAATGGATTAAGTGCAGCATTGGAATTAAAATTAGATGTTACAATTACTTTTAGCAACGGAGGTTTTCAACCCACAACACTGTCGTGCTTCAGATCAGGGCTAAAATAAATGATTACGAATTTATTTTCATCTACACATTACCTATGGCACTTACAGCAGGGAGGTTACCTTCAGCCTTTGTAAATCGACTAAAGTTTATAACCAGCGGTTCCACTTAATTTGTATGCTAGCGGCAAAGCCTAGTGCAAACTCTTGTCTTTACGTAAATAGTGTTATCAGTGGGAGGAAGTACACAGAGTCGGCAATGTTCAGTGTTAAACGAGTGCCAGTGTAACAAGGAAGGTGTGCTGCACAGTTGGCAAGCATACAAGAATTTGTGATTCATCGAGTTTCCACGATTCTTCGTTGAAGAGATGCAGCGAAGAGGTGACCCTCCTCATTTCCATCAGAATGGCGAGTTGCTCCACTGTTCATAGCTTTGCTCAACCTGCATTCACGTTTTTATTTTGCTTTTGCTATTGCACACTTAACTTACTATCAATCGTTCTTGAGTGCCAAAAGCTGTAACAACTATTTCTAAGTTTGTTAATGAACAAACTGTTCATTAACAGCTTGTAGCTGCTTGCAGAGAGCTAAGCTATGCATGGAGTAGTTGTAAATTAGAAAAATTAGGTAGTTTTTAGGTTAGATAAACTAAGATGTAACTCTGATTTGAACTACATAACCGCAAACGCTTTCGATTGTCTTATATTTGACTAAAGTGAGGCCTATCACAACAGTTTTCATAATTTTAAGTTTGTATTTGTCCACTTAGTCTGTAACGAACGCACAGTTTCCAGACACCAAATGCAGTTGACTATTTGTGTCGTTAATAACAATTTGCAAATGAAGCTGGTGGAAATGGGAGCTGTAGTTCCTAGATATAGCAGCAGGTGGCATTAGAAATGACCAAGATAACGCAGAGAATACAAGAACGAAGTCGTGTAAGATATGCGGACTTAAAATCAAGAGGTTTATGTCTAATACATTGTAAAGCAAAAACGTGATATTTTTACTTTCTCTACCCCGTAAGTGCAATGTTGGACAGAGAAGGTATTGTATTCCACCCAAAAATTCGATGTCGAAATTTCACCGGAAATATATGTTTTGAAATCCCCTGAGTCCGAAAAAAATCTTTTTTAGAAAAAGGTCGGGGTAGCATAGCTCAAAAATGAAAAGACCGTTAACAACCAACTTGGTATTTTCAATATCTTACAAGGATGACCACGAAGATTTGAAAAAAAAAGTCTCCTCACCCTAAGCTACCCTTTACATGGAACATTATTTCAATAGTTTCTTTTTCTCAAAAATGGTTCTAATGGTTTTGATTAAAATCCCGTAAAATAAAGATATTTAAATCACAAATAAAATGCCTATTTTGTATTTTCTGGGAATAACCTCTGAAGACCGCTTTATTCTGGATGAGTTTTGAGGAATTTTGTATAACGGTTAAACCGTCAGATATAGACAAAAACTTATTACTAATTGTAAATCTCGTTAAAACATAATTTTTCATATACGTTTTTACTTTCTCTAGTCCCGTATGTACAATGTACATAGGGATACAGAAGGTATTGCACTCCACCCAAAAATTCGATACCGAGATTTCACCGGAAATATATGTTTTAGGGTCCCCTGTATCCAAAAAAAAAAGTATTTTCAGAAAAAGGTCCGTGTGTCAGTGTGTCCGTGTATCTGTGAACACGATAACTCAAAAACGAAAAGTCGGTAAAATACCAAACTTGGTATTTAAGTTTAGTATCTTCCAGGGATGCGACACGAAGATTTTGAGAAAAATCCCCTCACCCCAAACTACCCTTTACACGAAAAAAATTTCGAAAATTTTGATTTTCTTAAAAATGGCTCTAACGATTTTGATTAAAATATCGTATATTAAAGATATTTACCTGACAAATAAAATGAATATCTTCAATTTTCTGGGAATGGTCTTTGAAGACTACTTTATTGTGGATGAATTCTACGGAATTGTGCATTACTGCTAAACTGTAAGAGATGGACAAAAACCTACCACATGAAAAATGTAGAGCATGTTAAAACACACAATTTATGTTATATACATTTTTGTCGTGGAGGTGATCATTTTTAAGATAGTCTTAGTTTTTCGTTTCTGCTTTGAAAAACATACTTTTCTCATACAGGAATTTGTTAACTCCTGCCCATACAAACGAAGAAACTTCATTTACATAGTAACCAGCTTTTGGCTATCATTTTAACCTATGGTACTCTCTCATTTCGCTTCTACTTATAAGCAAGCAAATAATAAGACTATTTCTGCTAATGTTTCTCAATTAGCATGAAGTAAATAGAAGCATACGCTTTTTAACTACAATTTGTTGTAGAGATGTAGAGAAAGTCATGTGAATAGTACACATCAGATTTTTTTATGTTGGGCTGCCTGTTTCTAAGATATTCCTTGTTATTATTACTTTCTCTACACGTACTATGTACATAGTGTATAGAGAAGGTATTGCACTCCACCAAAAAATTCGATACCGGGATTTCTTGGAAATATATGTTTTAGGGTGCCCTGTATCCTAAAAAAGTATTTTCAGAAAAAGGTCCTTGTGTTCGTGTGTCTGTGAACACGATAACTCAAAAACAAAAAGTCGGTAAAATACCAAACGTGGTATTTAAGTTTAGTATCTTCTAGGGATGCGACACGAAGATTTTGAGAAAAATACCCCCACCCCAAACTGCCCTTTACATGGAACTTTTTTCGAAAATTTTTATTTTCTAAAAAATGGCTAACGATTTTGATAAAAAAAATCGAATATTAAAGATATTTACCTGACAAATAAAATGTATATTTTAAATTTTCTTGGAATAGCCTCTGAAGACTACTTTATTCTGCGTCAATTTTACGGAATTTTGCATAACTACTAAACCGTAAGAGATGGACAAAAACTTACCACACAACAAATGTAGAGCACCTAAAAAGACACAATATATGTTATATACATTTTTTTTTTTTGTATAGTTGGATATTCCTTATTTTTGGTTGCAGCTATAGAAGCTTTATACTTTTCTCATACAGGACTTTGTGAACTCGTATCCATACAAACAAAGAAACTTCAGTTACATAGCAACCATATTTTGACTATCACTTTAACCTATGGTACCCTCTTATTTCGCTTCTACTAATAAGGAAGCAAGTAATAATACTATTTCTGCTGGTCTAATAATCATACTAATAATAATAATATAAATAATGCTAATAATAATCGTAGTGTAAAAGAGTTAAAGGAAACAAAAAGGAGATTGCAATGCTTCGATATTACGGTTTTGAGGATTTTATAAGCCCCCTTAAGTTAAAGTTTTGAATCTCTTATATTAGTTCCTGCAATGGTTCTCTACTGTTACTAAAAATAATCCTGATCTTATTACACATCCAAAAAGGTAAATAAACTTTATTATTCTCTATGTAAGGTATAGATGTTACAATGTTAGCCACTTGATCAGAACCGTAATATAAACTAACCTCTCCTGAATCAAATTAAATTATTTAGTTTGTTAACGACGCTGTCAATTGCCAGGAACATGTCAGTGCCACTGGTATGCCGGAATTTCGTTCCACAGGAGTTCTTTAACATGGCAATAAATCTACTGACATGGGGTGGCCGCTTTTAAGCACACTTAAAAACCATTAGACTGGGCTGGTCTAGAATTCATGCTATTCGAAATAAAAATTCACAGAAATGGTCTTGTTGCTTAGTTCTTTGTAAGCAAAAGTGAAATAAGGGAACACATTAGGCTAAAGCGATAGTCAAATCTTTAAAAACTGTCGCTATGTAATGAGGTTCGGTTCTGTTTGCATGACCAGAAATAGAACAAAATAAAATCCAATGAGAACTCTCCGTTTGAGAAAAGTATAGGTATTATATAATTGAAACCAATAACAAGGAATATCTCAGAAATGGTTAAATGCACAAAAAAGCGCATATGATATAAATTGTGTGCTCGAGATGTACATTTTTTTTTGTGTTGTACCATTTTGTCTGTATTTTACGGTGTGCTAGTTATGCAAAAGACCTGAAGAATGAAGAGGTCTTCAGAGGCTATGCCCAAAAATTTCGGGATATATGTTTTATTTGCCATAATATAAAATCGTTAGTGCAATTTTTAAGAAAATAGACAATTTTGACAATGTTCCATGTAAAGGGCCGTTTGGGGTGGGGGATTTTTGGAAGATAATAAATATGAATACTGACTTTTGTTTTCGAGTTTGCTGTTCACAGACAGACTCAGGCGGGCGTGCAGAGACCTTTTTCTAAAAATGCTAATTTGGATTCAGAGGTCCGGTGAAATCTCGGAAGTATTTTTGGAAGAAATGTAATACTTTCTCTACCGCGTACAATGTATATAGTAGCTGGAGAAAGTAAATATGAAATTTACAATACCTATTTTATTATATTTAAACAAAACAACTCCCCATAGGATCGTACCATGACGGCGTTGTAGCAGTATTGTTAGACCACTCGCCTCCCATCTAGGCGTCCCGGGTTCGATCCCAAGCGCCCGCATGTGGTATTTTTGAAATGAAATTGTGTTTTATTTATGAATGCTCTTTAACTCTGTTGTTCTAAGCGTTCCATTCTATACTGGGCGTGAAAGACCGCTTAATTTTATTCAGAGGTCTCTCTATCAGGCTTGAGGTTCTTTTACGTGCCGTAAATCTACGACACGGGACCCACGGCTTTACTTCCCTTCCGAAGGAAGCCATGGTAATGAAAAAAATTCATCGTCCTCCGCCAAGTTTGAACCCGCGACCTTGGGTATATGAGGTTAGAATGGTAACCATTACACCACGGAAGACGACTGTGGGATCTGTGTGGTCGAAACGGTGTCTGAGCGAGTTTTCTCCGGGTCCTCCGGTTTTCCCCACCGCTCATTCCCCAATTGTACCATCATCATCATCATCATCATCATCATCATCATCATAATAATAATCCATTTCGCTTTCATTTCATATCATTCACTTCCTCACGCTTATACCTGTTTACGGGCCGACCACTCGTTCCAGGTTCTTTGTTCTGTGGTTCCGTTGGCTCCCTGAGAGCTTCTGACACCTAGGCAACCGCTTATAAGTCCTAGGGGGTGTTGGTCCTAAATATGGGGAGGGTAAGCCGACTTGAAAAAAAAATAGGATTGTGCCAAAATGTGTTTTATTGAAATCTTTAGCAAGCGAACAAACTTTCAACATTCTATCAATGGACGCTGTTATCTTCACTAATCTCTCTTTAAATTCAAATATGGTCCTTAGTCATACGTCACACATAGCGTCGCGAGGACTTGTTACTTGTTCCTTAGTGGCATTGCTTCTATCCGTTGTGGGTCAACCTTAGTCTTATTAGGTCAGCGACGCAACTTCGCTAAAATCCTCTGAATCATTTAGTAAATATGGCTCAAGCCCTTCTACACGACAAGGTGGGACCCTCAGAAGCGTACTCTGGAAGGAGATTTTCATGAAAGCTTTGGTGTGGCATCTTTGGAACGTTCCAAACTTAAATGCAAGTTTAGTTAAATTTTATCCATCATAGCGATAACTGAAAAGCAGCAGCTGCTACGGAGAAGCAATTTGACAAAAAACCTGTTGCGACTGACTCGCCGCACAATTGGAAACACTGGCAAAACAAATTGTCTGTCTATTCTGAGGTGTGTACCGCAGTCAAATATCGTTATAACAATTTCTGGGGACTTTGAAATTCATTTCGCTGTATTGAAATATCGTTAAATCGGTTGTTTAATATTATTATCTTAAAGGGGACAAATTGCGACTTTGTATTGCGACTATGCCGTGCGGCCGCAATCATCGAATATATGTGCACGGCTAGCTTCGCAAGACATAGCTGATTGTTGGTATTCATTGTTACACCTGCGTTAGTGGACACGTGTGTCGGAAGACACTGATGTAAAATACCAAGTTCGGTGTTTAACGACGTGATCAACATTCAAATGCTACGTCAAGGAAAGAGTATAGCATTTCAAAGCCAGCATAGATTCGGCTATCCTTTCAGCCTTCTGTATCACTTTTGTGCTTACAACGAATTTTATAGTGAATAATTTTTGCATAGGACAAAACTCTAATATGTTCCATTCACATGCCTATCTTCTTATTTTGCAACAAACTATTCATACAAAAGCGTTTGTCTATCTAATTCGTGCTAATCGAGATAAACACTAGCAAAAGTGAGTTTATTATTTACTTCCTTGTGAATATTCTTAAAACTAAAGCACTCGCATTTAAAAATGGTTACGTACACGCTCAGCTGGAAAAGTGGATATACGGGAGAAAGAAATTAAAAGTGTTAAACATTTCGATTATCTAGGAGTAAGGTTTGACATGACAGGAAAATGGCACAAGAACTCAGAGTTTGTAAAACACAAAGGGATTGGACAACTTTGTGAAATATTGAGGCTATTGACCCGGATACCAGATATGCCAGTAAAAACATTACCAACCATGTATGAGGCAATGTTTAGGTTTCATCACTACATGGAAGTGAGGTGTGGGGATGGGATAGAATAGATAATCTAAATAAAATGCAGTGTAGTTTCTGGAAATGTGTTCTGGTATTGGGGAGGGGTACTTCTAACTACAATGTCCTGCGTGAGGTAGGATGTTGGTAATATGCTAAATTAACTGTAGTTAGATACCGGCTGCGAATAATTAAAGAGCAATATGATATCGAAATCAGATGAATAACATAGATTATCCAAAATGGGCGGTGGGGCTACAACGGGGATTATCAAAGATTGGCTTAAACGATGTTTGGCAAAGGGTAATGAAAATAGATGTAACGTCGTGAATAAAGTAAAATGTCGACCATGCGATATAAACAGGCAGGAAATAGAATCTGAATGAAGAAAAACATATTTTTTGGAGCTGCAAAAGAAATAAAAATTGGGTGGTGTAAAGAAACACATATTTTAGAAATAGATATGAAACAAAGTCGGGAATAGCGTAGCTCAGGTTGAGAGGGTGGAAAACTCGTAAGGTAGTTGATGAAGCTGGTCGGAGGATTTGCCCATTATGCGGGGATCAGGAAGACTGGATGCATATTTTGGCAGATTGCGGCAGATGGAGGATGCTAGGAAAAAAGTATTGCCGGAAGTACTTTTAGATTAACACAGACGAAGGCCAGCATGCTGGTACGAATAATAAAGATGAGGATGCGATAGCTTGAATTAAAAAGTATTTTAATGAAGCTTCAGTAGAATATATGTTTTTGTTGGAAGATAGCAAAGGAATGTACTTGATTCTAAACAGCCAAAACTGGCCAAGCCTGGGCACTACTTAATGGAAGCACGCGCACTAAGAGATACAATATTTGTGTAAATATTGTATAGTAATACCCGCTTCAAAAATGTTGCCGCCAATGATTTCAAATGAGACTTTACATTGTCTTGAATATTTTTGTACTTTACAACGTTTGCGGAGAACCATTCAAAGCAAACGAAAAGAAATGCTGACTTCAGGAATTGTGTTGATCCATGACAACGCTAGTCCACACTCTGCTGGTACAACCCATCGGCTCCTTGAACAATTTCAGTGGGACATTTTCGATCATCCGCCGCACAGTCCTGACCTAGCACCCAGCGACTTTCACCTTTTCCCTGAACTGAAGACGTGGCTAGGAGGGTAGCACTTTCAAACCAGCGAAGATCTTCAAAATAACATCAATGCTCATTTGAAATCATTGGCGGCAACATTTTTTGAAGCGGGTATTGCAAAGCTTGTGCACAGGTACGATAAGTGTCTCAATCTTTTCGGTGATTATGTAAAAAGTAACCATAAGTGTACAAAACTTTTAGTAATAAAATAATTGTTTTCTATGACATTGTCTTTTATTTATAGCCTATCGGAGGTTGAAAAAAAAACCGGCCCTCGTATTTGTTTTGGTTTGTGGTTACATATTTCTTTGCAGTCTTCCATTATTACATTGACTCCAACGATTATTTCGTTAAAGTCTTTAGCGTTGTATATGGGCATGTACATGAAGTTTTGAATGTTTGACTTTTTCAGGTCTGTGAAGTATTTCATGGTGGTTCCTTTTATCTCGATCATACGTGACAATGCGTAGCTTTTGAAATGTGTGTAGTTCTCCAGTGCGATGAGTTTTTTTTTAGGTTTTCAGTGCTTTGTGTAGTATGTTTTTCAGGTCCTCAGTGGTTGTTTTGATGTCATTGATAACCTTTGGTATGCGACCTTGTAGGTGAGTTAGTGCGTCCTGTATGTTCATAATGTTGTGGTCTTCATCAAAGTCTTGTGCAGTTTGTACTTCTTTCGTGTTGTTATGACGTTTTTCGATGCAGTTTGGTGGTTCAGTTGAGGTTGGTTGTGGAGTTTGCAGAATCGGTGGTGATTGGTTTTCTTGAACCTTTGTTGTTCTTTCCGACATTAAGTCTCTGCTATGGTGGTGGTTGTGTGTAATCCCTTTGTATCTGACTTTCTCGGCTGGACGTTTTCTGCGGCGATTGTCAATCGATGATTGTTCTCGGTGTAATTCTGTTAAATTATGTGTAATTTCTCGAAGGTAATATGGGCAGCATATCAGACCGGTGTAATGATTTTATCCATAGCATGTTGCGCAGAAACGGCGGCGTTTTGTGCAAATTGATGCCAAGTATGGAGCACCACAATAGTGGCAGTGAGGAGTTGAGCAGTGTTCTAAAGTGTGTCTGTATGGACGGCGGAGTCCATTTTGTATGGCTTTCTTCTATCCGTACTTCTCGTCCGAGGAATGTCATTCCAGAGTTGAAGGGTCAGAAGAAAGGAGCTTGCTTCAGGAAGAACCGCATTGTCAGCTGATGGTGTACACCGACCGCAACTGCGCTGAAATGCCGAATGCGTTGGGTGTCACCGTCGACTGATGCTGCTGCGGATGCCCATTACAATGTGTGTCGGATGTGGTGACTCTGTAGATCGATGGGTAGCAGTGACGCTGGAGTCAGTGGTGGCTGATGTATTCGTTATCTCTGGAGTTAATGTGGTAGGTGTGTTTATGCTTAATGCGTTGTCAGTTGAGTTTGGGTGTTGAGTGTGTTATTCTGCGAATCATAAGGCGTAGTTTTCCTGGGGTGCGGTGTGGTCTCTCGGCCTCTTCAGATATGTTTATTTCTCCATTATCACTACCCTCCAATCACTGCTTCTCATTTTTATCAACACTATTACCTTTTTATATTCTCTACTGCGTATAGTAAGTAGGGGAGGTATGATTTTCATCCAAACATTTGATTCCGAGATTTCACTGGAAGTACACGTTTAGAGACTCCCTAGATTAAAAAAAAATAAATAGAAAAAGGTCCGTGTGTGTCTGTGAACTCGCAACTAAAAGCAGAAAGTCGCTGGAATTCCAAACTTGGTATTTATGTTCAGTGGGTATCTTCCAAAGGTTATGGCAAAAAGATTTTCAACAAAATCCTCCACCCCAACTGTCCTTTACATAAAATGTTTTTCAAACTTTTCGATTTTCTCAAAAATGTCTTTGGATGAAAACACTATATATTGCAGATATTTACACGACAAATAAACTGTATATCTTGAATTTTCGGGGAATAATCTGTGAAGTTCTTCATTCAGAATGAATTTTACTACTGGTAAACGTTAAGCGATGTACAAAAAGTACATTAAACTCAGAATTTAGTTTATGCCATAGGCATTTCCAAGATACCCATTAGTAACGGATCAACATGTTTAATACTTGGTCATTCTTCAAAGTTCTTGCGCATAGCTTCACAGGAAAATCATTCTGATTACCATTAAAGAGTACATCCCCTACCAAGCGCAGACATTTTTTCTAGGCTGCAGTTCCTGGTACAATTGTTTACTCTCTTGGCCGTCGGATCACCGAATCCACGAAAATCCACAGTCGCCTGCCGCAAGATCTATTTTTGCCTCTGACAATATGGAAGCTTAACTCTTGTTTGCACTCTTACCACCAGGGCCATTACGTCACAGAGAGACACGAGTGGGGTGACCTCGTGTTATTTTCTATTTATTGTTATATCCACTACTTTGTAATCTGTTTTGTGTTCGAGCATATATATGCGAAATATTCTGCCTGATCTGTAAAGCGGGAAACTGCTGATCCACCGTTAAACAGTTACACAAGTGAACCTGGCGTTTAAAGGCCAGTGTATTGGTACAGTTCTTAAAAACATTTGACTATCGCTATTATCTGTGGTTTATGGGTATTTTCTTCAAAGTGTAAACATTTATTGATTACTTTATTAAGTTTTTAATTTATTGTTTTGATTTTATTATATTGTGTCTATAACGAAATTTATTATGTAGCTATTTCGGCTCGGGTTTATCCAAGTTAAAACGAAGTGGATAGAAAAAAATCTGATGTGTTCCATTCATATGACTTTCTCTAGCTGTTCCATAGACAACATTTTCTTACAAAAGATCATCTTTTATCTACATCAAGATTGCATTACCAGAAATGGTCTAATTACATGTTTCTTAGTCGCCCTCCGTGGTGTAATGGTTACCATGCTAACTTCATGTACCCAAGGTCGCGGGTTCAAACCCGGCGGAGGACGATGGATTTTTTCGGGCGTAAAAATCTTTAGCATGGCTTCCTTCGGAAGGGAAGTAAAGCTGTGGGTCGCGTGTCGTAGATTTACGGCACGTAAAAGAACCTCAAGCCTGATAAGAGAGGCCTCTGAGCAAAATTAAGCGATCTTTCACGCCCAACATAGAATGGGACGCTGAGAACCAAAAGCAGTTAAAGAGCGTCCATAAATAACACGCCATTTTTTTACATGTTTCTTTGTAAGTAGAAGGGAAATAAGAGAATATACAAGCTAAAGCGCTATTCAAATATTTTAAAAGACGGTCGCATGTGAAACAATTGAAATTCGGCTCCCTTTGTTCGCTAGAAATTACTTCCCGTTTGAGAAAAGTTGAAGTATCTTAAACTAAAATCAGCAACTTGAAATATTCTCTAAAACGGTCAACTCTACAAAAAAGCATATGACATAAATTGTGTGTTTTAACGGGTCTACATTTTTTGTATAGTGAGCTTTTGTCTATCTCTTACGGTTTACTAGTTATATAAAAGTTATTCAGAATGAAGAGATCTTCAGAGGCTATTCCCAGAATATTAAAGATATACATTTCATTTGTCATGAAAATATCTATAGAAGCTAATAAACTTGTGAGCTAAGAATTGTGTGTACATCCCCTAATAAACTTTGGGGAGGGCTGTGAGGGTAACACATCAGCGTTTTGTTTTGCTTTTTGATTTTGTTTTAATTCAACTGTCACGAATAAATTCACTCAAGCCACTTTACAGTACACTTGATATTTTTCTTCAAACATGTTCTTATGCTACTCATAGCTGGTTTTGCCTTTCTGTTGCATTTTTCTTCTGATCTGACCATCTTTCAATGTTCAGCCGTATCCCAAAGTAATCAGATGTCTTCACTGCTTCAGTAGCACTACCTTCCAACCAGTGTTTCTTATTTGTGCTAACACTGTTCCCTTTTCTGTATAACACGACTAAATCAATGTTGACAAAAGTTTAGTTATGAGGTACAAAAACCAGAAAGTTGTGATGCTGACAACAAAGTATATCACAAGCGTTTAAATCAGGGTTGTGGTTTTGTTGTAAGTAACGAAATGTCTTATTATTAAATTTAAATCTCGTTATAAAGTATTTTGCAGCAGCTACTGTTGCAAAACTTTATTACACCAACCTTGTGGAAACTGACTAAACTGATTCATGTACTTTGCGAATATAATCAGCTTTTACATCGCCTTCAGCACGCCTGAAAAAAGCGCTAATATGAAGATGGAACGTGCTATGAATACTTAAGACAGTTTGTGCTTGTTTAGTAAATTAGCGCTGCATAATGATAGTTGATAGATTCCCACTTTCTACGGCCTCCGAGAGAATTTCGACTTCAAACTAAAGTCTGTTCTTTATATAATCGTCTTAGGAATGGTAATACAGCACTCGAGTTTCCAATATACTAGCTTGCGTATATTTGACTGTTTATTATAAAAGTCCGACTATTACGTTCACATGATTTTCGCTACCCGCTATTGCTTATTAGCACACACACATATATAAGTATATATATATATATACATATAAATTATTCTTACAAAATGATGTTATTTTCTCTACTGCGTATAGTAAGCGGGGAAGTTATTGCATTCTACCCAAAAATTCAATGTTGAGACTTCACCGAAAGTATATATTTTGAGGTCTCCTGAACCCAGAAAAACATGTTTATTTCCCCTAGAACATATGTACAATGTGCATAGTAGAGACGGTATTGTGTTCCGTCCAAAATTCGGTACCGAGATTTCACCAGAAATATGTTTTGAGACTCTTTGTGCGCTGGGCAGCATAGGCCAAATACCAAACTTAGTAAGTTTAGTATCTTCCAAGGATGCGACATGAAGATTTTCAAGAAAAATCCCCACCCCAACTACCCTTTATATGGAACATTTTTCGAAAATTTTGATTTTCTCAAAAATGGCTTTAATGGTTTTGATTAAACTACCATATTTTAATATACAGTGGCTGTCCCAAAAGTACCCGACCTAACTTATACATAGTAGTTGTTTCAAACAACAATGGTAAAAAGTACCAACCATTCACGCTTAACTGGGGAGAAACGCGCTAAGTGATTCCGTCCTTCATAAATACTACTTGCGCTAAGACAAAATATTCAAATTTTGCAAAAAAAAAAAGATAATTCACGAGGAAGCTAGGGAGTAATGTTCGTAGCAGAACCGTAAAAACCACAGATATTTAGTTCAAATAGTTTTCATAATACACATGAATAAACGTTATGTCGCTAGACAGATTTGCATGTTCAGTGTGCGAGTGAGAGGGAGATGTGAACAGAGTGGGGGTAACGATCTGACAGCGCATCTCATTCGCAGCAGCGTAGACATAATGGATCTCATCTCCATACCGTATGACTTTTTGGTGCGGACCAAGCTGATGGCGGTGTATTTTTCAGGTTCCCATCACTTTATACTATACCACTTTGCTCCGCTATAGTCCTGCTGCTTTCACTCCCCATGGAGTACAACCAGCCTTCTATGTCTCATTCTTTTATAACATACCATTCAGCTCCGCGCCATAAAAATGGCGTTAGGGTGCCATCCGGTCTACTGCTCTGACTATCCATGGATAGACGACAGCTATAACTCTTACCATGTGTTTTATTACTTTCTCTATACGTACTATGTACATACTCTATAGAGAAGCTATTGTAATGCACCCAAAATTCGATACAGAGATTTCACCAGAAATACATGTTTTGGGTCCCCCTGAACCCAAAAAGAAAAAAAAAAAAATTCTGGGAAAAAGAAGTCCGTGTGTGTGTGTGTGTGGGTGAGTGTGTGTGTGTGTGTGTGTGTGTGTGTCTGTGGACAGCAAAGCTCAAAAAGACCGTTAAATACCAAATTTGGTATTTAAGTTTGGTATCTTGCAAGGATGCGACACGAAGATTTTTAAGAAAATTTTCCCACCCCCAACTATCCTTTACATAGAACTTTTTTCGAAAATTTTGATTTTCTCAAAAATAGCTCTAATAATTTTAATTAAAATATCGTATATTAAAGATATTTATCTGACAAAGTGTATATTTTGAATTTTCTGGGAATAGCCTCTGAAGACTAGTTTATTCTGGTCGAATTTTACAGAATTTTGCATAATTGTTAAACCGTGAAAGATAGACAAAAACTTACCATAAAAATGTAGAGCACATTAAAACACACAATTCGTGTTATATACATTTTTTCGTGGAATAAATCGTCTTTAAGATATTCCTAGTTTTTGGTTTCAGCTGTGAAAAACTTTTACTTTTTCTCATACAGGAATTTGTCAACTTCTGTCCGTACAAACAAAGGAACTTTAGTCACATAGCAACCAGCTTTTGACTATCACTTTAACCTATGGTACTGCCTTATTTCGCTTATGCTAACAAGGAAGCAAGAAATAAGACTATTTCTGTCAATTTTTATCGATTAGCATGAAGTAAATAGAAGAATAAGCTTTTTAATAATTAGATTTTTTTCGTACTATTGTTTTAGACATGTGGTGGAACCTTGGATTATGGTATTAAATTTCCAATCCGATATTTATCTTGTGGACTGAGGGAAACCACGCTACCGCCTGAGCCATTCCTCTCAACACACACCTGTTGATACTTCAACGTAGTTTTTATAAACATTATTAGTTTGCTAGCCTACCAAATTGTCGCAATGAGGGAAGAAATAGAAAAGGTGAGCGAGGTCAGAGACCTTTTCGACCTATCCACACCGCGCAAGGCTGTTACTCAAATTAGCGACCCTTTCATGAGGCGGCTTCGTGACTCAGTTCACCAGCTGAAGTGTTGGAAAACTGCCCACCCTTCTGCGTACCGGTAATCGATAAGCTGCACAATGCAGGGCTGCCAACAAAAGACCGTGAGTGGTAGGTGTGTCCATTATTTAGCACTGATACGGTATATGCAAACAAAAGATAATATTGGCAGCATTATTATTTGAAATGCGCTTTGTTTGATTACAGACAAAAATCACTGTATGTATTTTAGTTTTTTCTATCACTTGGTTAACTATTGAGTTCCAACGAACAATTCTGTTTTGGAATTCCATCAGAAATAAAGTTATGAGTTACCTGAATGCAATAAAAACAATGTTTAGAACAAGTGTGAGAGAAGAAGACGCCGACACCGGTGACCGAGATCGTTAAGGCATGTGATCGTAATAGGGAGATCCATGTTCGATTCTCGTCAAATCCTTCGGTTTTTTTCAGTGCTCATGCATTGATTGAGGTACTCTGAACTTGGTCTTAAGGCAAAGTTACCTGGTCAAATACTCTTATGCCGGCTCTATTGGCGCGTTAGGCGTTGACATTCTGCCTCTAAAGAATCATGAGTTTGATCATGCTATGGGCATGGATCATGCTATCTAAGCCATTCTATTCTGTGATGACCAAGTAGGTTATGCCTGAAGGCCAATATATGCATACAAATTCCTCTTTCCTAGCTTTGACTTCACTTTATCTTTATCATTGCCTCGTATTCTGTAAGAATGGGCGTTAAACGGCGAGAGAGACGCGGGGGGGGGGGGGATAGAAGCTAGGGCTACCTCAAAGGAAGCATGGGATTATCAGCAGTGTGGACATGTCAAAGTAAATAATGCGCATCTCTGTTGAGCATGGTCAGGAAATCTTTAAACAGAACATGTAATAAGACATTCTGCACAAACAAATGAATTATTAGACAACTATTTTTGATCGGTATTCGTATATACGAATATTGGTCACTGAAGATATGGCTGTAACCTCTTTCACATTACTTTTTTTTTTTTCCTCCATATTATAACCTTTTTCAATTGGGTATTTCACAGTGCTTTTCTCTTTTAGGGTTTTGCTCTCATGAAATTCGACCAAAATTGTGTAAAATTATATAAAAAATCTGATGTGTCCCATTCACATGACTTTTTCTACATCTCTAGAATGAATTATTGTTAAAAAGCTAATGCTTCTATTTACTTCATGCTTAGCGAGAAAAAAAATTGCAGAAATAGTCTTGTTACTTGCTCCTTTGTAAGCAGAAGTGAAATAAGGGAGTACCATAGGTTAAAGTGATAATCAGAAGCTGATTGTTATGTGACTGAAGTTTCTTTGTTTGTATGTATGGACAGGAGTTGACAAAATCCTGTATGAGAAAAGTATTAGTTTTTCAAAGCTTTAACCAAAAACAAGGAATATCTCAAAAACGATCATATCCACGAAGAAAACGTATATAACTTAAATTGTGTGTTTTAACGTGCCCTACATTTTTTGTGTGGGAAGTTTCTGTTAGTAGCCACCGCGATCTCCAGTTCTCAATCCCACCGATTTAGGTTGCAGAGTTAACTTAAAGAACGAGGACATCGTGACACATCCGCACATCCTAACACATCCGACAGCAACTGAAAGATGCTATCTCATAAGAAATTGCTAATATTCGAATACATCATTGCAAAATGCTGTGCATGGAGTCGCAGAAAGAATAGTGTACGGTGAACAAGAGAACGGAGGACATTAACAATGTTTTATAAAACCTCATTGTTTGCCCAGTATGTAACTTTTGTTTTTTCTATCTCAAATATATCTATAACGCTTTAAAGTTTGAAGTGACTTTTGAAAGACCCCATTCTTATACTTTACTGAAAATAAAGTCGTCTATATTTTCTTTTGTTGTAGTCCTGGCCTGCAAAGAAGCGAATTTCAATGACAATCGCATAGCTACAGGTTTTTAATACACATCATTTTAGCCTACTGTATTCCCTTGATTCCTTTGTGCTTATATGAAACTAAGTAATAATACCATTAGCTAATTTGTATCTCGCTTGCCATAAAGTAGAAAGAAGAAGAATATTTTGTAAGAAGTAATTAAAAAATTATTGATAGTACAAATATCAAAACTAAAAAAATTAAGCGATTAAATGAAACAAGATCCAATATTGATTTTCTCAATTTCAAGTTTTCCCCATCATAAGGTAAATTCTTTTTAGCCCTTTCCTTTACACTATCCTATCAGATGACTTACCAATTATTTGCACATGTTCGAATTTGCCTGTATTAATAAAACGCACCGTATCAAAAATTATGTATTACATTTACATTCTCTGTTTATATTGAACAATATATATTTTAAAAAGCTTATTCCTCTATTTACGTCACTTCAATCGTGACAAGCTTTTATAAAAATGCTTTTCCCAATTTTATTCAGAATATTTTAAGCATTTTAACATTGAAACCAAAAGCGGGGAATATCTCGAAATGGTTAAAACCATAAAAACGTGTCTGACACAAATTCTGCGCTTTAATGAAATCTGTTTTATTTTGTACAGTAAAACTTTTTTATATCTCTTGTAAAAATCACTCAGAAATCAAAATTTTCTTAAAAAATCTGAATGTTCTATTCACGTAAGTTTCTGTAGTTGTTACACAATAAACTCTTTTTACAAAAGCTTATTCTTTTATTTACGCCATGCTAATCTAGATAAACATTAGGAGAATTGGTCTTATTACTTAGTTCCTTATAAGTAGAAGGGAAATAGGCGAATACTCTAGGCTAAGACGAAGGTCACATCTTTTTAAAAGCTGGTCGTTATATGAAACAATTGAAATTGGATTCTCTTTGCAAGATCAGCAGTAAAACAAAATCCATATGAATGAATAGATGACTTCCCGAGAAAAGCTTATGCAGTTTAAATGAAACCAATAATAAGGAATTTCTCGGAAACGTTTCTGTGTTTTAACGAGATCTAAAATGTTTGTGCAGTACTTTTTGTATCTCTATGGGGTTTATCATTTAGACAAATCATCCAAAATGAAGAGGTTTTCAAAGGCTATTCCCAGAAAATGCAAATTAACATCTCGTTTGTCATGAAGATATTTTTTAATCAAAATCATTAGTCATTGTTCAGAAAATAAAAATTTTCAAAAAATATTCCATGTAAAGTGTAGTTTGGGTTGGGGGATTTTCCTGAAAAGCTTCATGGTGCATCTTTAAATACCAAGTTTGGTACTTTATTGACTTTACATTTTTGAGTTTTGCTGTCCCCCCCCCACACACACATACACACTGACATGTTTCTAAACATGCTTTTTGTTTTTGGATTCAGGAGATCCTATTCGGTATCTAATGTAGGTGGAATACAATATCTACTCTACCATACCATGTACATGTGATTGAGAAAGTAAAAACTGCCATGTAAAGGCTAGTTTGAATTGGGGATTTTTCTTGAACCTACGTATTGTATCCTCGGAAGATGGAGAATTTTAATGCTAAGTTCGATATTTAACCGACTTTTTGGTTTTGAATTATGTTCTTCAAAGACAAACGGGTCCTTTTATAAAACGGCTTTTAAGGGGATCTCAAAAGTACATTTTTATGGAAATCTTGACATTGAATTTTTAGTGGAATATAATACTTATCCTACTTGCTATACGTAGTAAGAAAGGAAAATATATATTTAATATTAAGGATTCGGCCATAGCGATAAAATCGAAATAAAGGGAAACTGAGCATCTCCAATTACATACACTCAGTTTATGTTAAAATAGTTCATGTCTTCTCATGCTTTCGGTTTAAAAATGATGTTCTCTTTTCTTTCTTTCTTTCTCTTTCCCTCGAAATTTAACATATTTTAACCAGGTAGGTAATACCAGGTGGTGAGGAACGAAATTAGTTGACATGAATTTGAAGGTGAGTTAGCTGAAAAACTCAATATCATAGACGAGATTTTAGAATGGACATTGTATTATGTTATTCTTGTCAAAGTTTTATATTGTTTTAAAAATTACCTTATAGTTTTTACTTTCTCTACACGTACTATGTACATAGTGTATAGAGGAACTATTGTATTCCACCCAAAAATTTGATACCGAGATTTCACCGAAAATACGTTTTAGGACCCTTTGAATCCAAACAAAAGCATTTTTAGAAAAAGGTTCGTGTGTGTCTGTCTGTATGATGTGTATCTGTAGACAGCATAGCTCAAAAACGAAAAACCGTGAAATACCAAACTTGGAATTTAAGTTTGGTATCTTCCAAGGATGCAACACGAATATTTTCAAGAAATTTTTTCCATCCTAAACTACTATTTACATGGAGACATTTTCGAAAGTTTTGTTTTTCTCAAAAATGGCTATAACGATTTTGATTAAAATGCCACATATTAAAGCCTTTTCCATCACAAATAAAATGTATATCTTGAATTTTGGGAATAGCTTCTGAAGATCTACTTGTTTATTTTGGACGAATTTTAATGTATTTTGTATAACTAAAAACCGTAAGCGATAGACTTATTACACAAAAAAATATAGATCTCGTTAAAATTAACAATTTATGTCATACATGTTTTTTCGTGGAGTGGACCGTTTTTGAGATATTCCTTGTTATTAGTTTCAGCTTTAAAATACTTTACATTTCTCATGCTGGAACTTGTCAACTTCTGGCCATAGCAACCACATTTTAAAACATTTGACTGACGGTTTAGCCTAGTGTATACGCTCATTTCTCTTCTACCGTTTCTGCTGGTGTTTATCTCGATTAGGATGAAGAGACAGAAGAATAAGCTTTTAGCAATAATTTGTTACAAAGATGTAGAGAAAGTCATGTGAATGGACACATCAGCTTTTTGAGTTGTCGCGTTCATAGATACGGACGGCCACGCACACACACATATGGCATATACCTTTTCCTAAAATGTTTTTTTTTTTTGGATACAGGGGATCCTAAAACGTGTATTTCCGTTGAAATCTAGGTATACAATTTTAGGTTGGAATGCAATATCTTCTCTGCAATATACATACGTGCTAGAGAAAGTAAAAATAATACATAGGCGTAATGAATCGGCATTTATTATAGGCATTTTTCCTATGATAAATTGCGACGTTTAAACTTGTCTTAGAACAAAGCTCCCTTGCAAAGCAGCTTTCAGTTCTTCTATGAATTTAGAATCCAGTTTGTCTACATTTCTCAGCCATAGCATCATTGGCCATTACTTAGTACATAACTTCATCAATCTTCTTCCGTAGTATGCAGTATATCAGAGCTCTATTGGAATGATATGAGTATAAATAATCGAGTTGTGCAGATTATGCCTCTGTATCCAAAAGCAACATTGTGCACAAGTAACTTTGAATTCGGAAGAGTTAAATGCTGAGTGCTTCGTTGCTGCTTTTCCAGCCTCGAGTGCAAGAAACGCGTGCCGTCATACTTAGAGAATCCGACCTACTGCTCCTTCTTCAGCCTTTTTATCACTTTGCTATTAACGTTCCTATGCCAAAAGGTATAACCATTCGGAAGGAAAATACAAGATTGGCAAGACAGAGATAAAAGAAACAGCACTTTTCTTTGTGGCCTAAAAATAGTTAGTACGGTGCTTGAGCGCGAGCCAGCGGGAACACTGTGTTGTTGTTCGGAACCTGCAGTTAGTGTTCAGGTGTCCGTTAGAGAGAATGTGTTCTCGGGGAGTTCTTAACGCCGTCGATCCTGACGACGTCATACCAAGAATACACACTCCAGATCCGTTCATCGACTATGTCGGTAAGATTGCATTTCGTCCATGCTCGCTATGTTTGTCGGGTGCCTGTAGAGTTTAGATGAAATAGCCAGTAGAAGTATTCGATTTGGCACTGTCAAGACAGTGCCGGTTGTTTTTGTGTAGATCAAGTGATGTGCAACATGGTTGGAAATATATGTGCCAGATGTAATCTTATTTTCTCTGTGAGAAATGTACCGTTTGTTTTGATGTTATCAGTGACGATTGAGAATAGTTACAGCAGGTGTTTCTGAAGCGGGTAACATTTACCTCTTTGACGTTGCAAGTTTTGATGCCGTTTGATGCTGTTTCCTCTGAAGTTTCCTGCTTCGCCCCGCTGAGACTGACTATGAAACATGAGTTTCGTTCTTCCGCTGTAATTCAGGTGAACACAGACAGTTGAGTTACTATTAAAATACTATCTTGGTTACCTCAGACTTGCGTGTCCACTAATGTCTACTATTATTTTGCTTTTGAAAGATGAAATCGTCAGTTTATTCACTTAAAGGATTAATACA
Source organism: Hymenopus coronatus (assembly GCA_030762935.1). NCBI lineage: Eukaryota > Metazoa > Arthropoda > Insecta > Mantodea > Hymenopodidae > Hymenopus > Hymenopus coronatus. The sequence goes on along the minus strand of CM060887.1, from coordinate 58,907,584 downwards.
CTAAAACTGCTGTTTTAAGCACGCTTACATTAGTAGGCTCTGGTGTATTAAAATTACTTTTAACATACGGTATGTGGTCCCTTCCATTCCTACATCAGAATTTGAAATTACCCTGAAGACGCTTAAACCTTAAAGCTATTTCTTGTGGGTTGCTGCTAAAGAGTATAACAGCGGCCAGATAATGAAGCTGTGGAACACTTACAAAGCGTGAAGAGCTTGAAGAGCAACTAAGAGTGTGCGCAATGCATCGTTCTGGAGACGTCTCTTTCAGACATCCTCACTTTTTATATTCCTCTTTTTCCAACAATATTATTACACGCCGCGAGATATTTTCAGAAGGTATCGTTCATTTCTAGGAGAAGGGACCTTATTTGATGTAAAGTCTGAGGGGTGCTTCGAATATGGACACTGCTGCCGCCCACAGAAATGTCACAGATCCAGCGAAGAAGACTCGCAAGGATCACACTTAATATTTATAGATGGGTTATTTTCGTTTCGGTACAGGAAGCTGGACAAAGGGTTGTGAAGGTTGAAATTCCGTGCAGCTTATATGCAGCCAGAGTTCTTTTTCGATACAGCACCGCTGCTGAAAGACTGCTTTGATATTTACATTGAAAGGCGCATTTTTCGGAAGGTGTCAACGATGATTAGTCTATCGTGAAGCAATAAGAATAGTAATAATATAAGTAGTAGTAATTATTACTATTGTTGTTGTTGTTGTTGTTGTGATAATCCTATTATGTTCACATTTAACGTTTAAATCCGGGGATAAAAATAGATTTTGTATACACATTTGGTTTTTGCCAAAAATGACATTCTGACTTTCTCTACGACTTTCTCTATAGTAGCTAGGAAAAATATTGTATTCCACCCAAATTTGCTAACCAGATTTCTTGGAAAGTAAACGTTTTGAGACTCCCTGAGTCCAAAACAAGCACTTTAAAAAAAAAAAATATATCCGTGTGTGTGCGTTTGCGCGCGCGTTCATCTGTGTATGTGTGTGACTAAGTGGGAGTGTGTCTGTGAACGGTATAGCTCAAAACGATTCTAAAAATTACAGATATTCAAATGACAAACTATCCTGAATTTTCTGAGAGTAACCTGTGAAGTCCACCTCATTCGGAAAGAATGTTTTATAGTCTTGCATAATTAGTAAATGTTAGGTGATAGAGCAAACCTTAAAAAACAAAACATTTAAATCTATGTAAAACGCACTATTTATTATAAATACGTTTTTAAAGCCATTTCCGAGATATTGTTGGTAATGGTTCGAATTTTTTAATACTTGGGCATTCTTTTAAAGTTCTTTAAATGTTCAGTTGTTTCCCGCCATTACATGAAAGCGTATGGAATTTTAATAGCGTGCAGTTCTTAAACATTTGACTATCGCTATTCCGTTTGACCTCATAAAAACTCTGTAATAGCTATTTCTGCTTAAAATGAAGAGGATAGAATATTTTTATACTCGTTCGTATTTGATAGAAGGTAGAGAAAGTAGAAAATCTGAATACAACACAAAGAACTTTTTTGCATTACGTAATTTAGCATTAAAGTTGATACATAATAATTGTAAACACAATACATATAAATATATTTTTAAAATGATTTTAAATGCTTCCTGGAATGCAAGGCTGCCCAAAAGACAAAACTTCACAAAACGTAAACAAAATGAAATGGAAAAATTTACAACTAGGAAATGATATGTGGTATAAAAATTAACAAACTTAAACAGTGCTTAAAATTAAGTAATAACCAGTTCAATAACGTGATAAAATAACATTAGAAAAGTATTTAAAGATAAATAATAAACGATAGTTGACATAACAGAAATTCTCTTCTGGTATGATAGATTTAGTTAGATTCCATACAAATGAATTTCAATATGGCTACAGAGCCTTTTAATGCTGAGAGACTGATTTGCTTTATGTCTCCTTGGATATGTCCAGTTGATACAGCTGTTGATAACAAAGGAATAGTTCCTCGAGCACCAAATAAGCGAAATATATATATTTTTGTAAAATTACACTGTTGGTTTGCAGATTCCATTCTTTTACTCGTTTACCTCCATAGATTGATCTAAGTTGTTCTCATTTGGGATGGTTGCATTGAATGTATAAGCCTTATAACTATGCAGTTATTACATTACTGAATCTGTCATTTTTACTTTCTCTATATAGTAAATGATACGTAGGTAGAGAAAGTATTGCACTCCATCCAAAAATTCGACACCAGATTTCACCGGAAATAAACATTTCAGGGTCTTCTGTATAAAAAAAAAAAGCATGCTTACTTTCTCTATACGTACTATGTACATAGTGTATATAGGAGCTACCTATTGCATTCCACCAAGAAATTCGATACCGAGATTTCACCTGAAATACACGTATTAGGGTCCCCTGAATAAAGAAAAAGTATTTTTAGATAAAGGTTTGTGTGAGTATGTGTGCGGGTGTGTGTGTTTGTCCGTGAACACGATGACTTAAAAACAAAAGTCGGTAAAATACTAAACTTGCTATTCCAGTTTAGCATGATACGACACGAAGATTTTGAGGAAAATTCCCTCAACCTTAGCTATCCTTTATATGGGGAAAAAAATTAAAATTTTGATTTTCTTAAAAATGTTTCTAACAATTTTGATTAGAGCATATTAAAGATATTTACATGAAAAGTAAAATGTCTTGAATTTTCTAGGAAAAACCTCTGAAGACCTCTTTATTCTGGATGCATTTTGCATAACTAGTAAACAAGAAGTTACTATACAAAAAAGTATTCTCGTTAAAACATAGTTATGTCATATACATTTTTTGGTGGAGCTGATCATTTTTACTTTCTCTACAAGTACTATGTACATAGTATTCCATTCAACCCAAAAAATTGATACCCATATTTCGCCGGTAATAGATGTTTTCGGGGTACTCTGTATCCAAAAAAAAGTATTCTTAGAAAAAGGTCGTGTGTGTCCGCGTGTCTGTGATCACGATAACTCAAAAAGTTGGTAAAATACCAAAATTGGTATTTAAGTTTAGTATCTTCCAGAGATGGGACACGGAGAGTTTGAGAAAAATCCCCCCACGCCAAATTTGTTTAATAATTTGTTACAGCGATTTTTTTTTGGTAGTGTTTAACGCCCGCTTTAACTACTAATGGCACCGCAGGCGGTGACACTGATGATACATGAATGATGATGAAGCACCGGTGGAATGCGATGGCGGGGGAAACCGGAGTACCCGGAGAAAACCCGCCCCAGCGCCGTTTTGTCCACCACAAATCTCACATGCGGTCGCTTGGGATCGAACCCCGGCCGTCTAGGTGAGAGTCGAGTGGTCTAACCATCGCTGGTTTTGAATCCACAACCTTGGGATTCAGACTATGACAACATAAATTGTAAAGTAAACGTATTTTATTGTCTTTTCAAACAAGCCGTGTGTAGGGCAGGAGTTGGACAGGTAGAGTCAGACTGAAAAATGCATTGCCATTCCCGGGATTTGAACCACGGATCTCCCGGTCTATAGCCGGTATAAATCCTGGGACTTAAAGTACTTATAGCATTGTAGATCACTTTGGGATTGTCATCTCAAAATAATTTGAGATCACTTTGTGGTTTACCGGGAAACATGCGAGTCAGTTGAGAAATTCAATGTTATTCCGGTATGTTGCCATGGTAGCTCAGTGGTAGAGTAACCGGCTAGACACCGGGAGATCCGGATTTCAATCCCAGCTATGGCATTGAATTTTTCACTCTGACTCTACCTGTCCTAAACGCATTTTAGTTTGGTGTTATATGCAGTAACGTATTTTAAGCGTCCTCTATAATTATGAAAATACATTAACGTTACATTATTAAAGTTTATATGTATATCTTGTCTATACCGTAACAGATGCAAGCTAGTTTGGGGAATAAAGTTGGATCTCTATGATGAATGTAATATGAATTTAAATTTGGCATAAATAAATTGTAAAACAGTCCTTGTTAAGAAAATTCGTTTGGTTAAAATCTTCATCGAACACCTATTGGTAAATAGATTCATTAGTATGCTTCCAGGTGCATCTTCTGTTTAAATTTATCCGCACAGAGGTGGATTTGTGATGTAGGATTTGTCGTCACACTTGAGCTGAAAGCAAGCGTGCTTGCACACATGCATGCGTGATCGTGGCTAAATCGGTTTTGTCTAGCTGCCAAGCATGCCCCATTCACTGTTCAACTGGAATCATGTTCCGTGCACAGCATCAAAGACATCCTTACTACCTGCAAAAAACAGTGTGCTGTGTGCATAGCAAACCGTTAAGTGCACATTAAATCTTTGTTGCTGTCATTTTTCTTTGCTTTAAATACGTTAAGAACAAAACAAGGGAGGTAGCATTGCGCTTTTGTAGATTTTAAGAAGGCATTTGACTCTTGTCAATGTACTGCAACGTGGCATAAACTACGAACGTAGGGAATATAGTAAAATGATTGGAGCACTATTTGCAATCTGCCAAAATGTGAAATTCTGCAAAAAGAATAACAAAAAGAGACTGTGTGAGAAATTCGTAAGCCATAGAGGCGAGGGGCAATGCCGTATTTTATCACCGTTACTATTTAATATGTTTGCGAACGTATTATTAATGTACTGTTAAGTAAAATAAGTATGCGACAGTGTTGAATGATTTGCAGATTCCAGTACTTTTATTCGCAGAATGATTTAGCGTTAAGTTCTACAATAGACAACTGGGACTATACAGACTTCAGGAATGGGCTACATTTGGGTTCTTAGTCAGGGAAATAGACGGAATGAGTGGAGAGAGCTCAACGACCGAACTAAGAAACTAAGTAATGAAAACCACTTCCGCTAATGGTTATCTGATTAGCATGACGTAGAGAGAAGAATAATCTTTTGTAAGAAGTTTGTTTGCAGAGCAGATAGAGAAAGTCATGTGAATGGAGCGCATCAGATTTTTTAAATTGTTTGATGTTTATAGTTCCCTATAACTGCTATGCTCATATCAAGGGCTTGAGAAACACTTTACTAATGGAGCTGTGGTATTTCTTAACGTTGCTTTTACTTTTACATTGAACACACTTTCTTTCCCGCAACCACACTCTTAAACTATGGAGGATAGGGAATTATCATGGATACGAAAAACTTCCGGCTGACCTTTCGACCACAGAAGCAGTCTGTGAAGATATGTTTGCTTACATCAGGCGTCTCCAAAGTCACTCACTACAAAGGTATTGGGGACATTTGACTGTAGGGAACAGAGTCGCAGTGCTGCACTGTAAATACCTGCCACAGGAAAGAGTGAATTTGGCAGAGAAATTGTGACACAAGAGTATTCAAATCTACTCCACATGCGACTGATTACGTTTAACTGCGCTCATTGATTTGCATCTGGTATCCGAAATCGTGAATGCGATTTGTATTACATCCCTATAGTACTTATAATTTATCCATTTCTACATCTTCGTCATTTATACATATCTGAATCTCTAACAAAATATTAAGCTTCCATTTACAATACCTTCTAAAGTATGTGTAAAACTCTATGAATTTATTAAATTATACTCGTACATAATATTTAATGATGATAATATTAATAAAGATGATAGTAATAACAATTATAGTAATAGTAGAATACTACTACGCTGCTGCATGATTGGGTATGATAATCAGTGTACTTACACTTGATTCATTTCGTTAAAATTACTTACCTGTAATGTTCAGGTGCTCTTTGTAACACGCAGTATAATGACGTCTTATATTAGTCTCATATATTGCCCGTAAACTCTTGAAACAAAGTTTCTTTAAGAATGTATATGTATATTTTATATATATATATATATATATATATATATATATATATATATATATATAAAAATTGTATTTCTTTTCAATTAAAGTTATTAAAAAGAGGATTTTTGTCGGATTATTGGGATTTAGAAAAGAAAGATTAAGTAACAAATCTTAGACCTTTTGAATTGTGGTGAAGGAAAAACATGTAAGGAACTTCACAACCAGAAGCAGTACAGAAAAATTGTGCCTCCCATTCGTCCTTAAATGTGCATACACGCTTCCGTGGATTCTTATTTTTGACAGTCTGCAATTGCACGTCTCAGGTAAGGGGTGAATGGGTAGTAACGTTACGTCATCTCCTACTGTCCTCCTTTCATTCAGCGGCTGTAGTCGCGAGTACAGGCGTCTGCTTTATACAAATGGACTACTGAGTAGTTAGCGTAGCAAATTCTGAAGTTATTTGTGTTTCAAGATGTTAACTTTCAGCATACCTTTTCTTGTAGTTTTAAGACGTTAATGGAAGAATATTTAACACTTCTCCCGAAGAGCATATTCTACAGTACAGAGAGGAAATGTTTCATTACGTTCTTGCTAATTAATTCTGGTTTTCGTTTTCTTATTCTCTCTTCTGTGAACCCTATGATCTTGCTTGTCGCCCCAATTATTACACAACAGAATCAGAATAAAAAATGCAATGCTATAGTTGGGATTTGAACCACTGCTATTCTTATTTCCATTCGACTTCACAGACATAAATTTCCCAACGTGTTTTACCGTAAACAACGAAGAGATCTTCAATTCATTTGAGATGGCATGCCCATTGATTTGCAGTGTTGTAAACAGAAAATTCGTGATTAAAATCCTGACTGTGGCATTACATTTTTCTGATTCTACCTTTCCAACCTCGCCCTACACACGGTGTGTATGGTAGAATACTTAATTACTATTATTTCTTTCTTTCTTTCTATTTTGCTATTTTTTGCTGTTCATCCAATCTCTTCCAATACTATCCTTATGGAGTTTCTGTTCTCTTTTCACGTTTCACTCATAATTGTGTAGTCTCCAATATAGTGAGTGTACATTTCACCCTAGATAATGTGGGTAATATTCACATTTTAATATTTATTTCCTGAAAGGATTTGGCGATCTTACAAGGCCTGTGTACATCGTGAGTTATATTTGTGTCGACTGCATTGCTCTATGATAGGCATTTTATGCAGGATGTCAGATTAACAGGCAGGCTTTAAGATGTATAGAAAAGCTTTCGGAGAACATTTTTGATATAGAACACTTATTTTCCTTGAGTTTATTGCTGTTTGTAATAGATCAAAATCTGTAACCAGTCAGTGCGCCAATGATCAACTTCTTGATTAGTTCTCAGAAAGCCTTATGTCAACTGCTTGTAGACACGAACTGCTTAGTTGTTACTGTGCCAAAAAACATCAGAACAGTGGCACACGATATGAAAGGCACCTAGAAAAATATGTATGCTATTAAAGGAAACTATTCCTACAAAAGATTATTATTTTATCTACATCATGCAAATCGAGACAAACGCTGGCAGAAATGGTTTTATTACTTGCTTCCTTGTCAGTAGAAAGTAAATATGAGAATACACTAGGCTTAAAACCAATCAAATATTTTAAAAAGAAGCTGTCTCTATGCAATGCAGTTGAAATTGGTTCTCTTTGCATGACCAGGAGTAAAACAAAAGAGAAATGAAATGAACGGCAACTTCTCTTTTGAGAAAAACGAAGGTATTTTAAAATTAAAAATTAAAGTAGTTTAACATTAAAATTAAAACTGGGAATATCTCGGCAAGGATTAGCTCTACAAAAAACTGTAAATTATAGTAGTAAATTTTGTAGTAAATTTTGTCTATCTCTTACGGTTAACTAGTTATGCAAAAATGATTCAAGATGAAGAGCTCTTTAATGGGCGTTCACATAAAATTCAATATAAATTTTATTTGTCATGAAAATATCTTAAACATGTGGTATTATAACCAAAATCGTTAGAGCCATTTTTTTAGAAAATCAAAATATTCGAAAAATCTTTAAGTAAAGGGTAGTTTGAGGTGGGAGAATTTTCCTGAAAATCTTCGATGGATTATAACTCACTTTAGCCATTGAATTCAGCGGGCGCATGATCTGGCAACTATTGAATCGTGTTCATCGCTCTTTCACATTGTTTTCATCATCGAAGAGTATACCGTAGTTGCCATTTTATCACTCTTTGTTTCTTTGTCCAATCCTTTATTTCTATAGTTAGTCACTCTTCCTCTAAAAAGCGACGCAAAGCCTTATTTATGCAAGCGATTCGCATCATGCTACAAAGAATGACGTAACACATAGAAGTTTTAGTGGTCCATTTATGCATGAGGCAGTCGTGCTGTATATTGTTGAGGATATCAATTCTACCAGCCCATTTTCACATTTGGTTCGACGGCTAGCATGGATTCGTTTGCGTTTTATTATCATGTACACTCTTTTAACTAGAAAAAAATAGATGTACACCTCGCAGTGTATTCCCGATAAACAGTGCAAGGCTCGTGGACCATCGTTTAGGAATCTATGCGAGAAATTCAGAGAAGACGTAACAAATTGTAATTTTCCGAACCAACCTCTCGAATGTAACCCAAACACAAGTTTATTCTTTAAAAATTTTCGCAATCATACTTGAGAATAGTCTGAACGATAAACATTAAACCAGTCCCGCAAAACATGTACACACAAACTACACTGAATTGTGAAAACTACAGCTTTTGTCATTCTTAAAGCAGTCATTCGACTTTCTCGCTTAGCGGGTGGGAATGCGACGTACATAAACAGGTTCAAAATGTCGCCAAACAAAATTAAATAACAGTCTTATAACTTATACTTGAGCTACTCCGAAGTTTGATGTCCGAATTTCGAAACTCTTTTGATATGTTTTAGTTAACATTTAAAAATATATCATTTTGAGATTAGGCAGCTCACGAAGCTCACACTAGTGTGTGATGTCCACATACACCTCAGAGGGTTTCTTGGTAATCAGGTTTCTCCTTGTTCGTTATCAGCAAATCTGTCTTAGCTTTTAGATAAATAGGCAAAGGGCAGATATCTACTCAAAAGACTGTGACCCGGAAAGTTTCGAAGTTGTTATTGAATACAAAACATGCTAAGTTTTCCCTAGTCTGAGTATTTTGTACTTATTATCCTAATAACTTTGCAAGTATGCTAATGATGAACTCTCAACAACTTACTGAAAATATCAAGAACCTGATTTTAAACGTACGAATGTTTCGTCAAGTATGAGGAGTTAACGGCAGTAAAAGAAACTTCTTTTATCACTGCACAGGAATTTAGTTTTGTTTATCTTCATCTACAATCCTTTGGTAGTATTCTGGTAGTGCTGTTGTCTCCGTTGTCTAACTGTTTATCGGTTCCTTGTCTCCATCCTCAAAATCATAACGTTAAATTGCACCGAAAAGATAATGTTTGCGACGCATGAATCCCAACTTATTTCCCCAGTCATTTACTTTCATTCATTGCCTGTTACGATGAAATTGTATGATGAAAGTATAAACGATGAGCACAATAAAGGCATATACGTTCTCTAACGTTTGCCAACCACTGTTCAGTATTTCGGTATGTTTATAAAAACACTGCTTAAAGCACTCGACTCGGTGCTTCTGAACCTACCTGCGTTATCAGCGATAGCGTGGGCCATGCGCGCAGCTTTGCTCCTGGTTTATCCACGCTATGAGGCGTTTTGTTGACATATCTATATTGGCGGAAAACCATATTACTTTCTCTACTCGCACCATGTACAGTAAGTAGAGGATAATGTATACCGCCCACAATGTGATGTCGAGATTTCGTCGAAAATACATGATTAGAGGTCCCCTGAATAAAACCAAGCACTTTTGAAAAAGGCCCATGTGTGTGTGTGTGTGTCTGTGAACTACATAATTCAAAAACGAAAAGTCTGTTAAAAGTATACTTCAAGGATGCGTCACGAATATTTTCAGAAAATCCCCACACCCCGAAAGTTTTGACTTTCTCAAAAATGGCTGAATCGATTTGGATTAAAATACCGTACCTATATAAAAGATATTTACATCACAAAATGTATATCTTGAATTTTCTTGGAATCCTCTGAAGACTGAATGACTTTTGCATAACTAGTAAACCGTAAGAGATAGACTAAAACCTAATACACAAAAATGCAGATTTTGTTAAAACACACAATTTGTCATACACCTATTTTGTGAAATAACGTTTTCCGAGAGATTACTTGGTATTGGTTGCAGCTTTAAAATACTTTAAACATTTCTCAAACGAGAAGGTATCGTTCGTTTCATGTCTTATTTTACTCTTGGCCATGCAAAGAGAACCACATAGCAACACCTTTAAAATATTTAACAATCAATTTAGCTTAGTGATTACTTACATACTTGATTAGCATGACGCAGATAGAAAAATATCCAAGTTTTTTTAAGAATAATTTGTTACCAAATAGGTAGAAAAAGTCATGTGAATAGAACACATAAAATTTGTTTTTACTTTCTCTACACGTACTTTGTTCATAGTGTATGGAGAAGGTATTGCATTCCAACCAAAAAATTCGATACTGAGAATTCACCGGAAATAGATGTTTTGGGGTCCCCAGTATCCGAAAAAAAAAACATTTAGAAAAAGGTCCGTGTGTGCCCGTGTGTCTGTGAACACGATAACTTAAACAATAAAAGTCGATATATAAGTTCAGTGTCTTCCAAGAATGCGAAAGGAACATTTTGAGGAAAATCTCCCCACCCCAATCTAGATACAATTTACATGGATAAAATTTATTTTCTCAAAAGTGGCTTTTTAAATAGCTATAATTTATATCTTGAGTTTTTTGGGAATAGCCTCTAAAAACCTCTTTTATGCTGATTTTGCTGATTTTTTAAACCGTAAGAGATAGACAAAAACGTTCTACTGAAAAAATGTAGATTTCGTTGAAACAAAGTTTATGTCAACATTTTTTTTTGTAGAATTGACCATGTTTTAGATATTCCTTGTTATTGGTTTCAGCTTTAAAATACTTACTTTTCACATACGGGAATGTATCAACTCCTGGCAATGCAAAGAAACGGGCTTCATCCACAATGCAACCAGCTTTTAATAGGTTTGACTATCGTTTTAGCCAACTGTATTCCATTATTTCCCTCCTATTTATAAGGAAGCAAGTAATAAGACCATTTCTTTTTCAATTAGCATGAAGTAAATAGAAGAATAAGCTTTTTAACAATAATTAATTGCAGAGCTGTAGAGAAAGTCACTTGAATGGAACACAGCAGATATTTTTATATCTCATAGGATCTCAGCACCAACATCCTATGTTTGGTTCGGTATCGTCTTGAAACGTCCTATATGTACACCCATGTGCATTGAGACCATGCGTCTGTCGCGCGAACTGAATGATCATGCAGCGTGTTTTGGAGTTCGCGCGACACCGAATGTTGCGTGTATGTCGCGCGATATAAATGCTTTCATCAAACCAATGTCGCGCTTCACGAAATTGCTTATATAAATCCCCCTTTTGTATGCCAAAAGTAACAACGTAATATGATTTCAGGTAGCGAGAGTCCGACGTTTGGATTGCCAGCGGCTGTCTTTCCGTTGCCGAAAACCGGGGAGGATGGCCTGGTCCCGCGTCTGCTGTCCAACGAGATCTCGGCACCTTACGAAGTGCCGCAGTTTCCCATTGAGCAGTTGGAGAAGAAACTCGCCATGCAGCGACAATTGTCCAGGTAAGTCTACATATTTCCGAACTTAGTGTCTGGGCCATTCTGAACTCACTTTACTAAGCCAGTGCCTCACCTTATTGGAGAATGTTTCAGTCCTCAACAGTATTAGCGATGTAAGAAAATCGTGGTTGCCTCTCTTAACAGAACGCATGCATTTTTAATACGTATATGCACAACATATGCTTTTTTTTTTCTGATAGATTAGCTAATTTTCAATTAAAAATAATTAATACTGAAAGAAATTGAGCATACCACGAGATAGAAAACACAGTACATTACAACGGAACAACAGGAAGATATATGTATGTCATCCTTCTAACAGAAGAGAAATTATAGTGAAAGCATGAGGAAATAGTTAACAGTCTTGTCTTCGTGTTTCATAATTTTGGAAACAAACAGAAAAATAAAATAAAATGAAAATGGGCAATAGCTCGTGTCTCTGCAGGCAAGAGAAGATTCGCAGAAAAGTTATGAAAGCGTCTACGAATTACTACGAAGCGCCGATTAGTGTCTTTGAGGGTGACATAAACTTTTGTTAATGGTACTGAATTATCAAAGCAATTCTTTTCTGTATTTTCATTAGCATATTTACTTTTTATACTACGTATATTAAGAAGATAAACTATATAATTCCATCCAAAATTCGATATACGTTATGGAAACTCCCTGAAATTAAAATAATAATAATAATAATAATAATAATAATTCTTTCAGAAACGGGTGTATATTTTATCTTTTCTTTTTTCTTTTTTTTTTCTTTCTTTTTTGTACAGCATCACACAAACATGAAAGATCAGACAAACCTGGTAATAAGGCGAACATTTTTTGTGTGTGTGTGTGTGGGGGGGGGGGAGCAGTATAGCTCAAAAACGAAAAGTCGTTAAAAACCAAACTTGATATTTAGGTTTGGCATCTTCCAAGGATGCGATACGAAGATTTTCAAGAAAATCCCCCCACTCCCAACTACCCTTTACATGGAACTTTTTTCGAAAATTTTGATTTTCTAAAAAATAGCTCTAACGATTTTGATTAAAATATCGTATATTAAAGATATTTACCTGTCAAATAAAATATATACCTTGAATTTTCTGGGAATAGACTCTGAAGACTACTTTATTCTGGATGAATTTTGCATAACTACTAAACTGTAAAAGATGGACAAAAACTTAACACACAGAAAAATGTAGAGCACGTTAAAGCACTAAATTTATGTTATATACATTTTTTTCGTGGAGTTGATCGTTTTTGAGATATTCCTTGGTTTTCGTTTCAGATTTGAAAAACGTAGACTTTTCTCATACAGGAATTTGCCAACTGTCCATACAAACAAACGAACTTCAATCACATAGCAACCAGTTTTTGGCTTTCACTTTAACCTATGATACTCCCTTATTTCGCTTCTACATACAATAAAGCAAGATATAAAACTATTTTTGCTATTTTTTCTCGATTAGCATGAAATAAATAAAAGAATAAGTTTATTAACAATAATTTGTTACAGATATATAGAGAAAGTTATGTGAATGGAACACATCAGATTGTTTTTATATTGCATTATGCACATTGTTTAAGACTGCGAATTTAGGCCTCAAAGTAAAACTTAATATTTTTGCGTTTCACATTTGTAGGTCAACTATCACGATGTGTCTCCCGTGGATTGAAATGGATAACTGAGGTCTGTATCTGATAAACGGGAAATATATACATTTTTCCCTGAATCTGGCTAAGCATTAAAACATTCTGTGATTGGCTTCACTTTGGCACATTAATAGTGTCTTCTTTTTGTGATCAATCGCCATTTATTTCAGAATCACTTTGGGTATTGATTCCAATTCTTAAAAATGCAACACAAGCTGTCTTTTTAGCTCAGTGTATTTACTTTCTTTACACGTACTATGTACATGGTGTATAGAGAAGGTATCGATATCTAGATTTCAGCGGAAATACATGTTTTAGGCCTCCCTAAATCTAAAAAAAATATATTTAGAAAATGTCCGTGTGTGTGTCTCTGTCTGTCTGTGTGTATATGTTTGTGTGCCTGTGGGCAGCATAGCTCAAAAACGAAAAGACCGTTAAATACCAAACTTGGTATTAAAGTATTGTGTCTTCCAAGGATGCGACACGAAAATTTTCAAGAAAATCACCCCCAGCTACCCCTTACATGATAATTTTTTTCGAAAATTTTAATTTTCTCAAAAATGGCTGTAATGATTTTGATTAAAATATCGTACATTTAAGATATTTAGCAGACAAATAAAGTGTATATCTTGAATTTTTCGGGAATAGCCTCTAAAGACTACTTTATTCTGGATGAATTCTACGGAGTTTTGCATAACTGCTAAACGGTAAGATATGGACAAAAACTTACCACATAAAAAATGTAGTGCACATTAAAACACATAATTTATGTTATATACATTTTTTTCCTGGAGTTGATCGTTTTTGAGATATACGTTGTTTTTGGTTTCAGGTTTGAAAAACATATTTTTCTCATACAGGATTGCCAACTCCTGTCCATATAAACAAAGGAACTTCAGTCACATAACAACCAGCTTTTGACTATCACTTTAACCTATGGTACTCAGTTATTTCGCTTCTGCTTACAAGGAAGCAAGTAACTAGACTATTTCTGCTAATTTTTCTCGTTTAGCATGAAGGAAATAGAAGCATAAGCGTTTTAACAATAGCGTGTTGCAGAGATGTAGAGAAAGTCTTGTGAATGGAACACATCAGATTTTTTTCATTGTATCTTAAACTCATCCCTCCGTCTGCGTTGTCCTAAAAATTGCAACGACTTCTCTTGCATAACAGTTTCAGCTTTGGTCTCATCTTTTATACAAAATCTTACAACACACAGTATCCTTAAAATTAACATATTGATACTATACGAGAAGTTACACAGTCCCATAGCAACCGAACCTTTTGTGTTAAATTAATTGTTCGTGCAACTAAATATATCTCCTTTCAGGAGGGGGGGGGGGAATTAAAAGAACATAACGTGTTGGGATTTAATTTTTTTTCGATGGCATCGCATCTTGTATACCAATGGATGAAAATTGTATTTTGTTTTGTTTCTTTTTTGTTGTAAATTTTGATAAATACGAGCAGTTTAAAATAATTATTTTATTTAAATTTTATGCACTATTCCTACTATATGATTTCAAAACGACCCTTAGTAACTATATATTGTTTCTTACACGCAAACCGTGTGTAGGACAGCGGAAAAGTAGAATCAAATTAATTCTAAAGCCGGAATTTGTCACGGATATCACGGTATTCGTCCAGTTGCTCTTATCACTGAGCTATCATTAGAACATGCCGATATGACGTTAAAACACATAATATGTAAAATTAAACTTCTTTATTGAGTTAACCATTTTCGAGACATTGCTTGATATTTTTTTTTAATTGTACTTTTCCCGAGAGGGAAATCATTATTAGTTTTTCTTTCTATCAGTGAAAGCGGAATTTCAGAACCATCACATAGCGACCCGCTCTTAAAATGTTTGACTGTAATCCCTTATTCCCCTTGTACCTGAGAGGAAATATATAGTAAATCCATTCTGCTAATTTCGTCTAGATTAGCATAAAGTCGGAAACGAATAAGCTTTTACAATAATTGCTTGTTGCACAGTAGGAGTAGAAAGTCATGTGAATGTACACATAGTTTTTTTTCTTTTTTTTATGTGTGAGGCCTGTAGTATTTACGCTAAAAGTTTAATATGGTATTGTTGGGTGGAATAAAATACGTACTTTCTCTGAAATGAGTTGTTATTTATGGACGCTCTTGAACTGCTGTGGTTCTCAGCGTCCCATTCTAAATCGGGCGTGAAAGACCGCTTAATTTTGCTCAGAAGCCTCTCAATCAGACTTGAGGTTCTTTTACGTGCCGTAAATCTACGACACGGGACCAACGGCTTTACTTCTCTTCCGAAGGAAGCCATATTAAGGATTTTTACACCCGAAAAAATGCATCGCCCTCCGCCGGATTTGAACCCGAGACCTTGGGTATATGGAGTTAACATGGATACCATTACACCAAAGTACTTTCTCTACTTGCTATAGTTGAGTAGTAGAGAAAGAAAAAAGAGAATGTTACATATCCTAGCGACCGATGTAGGAGTATTTGTACAAGAACTTTACACTCATAAAAGTAAGCGAGCTAGCATGGCTTGGTGTAGTATGTAGGTGGTAGACATTTTCCCGCAGCTGCGTTGAGTCGTAAATTGACGAAAGTCGGCTTTGGTAGCGTGACGTGACACACATGGCTTTAGCCACAAAACATGTAGCTATAAAACTTTTGAGTAACCTGCTAAGACTGCGTATGTGGTTTTTGCGGCAAGAAACATAAACGTTACTGCGTTTAGAAACAATTTTCAGTTATTGATCAACCCTGTGCAACCAATGTTCAGTTGAAAAGCAATATATCCCTGATAATACAGGCTGTTTCAAAACGACACCGAACGAATATAACAGTGATAGTTTAATCTTTAAGTAGTCTAAAGTTTGATGTAACTCTTTCAGATATGTCTTTATACGAACTGAAAATTACATAGTTTTGAGATCAGGATTTCACGAATCACTAGTGTGTGGTGTGTCATGCCTATTTACTCACCCTTCAGAGGGTACTCTTGGCTCTATAAACACACGCGTTCCTTCTTGTTCGTTATCAGCAAACCAGTGCTGGCTATCAGATAAAGGGGCAAAGGGCAGTTTCCTAATCAAAAGTCTGCTTATGATTCGGATTCGAGGTTGTTCTTAAATGCGAAACACATTTTGTCCTTACCATGAATATCATGCACTTATTACTCATTTTGTAATTATCGTAATAGTAAACACTCAAAAACTCTATATATATATATATATATATATATATATATATATATACATACATACAGGAACTTGCTGTTAAATCTGTATACTGAGTCAAAAAGATGAAAAAAGCTACTTGCCTCGTTAAAAAAATAGCTTTATCTACAATCCTTGGTAATATTCTCGTTTCTGTTGTCTTCATCAGTTTCTTATCTCCACCCTCAAGATCATTTACGTTAAATTGCCCATTAAATATATTATTAACTGCGTACATACCGCAGCTTACTTTGCCAGTAATTTCCTTTCATTCGTTTATTTTATGAAATTGTATGGTGGAAGAATAAATAACTAAAGGTATAAGTTTTTAACGCGATTACATAAGAAATCCCTTAATGTTAACTAACCACTTTGCAAAATATCAGTGTGTTTATGAAAAGACTGCCGAAACACGCGACTCTCGTGCTTCCAACCCACTCTGTGCATGGGCGAGTTGCATGGCTTGGTTTCTGGGCAACTGCCTAATTCACGCTGACCATGAGACGTTTGATTGATTCACCTTTATTGGCGTTGCAACTTAAATTTTTGTATCCCATAGAAACTGAGCAGCAACGTTCACATCTTGGTTCGGTGCCGTCATTTAACATCTTGCATAATTCCTTTTGAAAGTTTTGGCTACAGGTACCTTTATTCCAAAGTCCCCATTCAAATCTATATTCCTATGCCATTTAGATGTCAGATTGTGTATGCCATTCGGTATCATTCAGCTAGTATCGCTCTCCCCAGCGAGTCTTGATTTACCTCGTTCTGCCCTTGATATCCAGCTAATCCAACGACTGACAGTACTCCACTGTTTAATCCCATAGACATTTTGTAAGCGTCTGTGAATGTTTGAAACACAGAAGGAAATTCAACACAGCTCTCTGCTTTCTAAGAGTTTCGCGAGCAGCCGCCATTTTAAAAACTAAACTGCACCACATTCACTTATCGAAAAGCAATGAAACTTCGTGACGCTATAAAGGAAGGATTAAAGATACACTCTCTAAAGATTCATTCAATTCCAATGAAAGGCTACGGAAAAATAAAATTATGTGCATTACTTATTGAACGACATAGTATATTTGCATTTGTAGTTTTGTTTATTTCCTTTGTATTTATGTTATATCAAGTGCGTTAACACTGCTTAGGAGAGAAAGCTGGTAAATTAGAAACCAGTTAACCAATATTTTATATTAACAGAGAACACCATTTTACTCATTTGTCGCAACTCTCCTTTTCCAAAGAGATTAATTTGGTTATCTCGGACTATGGAATCGTATTTCGTTATATTTTAAGGATTTCTAAATTATATGTTTTATGTTATTAAATATCTATGGGAGCAAAAGGCGAGTACAACGATTTCAGTTGACCCTACTGAAATTGTTTAAACATTTTCGACCATTCCGACCGAGGATTTTTCCGGTCAAAATACACTTATAAGCTATGCAGTATTTCCAGAACTTGTAAAACTGTCGTGGGGGTAACACATTCTTTTGCGTGAAAATCCGGGGATTTTTCATGCGTTAGTTAGAATAGTCGATAATGTACGAAACTACAGGTATAAGGGTTAATAGAGAAGAAAACAGGAAGAAATAAATGAAATTAATTTGTCATTGGTGTGTCAAATGAAATTAATTTGCCTACCCGTGCAAACAAGGGTAGGCCATCAAGTTTTAGTAATTTTTTTCTTTTTGTAAGACAACTTTCTCTAGACAGCGGCTTACGGGGTGTATGCAGATTTTATTTTGGAGTGGGATCAAGATATGTAACCCGCTTAAAATTATAGATTGGGAACTCTAACAGATGAGACAGTCATAATGCCCTATTTTATACACACTATTGTCAAGATTTAACTATTTAAAACAAATACACTTTTCGGGTTGTGAGACATAAATCTCCACGTTATGGTAGATTGATTCTTACAAAGTCAATGTTGTAAAAAAGATTGCAAGTATTAACATAGTCCAATTTAAAGTTTAGAGAATAATTTTAATTTTTAAACTGCTCATAATATAAATTAAACTCATTTTGTTTTTCTAGTATACTTATTTACAACTTCCATAATGAATATCACGGTGAATTGGCAGCAAGGTAATTAATTTAATCGTGATTATGATATAATGTGCTTCTCAAGTACACCTTTACTGTCTTAATGAGGAGGAAAATTATTTCCGCAGAAGCAGCGGAAATTGGAAAAATGGTTAATATCTGCAGAAGAACATAATTCAACCAAAGAACCCATATCTTTGAAGCTTCCCATTTTGTCACATTGTCTTAAGAAAACTTTCATTTGAAAAGCATAAATTCCTTTTCTGAAGAAATACTTCCCTATGAGAGAATTTTAATTACAATAAAAAAAATTGTGATTGCCTTTTTGTATCAAATTAATACTTTCTCTAGAACGTATGTACTACAATGCACAGAGTAGATACAGGTCTATATTCCACCCAAAAATTCTATACCGAGATTTCACCGGAAATACGTGTTTTAGGTTCTGCTGAAAAAAAAAAAGGAAGCAATTTTATAAAAAGGTCCGTGTATGTGGGTGTGCGCGTGGACAACACAATTCAAAAACAAAAAGTTAGTTAATATCAAACTTGACTTTTAAGTTCAATATCTGCCAAGAATGAGTCACGAAGATTTTCAGGAAAATCCCCGCACCCCAATTATGCTTTACATGGAACATTTTTCGAAAATGCCGATTTTCTCAAAAATGGCTCTAACAGTTTTGATTAAAATACCACATGCTTAATATGTTATGACAAACGAAATGCATATCTTGGATTTTTTGGGAATAGCCTGTGAAGAACTCTTCATTCTGGATAAATTTGCTGAAATTTGAATAACTGAGAAAACGCAAGAGTTAGACAAACATGCACCACACAAAACATGTGGATATCGTTGAAACACACAATTTATTTCATATGCATAACCTTTGACCATTGACCATTTCCGAGATGTGCCTTATTATTATTTTTTTGTTGTATAGTTTAACGTCCATCAACCTGGTTGGTCATATCGGACGATGAATAAAATTGGTGACATGATGCTCAAATGATCTCGGGGTCCATGGAGCTTAAAGTTACTCGACACTCGTCTTCTCAGGATAAGGGAAAACCCCGAAGCCTTATCCGGGTAACTCCCCTAAGCGAGATTCGAACTCACGACCTGTTGAATGTGAAGCAGACACGCTACCACCACACTACCCAGGCGGGCTCCTTATTATTGCTTCCAATTTTAAACTATGAAATTGTTTAAAATTTTTCACTGTCAGTTTAGCCTAGTGTTTACCGTTATGTTCTTTCTACTGATAATGAACTTATAAAATTATAATATACTGTAAGAAAAGTTTATTTACGGAACAGCTAGTTTTATACTGATGTTGTATTAGGAGAAGAAATTTCGGGAATAACTCCCCTGACGTAGTCAACCATGACAATTTCGGCAATGCATAATGAACAGGTAGCTCAGACGGGGTAACGTTTGAGGGATTGCAAGTTAACAGCTCTACCAGGATTGATGACATCTGAGACAGAGGAGTCGCTACACTCACTGACTGCTCAACTGGTGGGGCTACTGTTATTTCCTTCTGTGTTTGTCATCTCCGTTCAACAATCGGTTCGGAGGGAACGTGATGTTTACGTCTACAGGTAAATTTGCAGTGAAATTCAGTATTTACTTATGCCAAGTGCAGTCCCTAGCAATAAATTACTCAAAGTAAAAGCTTTGACGTCAAGCTTGTGTGGCTCCATAAAACGTTGCTCTTGCTCAGAATAAAGTTTACTGCACTAGACGGTTATCAGGATGGGCATTAACTGTACTTGTAGTGAGGGGAATTGTTGGGCATGTCGTAAATGTGGGACGTAAAGCTATGTTGCTTCAGGTAGCTTTTAAAATAATAACTCATAGCATCGTTTAATTTGCAAGCATACGTTTATAACCACATCAACTACCGTAGCTATAACGATTTCTCTAATGAGACTCGCAGTTTTTACTCTTTAGCCAATGTTATAGTTCAGTGCAGCGTCCATAAAACACTGAAAGCATCTGTGTCGTGACAGAATTTGACATAATACTTTTTCTTTACTTTTACAAGGTATTCAATAAGAACCAGTGCTTCAAAATAGTTGTTGTTGCTATGGCAAGTTGATTTTCCTACGTGTACTGTCATTTGTTACTCGTCGCTAAACCAAATGATACTGATTCAAGGGATAATGTGGATTTGGCAGGCATTTCAGTTAGTCATTCGATGTGTTTCCGCTAAAATGGAAAAACGTATAGTATGGCTCAGTGGTTCGCTTTTTACTTAAAGTAGGAAAACTAGTAAGGAGATAAATGCATATTGGATGCTGTACATGGGAGCCTTTCGCCATTTATGACAATTAGATATTGGTTCAATGACTTTAAATGTAATCGAACATCCATGTTTGAAGAGTGCCCAGAACCCCGGCAGATGTAGTTGCTGAGGAAAACAATGAAAAATCGTCGAACGAATTTTCGCGAAGTGAAGGAGACCATAGGTGTATCGACGAGAACAACAAATCGTATTTTGCATAATAAGTTGAAAAAGTTGTCTGCTCAATAGGTGCCACGACTCCTCCCAGTTGACAGCAAGATCTGCGGCTTTCAACTTCGAAGCTGTGTTTGGAACTATTTGAGCGAAATACGAAGGACTTTTTGCATGGAGTTGTTACCATCAACGAGACATGGAGTCATCAATATACTTCGGAAACCAAACAACAATAATTATATAAATGCGTTGCATCCGGTGATTCTATTCGAAAGAAGACCGTATAAGTAATGACGAATTTGTGGGATGCAAAGGATGCCATATTCATCGACTTCTTAAAAACAGGGGGGGGGGGAAGTACTGGAAAATAACAAATGAGTTGTTGGCCCGATTCGATAAAAGGTTGAAGGAGACACGGCCCCATTTGGTGTTTCATCACAACGCACTATCACATTCATTACGAGAGTTGTCTCCGCCAAACTCCGAATTCAGCATCAATTGTGTTAAGAGTTGCTTCCGGATCTCTAGACCTGGCTCTGCGGGATCTCTTTTCGTTCCCAAACATTAAGAAATGGCTCGCGAGAGCAAAATTCAGATCAAACGTGGAGATTATGTCGAGACAGAGACCTATTTGCAAGGCATGGCAAATAACTTATTAGAAGTTGAATTTATCTTTTTGACTTTATTTATTATTTTATATTTTTATATAGTTATAATAAATAGAGAATTATATCTCCTGTTTTTGAAGGGTTAAGAAATGCTGGAACGTTGAGGAAAATTATATCCCTAAAAGGGAATTATATCAAGAAATAAATAATTTATGTTTGAAGAAATGACATCTTCACACTTAACACGGCTATTTATTGAACCGCCCTCTTAAACTGCAGTATGGTATAGGAAGTTTTAATGTGTAGCTTAGATACACGATTAACTTAAGTCCAGCAATTGCAGACAATTTGCGGTTTCTTATTCCCCAGACCTGGAGCGTGATGGACCCGGATTCTCGTCTTCTTTGCTCGGCTCGCACCTGCGATTATGCTTGGGAAGCAGGATTTTATAAGACGTTCTGATAACGAAAGGTCAATGATCATGTTATGGGTATTTACTGGAGTGGCTGAGGAAGTGAAAGATGCTTTAGAAAGAAGAGTCTCAGGTTATTTTTTAATTTTCTTTACCACTGTAGCAGATTTCAATATTCCTTATTGTTTGGAACGATGAGTCACTGAGTAATTAATTTTTCTGTAACCAATACAAGGATAAATTGTTGAGATATTCATTTGGCTAATTATTCAACTTTTGTATAGCAGTATATTTTGGCTTTTTGAATGCATATTAGGAGCAAGTTGTTAATTGCTTACTCCGCGACATCCTGGCCGATGATCTTGGAGCGGTGGAGAACGTTTTTAAATTTTTATCTAAAGTGACATATGCCTTACATATCTAGTTTTATTTTGATTTTATCGATTTAGTGAAGATACTGGAAGGATACGTGAGGTATTTGCAATTTTTATCACCCTTAAATTTTAGTCACTATTGTTTTATGTTCTCTGTTGTTTAAGGAGTTTTAGTGTCATAGTTTTAACACCAGCTCTGGATTCAGGGCTGGATGGTTATTTTATCTTATTTTAGTTATTTATACAGATTGTATCCATATTTTAGCTTTTTGATTGAGATACTCTTCAGTATACTTTTAGCTAAGGTGATTTAATTCCCAAGTTTTATGTTAAGGGCGCTGATAACCTAGCAGTTGAGCGCCCTTAAACCCCATTCATCATCATCTTCATCATCACTCCCCGACACCCTTGTTATACAGTGCGTTCCTTATATAGTCGGGCCGCGGCTCTCGGAAGTGGGTGGAGCACGAATACTCTTCTCTATATTTGGGAGGTTTTCCGTTCTAAAACTTCCGCGTAGCTACTAACAAAATATAGTAACATGAACTATGATAATAACTACCTTGTTCAAAATTGTGCTGAATGTCGTGTCCATCTGCATTGAGTCATTCCTGAATCATGGTCACGAGGTCGTAATTCATTAACAACAGTAATTCTGTAGGGCTTCGATTTTAAAAGTGTTGCAGCTGTAGTAACTAGTTATTTTGAAACACCCATTTGCTGTACAATATGTCTTAAGACACTTCTTTGGAGTAGTTCAAATGATGCTCCAATTTCGTTATTTTTCTTCTCTGTTAGAGCATTTCTTTTTTGCTTCTTTATTTTTAGCGATCCGATTGTCTGCACTTATTAATCAGGCATCTAACAGTTTCGGTTTGATGAACAAGGGTATAATTTCAACTTGATGTCCCTGCTATATTAGGGAGCCAGTTCCAGTAGTATTCCCATAGCTGCAATGAGATTGTTATCTATGCTCCTGCAATGGCAATGTAAACCATCCATTGTAACTTGCTAAGTTCATTTTGCTATTGCCTAATATAACTCTTGGCCACCAATAAAATGCAGCAAAGAGGTCTAACCATTAAATTGTATGTTCAATACATCAACATTTGTTTTAGTCCCAATATTTTGCCAAGAGGACTTGTACAGTTCCAAAAGCCCTATTAGCTTTAGCAACAAATTGATCCAAATGATCTTTCCAAGACAATGTTTTGCCTAAAATAAGGCCAAGGTATTTGACTTTGGATGAACATGGTACCATTTTACTAAATAGAGTAGGTTCCTTTAAGTTGTCGGCATTCCTCATTCCAGTGGCTATTACCACTGTTTTACTGGGATTAATAGGAAGTTTGGTTCCGTCGCACCACGTCTTAACTTTCCTGGATGCAGAGTGAAGCAACTCTGCAACAGTGTTAGGTCATTATCTTTGACTAAAATACCAATAACGCCTACAGATGTAATAGTAAGAAAACCGGCGTAACTGAGTTAATGCAATAATCCATCCACCGCCAGGTTCCAAAGCATGGTTGCGAGGACTGCTCCCTGCTGGCAACCTATTAATTAAAATGAAAGGTGTTAAAACTGGACTCCTTCACTTCCCGCACGTTTTGACACATCTTCAACAAATTATAATTCGGCTATGGTTCACTAAGAGGAGCTCAAACCATTTTCTGAGGAATATAATTCAATTGGTATCTCTTGAATACGGCATTTCGTAATCCAGAGATGATAATCACAGTAAAATAGACTGGGGCTCCCAGGAGTCCCGCGAGTCTCTATTAATAACTGTCTTGATTGTGAATTTCTCAAATTATTCCCAGTATGAGGAATGGAAAAATCCCTGTTGAAAAAAGCTGGAAATCATGTTCTCTTTCGGTTAATTCTCTGTTAACGGGGCTACAAAAAAGATGAAGGAAGAACAGAAATTGCCGTAGGATTCATCCACCACTGATGTGCCGTCAGCTATATCTTCTTCATGGAGAATCATTACATGTACCAAGCCATAATTAACAGTTCTCCAATGATGGGAGTGGAGATAGTATCAGGCTTCGTCCAATAAGAATATTTAATATAAATTTATATTCCAAATCCACTTGCAAAAGGTTTGCCTACGTACGGTGTCACCTGTTTGAAGAACATATGCCATAATAATTTTACACGGCTTTAAATGCAAACATTCAATAAGCTTTTGCACACATAGAATTCCATTTGTGCCAGACGGCTAGCTGGGTTTTAGGAGAATTTTGCAAAGGATGGCCGATATCGTCCACATTTTCTTTGTTGAGAAACCTACACTCTCTTTTTTTGGTTATTTAAGCTGAATGCTTCCAGTTTCCTATCATACTGTACACTTCATGGGCTGTTTTCGACTCGGAACGTCTACGTGGGAAATCTAAATTTCACTAGCCGACTGAGTTAACACATATGACTCATAAATAACGACACGCTGTGCCGTTGAAAATGTACTAGCCGTAGTACACCTTATGTTCTGTAGAAGAATTACGATAATAGTAACAAAAAGAACAAAAAAAAAAAAAACAACAACAACAACAAAAACACACACATACACCTGGGAACAACTGAAATATGACTGCAGCACCGGACACATTTATATGTCCAGGGTCATGCATGCTCCGTACACCCGCGCGCAGCGAGAGTGTTGTGTTCACCCACGTTGGAAATATACTTCTACGTGGATTCACCGTTAGGAAAAACACCTCGCGCCGCGGAGTAAAGCATATTTGATTGCTCTGTAAGTTATTGGTCTAATGGTTAATACTGCGATCTTTCCAATGCCCAAAGGCTCAGGATCTGGTTTTTTATACCGGTGATCCACTTGTGAGAGACCGTTGCTATTAGTACCTAAAGCGCAGTGCGCTTCTCTCATTTGATTTATGTGTCGCGGTACCGTGAAGGCGATCTAATTCACTCTTGAGATATTTTTAAGGCACTGCTGCAATCATTTTAATTTCCTGGCTTTTCTCGTCCACCAATTACACACGAATTGTTGTCCGGACGAGTAGATACTACAATAATAATTTATTTGAGCCTTTAAGTACAAAATACAGTCGGCCAAATAATTTTTAATAAAACTTAAAATAAACACATACTGGTAATAGTCATAATAAGGTATCTTCCAATTAAAATAAGTGTAACTAAAACTTAGAGATATTATTAAAACATTCCTGCATATTATAAAATGGGTTTTTAAAATGTCGTATATTAAAGATATTTACATTTTTTTCGGTAGTGTTTAACGCCCGCTTTTACTGCTCTGGTACCCAGGCGATGACACTGATGATACATAAAGATGGAGCTCCGGTGGAATGTAATGGCGGGGGAAACCGGAGAACCCCGTGAAAACCCGCCCCTGTGCCGCTTTGTCCACCACAAATCTCATATGCAGTTGCTTGGGATCGAACCCGGGCCGTCTAGGTAAGAGGCAGATATTTACATGACAAATAAAATGTGTATCTTGAATTTTCTGGAAGTAGCCTCTGAATACCTCTTTATTCTGGATGAGTTTTGCTGAATTTTACATAACTAGTAAACCGTACGGGAGAGACAAAAGCTTACTACACAACAAATTTAGATCTTGTTAAACACATAATTTTTCACATTTTTTTTTTTTATCAGAGTTGACCATTTCTGAGATATTATTGGTTTCAGTTTTGAACTACTTAAAATTTTCTCAGGCAATGCAAAAAAGATCCCAATTTCAATTGTTTCATATAGTAATGAAGATTTGACTATCATTTTACCAAGTGTATTCCGTTGAACTTGCAAGAAAGCAAGTTATGAGACAATTTCTAATGTTTATCTCGATTAACATGAAGTAGATAAAAGAATAATCTTTTTACTTTCTCCATACGCACTATGTACATAGTGTATAGAGAAAGTATTGCACTCCACCAAATATTCGATACCGAGATTTCACCGGAAATATATGCTTTAGGGTCCCCAATATCAAAAAAATAGGATTTTCACAAAAAGTTCCTTGTGTGTGTGTGTGTGTGTGTGTGTCCGTGTGTCTGTGAACACGATAATTCAAAAACGAAAAGTCGGTAAAATACCAAACTTGGTATTTAAGTTTAGTATCTTCCAGGGATGCGACACGAAGATTTTGAGAAAAATCCCCCCATCCCCAACTACCCTTTACATGGAACTTTTTTCGAAAATTTTGATTTTCTCAAAAATGGATATAACGATTTTGATTAAAATTTCGGATATTAAGCATATTTACCTGACAAATGAAATGTATATCTTGAATTATCTGGGAATAGCCTCTGAAGAGTAGTTTATTCCGGATGAATTTTACTAAATTTTGAATAACTGCTAAACCGTAAGAGATGGACAAAAACTTACTGCACAAAAAATGTAGAGCACATTAAAACACACAATTTATGTTATATACATTTTTTTTTCGTGGAGTTCGTAGTTTTTGTGACATTCTTTATTTATGGTTTCTGCTATGAAAAACTTATACTTTTCTCATACTGGAACTTGTCAACTCCTATCCATATAAACAAATGAACTTCATTGACATAGAAACCAGCTTTTGACTATCACTTTAACCTACGGTTGTCCGTTATTTCGCTTCTACTTACAAGGATGCGAGTAATAAGACTATTTCTGCTAATTTTTTCTGATTAGCATTAAGTAAATAGAAGTATAAGCTTTTTAAGAATTATTTGTTGCAGGGATATGGAGAAAGTCATGTGAATGGTACACATCAGATTTTTTTAAGTAAAGTTCATTTGTGGGATAGCTGAAAAGTCATGTGGATGTAACATTAGATTTTTGTTTGTTTGGTCTGGCTATTCTTTCAAGGGAAAATAATTTAAATCAGCTAAAGAGCAACTGTATTAGAGGCGTTTCAGGGACCTACCCAGGAGCTGAGACCTTCCAAACTTAATTTTAGTATGTTTAGTGGCATTTATCTCAAGGGAAATTCCGAGAAAATTCCCAAATGAGAAGGAAGCGAAGAACACTGAGCCATTGACCTGAAAATAACGTTATAAAAGTGTCCTCTCCTGGCCTTTGTTGCTGAGTCATTGTCTCAGAAACAGCGCCACGCTGTAGTAATTAGCGAACAGTCGTAAAAATTCTGACCGGTTACCCAAATAGAGCTGAGGCGTTGCCAACTGCGAGCGCTGACCATGGATTGGGTTTTATCTTACTCGCCGTCTTTGTTTGCCTTGATCTTGGACCTGTTTCACTGTCAACTTGTTTATCATGTGCCTTAAATTAATAGCCGTACAGTGTAGGCGCTTTATGTATATTCTGCGGTTAGCAGATATACAATAGTCTTTGGATCCACAGTTAGAAACTGTGCAGTTCAAACTTGCTGACGTTTTGCGAGAACCAATGTGCTAGAATCGCCCAACTTATGGAATACTTTTCAGAAGAATTATATGTGATGGTTATTCGTAAATTAAAATATTTATATACGTTTCTGTAGAGTAATGTATGTGGCCTGCGTATTTTTTGTAGTGTTTAACGCCCGCCTTTACTACTTGTGGCACCGCAGGCCATGACACTGATGATATATGGAATGAAGATGGAGCACCGGTAGAATGCGATGGCGGGGAAACCACAAATCTCACATGCGGTCACTTGGGATCGAACCCAGGCCGTCTAAGATTGAATACGTAGTCTGTCGGTTCGGATTGTTCAATACTTGGTAATTTTTTTCAAGGTCCTTTCGATGTTTAATTATTTCTCGCAATTGCATGGAAAGAGTATGAAATTTTAAGGCCAGTATAAATAACATCCCGGTCGTCTCCTTTACGCGATGGTAGCGCAGCTGCTTGCCAAGCGGGAGGCCTAGGTTCGATTCCGGGTACCGGTGTGGGGAATTTTCCCCTGCTAGGAGACCTGGTCCGAGTTGCACTCAGGAGGCCACGTGAGGTCCCTGGGGAGGGAGGCAATTGAGGAGCTACTTGATTGAGAAGTAGCGGCTCCAGATCGAAAGACCGTATCAACCGGCCGGGAGGGACTCGAGGCGCTGATCACGTCTCACCCTGCAGTACTGCACCCCATTCATAACGTCTTCGGGCCGAGATGGGGGATACAGCGGCCAGGCGGTAGGCCATTGTCTCTTGCCATGGAGTTACGTTATAAATAGCATCCAGTTGTTTAAATTTTTTCTATAATCATTTCTTTTGCATTTAATACAAAATTTGTACTATAGCTATTTCTGCACACACACATATATACATATATATATATATATATATATATATATATATATATATATATATATATTGAGATAAACCTAAAAAAATCCAGTTTAACATTTTGTTATAAATATACCTTTTGGTATGTAGTACAATATATATGTAAATAAACAACTGAATGTTATTTATACTGCCCTTAAAATTCCATACTTTTTTCATGCAATCGGAAGAAACAACTGAAGATCGAAAGGACCATGAAAAAAATTACCAAGTATTCAACAATTCGAACCGACTGCATCCGTGGTTGAGTAGTCAGCAAGCTGATTTTTCACCCCGAGGTCAAGGATTCGATTCGCAGCTGGGGCGCGGAATTGAACCCGGATAACCAGAATTATTCCCTATCCCCACAGAATTTGGAAGTAAATAAATGTAAATGGCGTGTTATTTATGGACGCTCTTTAACTGCTGTGGTTCTCAGCGTCTCATTCTATACTGGGCGTGAGAGACCGCTTAATTTTGCTCAGAGTCCTCTCTATCAGGCTTGAGGTTCTTTTACGTGCCGTAAATCTACGACACGGGACCAGCGGCTTTACTTCCCTTCCGAAGGAAGCCATTCTAAGGATTTTTACGCCCGAAAAAATCCATCGTCCTCCGCCGGGTTTGAACCCGACCTTTGGAAGTATACACGTGAGAGCGAATGTGCGTGTGCTTAATGAATCAAAATGCTTAACCTAATGTCCATGACCTACAGTTAATGAGTTGTTTCACAAGCCAAAGCCCCCGATATGACTATAGAAGTTAAAGGGGGTAATACAAATGAACAAAAAATAACCGTTAACCTTTTTTTTTTTTTTAAAAAAAAATACAGTACCGGAGTCTGATCAGGACTCCGGCACTGTATACCCTACTTTTATTTACCTTTTTCTTTTTACTTCGTTTTGCCGTATTATTACTGTTTTCTTACTTTTACAACACACACATATACACAAACATATAACATCCATGCCCAAGGCGGGACTCGAACCCACGATCCCCAGCGCTACGAAGCACCAAAGCGGGACGCCTTGGCTAGCGCGGCCATGGGGACCGGCCTCCTTCGGATAAAGAGTTAACAGGCTATTCCAGAAAATTCAAGATATACATTTTGTTTATCATGTAAATATCTTTAATATATGGTATTTTAATTAAAGTGATCATTTTGAGAAACTCGAAAATTTCGGAAACTCTTCATTGTAAAAGTTTGTGAGGATTTGTTGAAAATTAAGTGTTGCATCTTTGGAAGATACTACATTTAAATACCGGTTTGGGTTGAATCTTTCTTTTTCCTTTTTTTTTGAGCTATATGTTCAGACCTTTTTCTAAAAAAAATTGTTTGCTGGATTCTGTTTTTTATAGCGTTTAACGCCCCTTTTACTACCATGGCACCGTAGGTGATGGCACTTATGATACATGGAATGAAGTGCAGCACCGTGATATGTGATGGCGGGGGAAACCGGAGAACCCCGAGCCTTCTCTGACATATCGTCAACATTTCATTAGATATTGGGTTACAAAAATATTGAATTATTACTCTCTCTATTTCGAATAATATTAGGAGAAAGATTTTGTTCCACTTAAAAATTCCATTCCCAGATTTCATCGCTTGTTGCTGCGCTAAAGACGGAGCAATCTACGAGATTAAGGTATGGATTCCAGTAACAATGACGAAGAAAAGTTTTTAATAATGCAAATAAGTGTCCTCTCCTGTTACAATGCTGCAGCTCATTATTCTTACTTTTTATTTATTTATTTATTTATTTATTTTGTGGCTTAACGTCCTTCAACTTAGTTGGTCATATCGGACGTTGAATAAAATTAGTGAAATGATGCTCAAATGATCTCGGGGTCTATGGAGCTTAAAGTTACTTGGCATTCGTCTTTTCAGGACAAGGAAAAAACCCGAAAAAAACCTTATCCGGGTAACTCACTGTAAGCGAAATTCGAACTCACGCTACCACCAGGCGGGCTATTCTTAGTTTGTTTATTGGAACATCCATGGATTGCATTGCCTCATTTTATTAAGCGTACTTACTATTGGTATCCATATTAGCTGCCTCTTTCTCCCATAATTTTGCGATTATATATCTGTTCTGGTGATCAGGAAGAGCCCGGTTCCATAATACAGGTCTCTCAAACACTTACGAAATAAGCTTGTTAGTCGTATTCCGGCAACAAACATCTCAAGAACTGCATCGTGCTTAATTTTCTGACCCATGCGCAAAAAGTACATGGTTGGTTGCTCGAAAGAGTGATGGAAATAATTTACCGGCAAAAAGTGGCAGATTGTCAGGCTCCGTCTTACACTACCATTCCTACAGGTAATTAATCAACCAGGCTACCAACGAATAACCAGATTCCGTCTTGCACGGTCCCCTTACTCGCTTCGTTGCTTAGTCCTACGTCATACTGGTTCTGCCACGTCCTCTATCAGTCCAGTTGGCAGAATAGTATGTTTGAATGCCAAATGTAGTGGTCACAATAGAAATTAGATTATCGTTTTACAAACAAAAGCAACCACAATGTTAGTGATTACCGAAGCTATAAAGAAGGCAGAATAATACCGTTCGTTCTCTTCAACCCCCTTTGTTGGAATCATCAGACGGGCAACCAGAGACCACTTTATGCATCTTTCTTCATCAAGGATTTTTATCTACCCCTACTTTAGGAGAGGTTCAAGTATGGCACAAGGTCCTTGTGAAGGGAGAAGAGCTATGAGTTCACTGATGCTAACTAAGGTGTAGAGACATCAAAGGGAGGATACGCCAGAAACTCAAATACGTAAGAGTAAACTCCAATTTCGGAAATAGTTTGATCTTCCCGTTTGTGCTTCTTATAAAGAAAACCTGGTGTGCTCAGTACACATTTTCTCTACCTGTTCTGCAAAAAATATTCTTACAAAGTGTTCTTTCATCTACATCACGCTAATCGAGATAATCATTAGCGGAAATTGTCTTATTGCTTCCTTCCTTATAAGCGAATGGAAACTGAGGGAATGCACTAGGCTTAACAATAGTCAAATTAGCCAGGATTTGAATCACGGATCTCCCGGTCTCTAGCCGGTTGTTCTTACCACTGAGCTATCCTGGCAACATGCCGGCACGACATTAAATTTCTCAACTGATCGCACGTTTCCCGGTAAATCATCATCCCTGTTTCTTTTGTTTTATTCCTAGCCATGCAAAGAGAATCGAATTTCGAGCGTACAACAACCAGCTTTTAAAATATTTGACTATCGCTTTAATCTAGTGTACTCCCTTATTTCCATTCTACTTACAAGGAATTAAGTAACAAGGAATTCATGACAGATCCGCTGAGTGACATTTCCACTGACGAATAATTTAGTGGCATTTCCGCAGACGTAGTATTAAGACTAATATTTCCAAAAATTTTCCGCTACACCTTGTCTGTACACCACCCCTCGAAATTCCCTCTTCGCTCAGGTAGCTGGCGGCTAGCGACCTGCTTTGAACACATTTAATTCACTTTATTCTTCTTATATTTATAACAAAATGTGTAAATGGAGTATTATTATTAATATGTAAATAGAAGAATAAGCTTTTGTAAGAGTTTATGGAAGTGTGAATAGAGAAAGCTATGTGAATACAACACATCAGACGTTTTTTTTTTTGCTTGATTGCTTTTCTTTCTCTAGTAATATGAATCATTATTCTCAGGGTTTTGCTAAGTGTTTAAGCATTTAATTTGTTTGGTAACAAATTATATTTACTGCTGAGAAATGATACGAAGGAAAGAAAACTGTACATTCTATAATATTTTAATTATTTTGACATTGGGTGTACAAGCCATCAAGATATAATGCGAATACCTAAAACAGCAACATTTTCCAATTGCGAACAATCAGACGTTTAGTTGACTGAATCTATTAATATTGTTAATAAGGATGGGGGACTATTGCATGATGCATTGTAATGTATAATCTACGTATCTCTATTGTGGTCACTATGCAATGACTAGGATTAAAAACGAAAAGAACAATTCATGACGACTACCCATTGGAGGAAAGTGTAAGTTTTGGAAAATTAAATCAATAACAAGGAAAATCTCGGAAATGGTTAACCAAAATATAGTTTGTGAGCTTTAACGAGATTTACATTTTTCATGTGGCAAGATTTTTTGCTATCTCACCAGTCATGCAAAACTCATCCAGAATAAAGAGGACTTTAGAGGCTATTCCCAGGAAATTCCAGATATTCATCTTATTTGTCATGTAAATAGGTTTAATATGTGGATTTTAATTAAAATCTTTAGAAACATTTTTGAGAAAGTCGAAAATTCGAACGTAAATTCCAAGTTTGGCACTTAACCGACTTTTCGTTTTTTGAGTTATGCTGTTCACAGAGACATACATATAGACAGGCTGGCACCCACCCATACTTTCCATACACACACACACTTTAACAACTAAGAAAAATATGTTATCTTTTGCCGCGACAGCGCGCGAGGGGCCAATATTTACCAACTCAATTGCCGACCTCACGCCCACCTACACACGACACGATGATCCAACCAATACGGGGAGGCGATGTCAGCATCACACCATCAATTGAAAAGTTGGTTCACCAAACCAGGATCGCCCTTACAATTCTGAGTGGGAATCGAATATACCCGGGATTTAAAATCCGTACCCCTATGAATTGATCGAATCCTTGCGCATGCTGTAGTCGGGAACCAGCGCTCCACTCTAGCCTTCAGCACCATGGAAGAAAACAAAATGTTAGCAAAGTAAAAAGGAGTCGAATATTCTATAAAACTACGATACGCTTGCAAAACCAATACAAAAATGATACTAATGACCCTCGTATAAGAAAGTTATTTTCCTTTGCACTTATAAATAAATAGCAAGATGTGCTAAATCATTGCCTACAGAGGGAGATTACTATTTTTATGGTCGCAGTTTATGCGAGTTTTCCAAAGAAGTTCACTTATTAGCCTAGGAGTGAGAATTTCTCCATATGCAGTTCTTTCACCTCTTTTCCTTGTATATGTTATTAAATAACTACAGCAAGATATTTATATGGGATTAAAGAAAAGGTTTTCACCTAATGTAATTATATAAAGTTTCCGACCGAAGATTGTTCTACCTCCAAAGGGTTATACAGAGTGTTTCAAAAATACGGGGCATAATTTCAGGTATGTATTTCCCACATGAAGACAATCAAAATAGTTCATTATAACATGTGTCCGGAAATGCTTCATTATGGTCTTTATAACATTGAAAGTCCCACCTGTAGACAATCAAAATAGTTCATGTCCGGAAATGCCTCATTTCCGAGTTATGGCCTTCACAACATTGGAATTCACTGGAACGTTTTTCTTTCCGCAGGTCTTTGCCGTCAAAGGAGACATTAGAAGGGTGCTCTGATAGTTCATTCTGAGGAAGGTTACATTCAGTATTCTTTAGGCGTTAAGACTGTGCGACATGTATTCAAATCAAGAGCTGGCAGAGATACACTTCATGTACGGTAAGGCGGACGGTAATGCTGCGCTGGATCGTCGTTTGTACCAGGAGAGGTACCCACAGCGACAAAGTCCAGATCGGAAGACATTTGTACGTCTCCATTCTCGTCTGTGCGAGTATGGAATATTCACCTCTCCTGGTTTGGGAAGGGGACGACCAAGATCTACAACTCCAGAAGTGCAGGAGGAGGTTCTGGAGGCTGTGGACAGGACTCCTATCAGCACACGACGGTTAGCGTTGCAAGTCAATGTTCCTCATACGACTGTCTGGAGACTGTTGAACGAGTATCAATTGTATCCTTATCATTTGCAACGTGTACAGGCCCTGTCACCAGCAGATTACCCTGCACGAGTTAGGTTCTGTCAGTGGTTCTTGCAGCAGTGTGGTGTAAATCCGAACTTTTCTGCCGTCGTATTATTTACAGATGAAGCACAGTTCACAAGAGATGGCATAACAAATTTCCACAATCAGCATGTATGGTCGCATGAAAACCCACGTGCAACTGTTGTATCTCATCACCAGGTGCGGTTCTCCCTCAACATGTGGGCCAGTATCATTGGTGATCGATTAGTTGGACCCCATGCACTTGTAAACAGACTTACGGGGCAGGCGTACACAAACTTCCTGGAAAACACCATACCTGACGTTTTCGAAGACACTCCACTGATCAATCATCAACACATTCACTTCTTGCATGATGGCGCTCCTGCACACTTCAGTACTTGGATCGAAGGTTTCCTGATCGATGGATAGGTAGAGGTGGCCCAATTGCTTGGCCTCCACGCTCACCTGATCTGAACCCTCTCGATTTCTACTTGTGGGGCCATTTAAAATCATTGGTTTATTCGTCTCCGGTGCCGGATTTAGAATCCCCTAGGAATCGAATTGTGGCAAGTTGTGAGGACATACGCAATACTCTTGGAGTTTGGGATCGTGTTCGCAGGTCAATGAGACATCGATGTGAGGTCTGTATTCAAGCAGGAGGTGGACATTTTGAACATCTTCTGTAATGACAACAACCTGCGGAAAGAAAAACGTTCCAGAGAATTTCAATGTTGTGAAGGCCATAACTCGGAAATGAAGCATTTCCGAACACATGTTATAATGAACTAATTTGATTTTCTACATGTGGGAAATACATACCTGAAATTATGCCCCGTATTTTTGAAACATCCTGTATAGGGTATGTAGCATTTGAAGAACTGTTCTGGGAGGGGGACTGTACGGGGAGGGAGGTTAAGGATCTCGAACGCTCCGCCGAAGTATCAATTGTTTTTCATGGTTATCAGAGGATTTTTCATCCGTTATTAGATATAATAGTCGGTGCCTTACGATTCTCACGATTTTACAGAAAGAGTATGGCATATCAAGGCCAGCATATAGCATCCGGTTCTTAAACATTTAACCATCGTTATTCCGTTTGTATCTATAAAAGTTTATCTCGATTAAAATGAAGTAAGCAGAAAAATAAACTTGGATAAGAGACATTTTTATACCCACTAATTAACAATGCAAGGTAGAGAAACTTTTGAGCCTTCATTCCCAGAAAATTCAGGCTGTACATTCTAATTGTCGTGAAAAGCTTGTAAATGATGCTTTAAATGCCTTAAACGTTCCAGTTATGAAGGCTAAGGAAAACCTAGAAAAATCATCATTCAGGGAGAAAGGTCCTGGCAGATTCTGAATCACGGATCTCCTTACTCGAACGGACTTAACAACCTTGGCCACGATGTTTTTTGTAAACAGTACCAGAGTCTGATCAGGACTCCATTGCTGTATCCCCGTTTACATTCCCCTTCCCCTAAATTTACTTTATAATTACTGGTTTTACTATTCCTTCACACAAACATATACACATTGCACAGACATATAACACCCATGCCCAAGGCGGGACTCGAACCCACGATCCCCTGCCCACGAAGCACCAAAGCGAGACGCCTTAGCGAGCGTGGCCATGGGGACCGGCACGCTTCGGTTCATTTGTTATAATTACTGTTGGTATATAGTGAGAAAGTAAAAGTAAACGCTAATATGTCAGCATAATATCCATTCTAAAATTTAAAATATAAATTTCTTGTCGAAGTTTCATGGTGTCATTTTAATCCCAGTAATGTAACTGAGAAATCTTAAAAAAGAGTCACTTAAAAGAAAAATTAACGTTCATGAAAATATGCATTAAGTGACTTTCGTAGGATTATCAGTTTCCGAAATATTTGCTTTTAGTTGAGTTTTATTCCTTTGCGCTACGCAACTTTTATGAAAATATGGATATATTTTGATCTTTACTAATAAAATAACCTAGCTTCTAATTTGAAGTTTTACGTTCTAAAGTACTATGTGCCAGTGTACAGAGAAGATATCTGTTACATTCCACCGAACAATTCGATACAATTGTACGTGCATAGTGTATAGAGAAGGTATTGCACTCCACCCAAAAATTAGATACCGACATTTCACAGGAAATATATGTTTTAGAGTCCCCTTTTTTAAAAAAAAAAGCATTTTCAGAAAAAAACTTCGTGTGTGTGCGTATGTGTGTCTGCCTGTGAACACCTTAACTCAAAAACGAAAAGTCGTTAAAGAACCAAACTTAGCATTGAAGTTTATTATCTTCCAGGGATGCGACACGAAGATTTTGAGAAAAATCCCCCTACCCCAAATTACCCTTTACATGGAATTTTATCGAAAATTTTGATTTTCTTAAAAATGGCTCTAACCATTTTAATTAAAATATCGTATATTAAAGATATTTACTTGACAAATAGAATTATATCGTGAATTTTCTGGGAATAGCCTCTGAAGACTACTTTATTCTGGATGAATTTCACGAAATTTCGCATAACTGCTAAACCGTAAGAGTTGGACAAAAACTTACCTCACAAAAAATGTAGAGCACGTTAAAATACACAATTTATATTATATACATTTTTTTCGTGGAGTTGATCATTTTTTAGATATTCCTTATTTTTGGTTTCATCTTTAAAAACTTGCGCTTTTCTCATACAGGAATTTGTCAAATCTATCCATACAAACAAAGGAACTTCAGTCACATAGCAACCAGCTTTTGCCTATCACTTCAACCTATGGTATTCCCTTATTTCGCTTCTAATTACAAGGAAGCAAGCAATAAGACTACTTCTGCTAATTTTCTCGATTAGATGAAGTAGGTAAATAGAAACATAGCTGTTTAACAATAATTTATTGCAGAGATGTAGAGAAAGTCATGTGAATGGAACATATTAGATTTTTTTCCAGAGCTTTCTAATATCACCTTCACCTTAACAAAAACGCCTTGACCTATGAATGTGGCGTAATCAGTCAGGCCGGTTCTATTTATAGAGTAATAATACCGGATGATAAAGGACAGCGTGAGTGATTATTTTGCTAACTTGGAAACCGTTTCTTAGCTTTCCCTTCTATCTACTTTTAGTAAACTGCAGATTGAATTCCACAATAAATATATATAATAATTAATTGATTAAAATGGGATATTGAAATTTCACCGAAAATACTCTTTTTGCGACAGCTTTTAGAAAGTGGAACATTTATGTTATAAGTTCTGCAGCTTACAACGATGCAACATTAATTTTATCAATACATCTACCCTTCCCCATACACTTCTATACATGGAACATTTTTGTAACTTTTTTTTTCTCGTAAATGGCTCTACTGTTTTTTATTGTAATGCTATATTTCAAAGATATTTTCACGACGAACGAAATGTGTAACTTAAATTCTAAAATATAGCCCATCATGTCTTCATTCTGAATATCTTTTGTATAAATGGTAGATAGTGAGAGAAACTCATACTACAAAAAATCTTTTGTGTTACACTCTCATCACCTTTTCTCCCCAAACTGCAACAAAGTAACCTTATAAAACTACTACTACTACTACTACTACTACTACTACTACTACTACTACTACTACTACTACTGCTGCTGCTGCTGCTGCTGCTGCTGCTGCTGCTACTACTACTGCTGCTGCCGCCGCCCCTGCTCCTGCTCCTGCTGCTGCTGCTGCTGCTCCTGCTGCTGCTACCAACCTTTCACTATTTTGAGATAAACATTTGCTGAAATACTATTGTTAAATACTTCCTTGTAAATACGCGGGAATATAGAAATTCATTACACTAAAGGAATAATCAAATCTTTTAAAACCAGGACGCTATATGATGGTATTGAAACTCCGTTCTCTTTGCTTGGCTAGGAGAAAGATAAACATATAAGGTATTCCCATTTAAGAGATAAGTATTTTGAAATTCAAACCGGTAACAAGGAATATCTGGGAATGGTTAACTCGACAAAGAAGTATTTTACATAAATGTGTTTTAACGTGATCTACATTTCTGTTTAGTTCGATTTTCCCTATTTCTTCCGATATACCTGCAAAAATCGTACAGAATGAAGAGATTGTCAAAATCTATTCCCAGAAAATCGTTAATCTATTTTTTGAAATTTTCTAAAAATGTACTATGAACATTGGATTTTCTTGAACACCTCCTCGCATCCTTGGAAAATGCTGAACTGAAATATTAAGTTTGGGTTTTTTGAACTATGCTGTCACGGACACAAACCGGACACATACACACACGCATACACACATGTACACGGACAGACATTTTTCTAAAATGCTCATTTAGATTCAGGGTACCTCAAAGTATGTATTTCCGGCGAACTCTTGGTACACAATTAGGTGAAATATAATGCTTTCCTTACTTACTCTACAGTAGAGAATTAGAGAGAGAGAGAGAGAGAGAGAGAGAGAAGAGAGAGAGAGAGAGAGAGAGAGAGAGAGAGAGAGAGAAAAGAAATTGTTAAAGTGCACAATTTATGTCAAATATTTTGTGTGTGTGTGTGTGTGTGTGTGTGTGTGTGTGTGATATTCCTTATTATTTGTTTGAATCTTCAAAAATGTGCTGATGAACTGATTCAATTACAAAGAAAAAGTCCACAGAGCTAATAGATTTTAAAATAATGGCTCTCATTTAAGCGTGCTAATACATTTCTCCCCTTATGCCTAAAAGAAAATATATAATAAAACTATTTCTATAAATGCTTATCTGAATAACATAGAGTAGATAGAACAAGGTTTTGTAAGAACCGTTTGTTTAAAAGTGTAGAAAAAGTAATGTAAATGTATTACATCAATTTTCAAGCATCTACAGTATATATTTTTATATAGAAAAAAAAAACTTAAATAAAATTGCTTTACTAAAAATCTATCGTCCTCCGCCAGGTTTGAACCCGCGATCTTGGTATATGAAGTTAGCACGTAACAACTAAACCACGGAGGGCGAATGCGCATTGTGTTACCGGTCCCCGTGGCCGCGCCCGCTTTGGTGCTTCATGGCGCACCGGATCGTGGGATCGAGTCCCGTCTTGGGCATGTGTGTTTGTATGTTTGGCAATGTGTATGTATGTGTATTTGGAATCAAAAAACAAAAGGTAAATCAAATAAGTCACAAGGAAACGTAGGGAAACTGGAAAAAATAGGGAAAAAAAAAAAAACTCTGTGAACAAAGTTCAAAACGGAAGCAATAGGGAACATGGGGAAACGTTGAAATGGCCAGAACCATGCTTGTTGATATTTCAAGAGCCTGGTTAATAGCATCGATAGCAAATCGATAAAGGGTCAAAGTGCAAATGCAGAAGCTACAAGTTCAATCCCACAATGAAATGCTTGAGATCCGCACTTTGTTCCTCCAGCTTTGGAGTCGCCATTGCTCACTGGAAATCCCGAGTGGGATCTCTAGCTCTAGTGAATTCTGCAACTTTAGAATACTTTCATGAGAGTTTTTGTTAATTGTGTTTT
Source organism: Hymenopus coronatus (assembly GCA_030762935.1). NCBI lineage: Eukaryota > Metazoa > Arthropoda > Insecta > Mantodea > Hymenopodidae > Hymenopus > Hymenopus coronatus. The sequence continues at coordinate 58,867,777 of CM060887.1, read as the reverse complement.
CATGAGAGGATGATGTAAGGGAAATCATTTTGATACAAAAATTTTCTTGATATAGAGATAATTATAGCATTGCAACCTGACCACTAGGAAAGAGAATGTGTAGTTACTAAATAAAACTGCGTTGGGCACACGGCCGCTGCAAGGTTTATAGTCTGGTTAGGAGAGAGGCAATCCTAAAGTTTCAGAAAAACCAGCACATATAAAAAGACTGCTAGTGTATGAGCGGCCGGTCTATCATTTGATTTGCAATGCAGTTGCTATGAGCCTCAAAGAAACAACAGTAATTAAAAAAAATATGATGTTCTCCATTCACATGACTTTTTCTACATCTCTGTAACAAATGATTGCTAATAAGCTTATTCTTATATCTACTTCATGCTAATCGAGATAAACATTAGCAGAGATGGTTTTATTACTTAGTTCCTTATAGGTAGAAGGGAAATAAGGTAATACACTAGGCTAAATCGATAGTCAAATGATTTAAAATGTGATTGCTATGGTATAGAAATTCGATTCTTTGCGTGGCCAGGTGTTGACAAATTCCTGTATGAGAAAAGTGTGTTTTAAAACTGATATATTAACAAGGAATATCTTAAAAAACGATCAACTCCAGGGGAAAAATGCATATAACACAAATTGTGTGTTTTTTGTCTATCTCTTACGGTTTACCAGTTATGCAAAATTCATTCAGAATAGAAATGTCTTCAAAGGCTATTACTAGAAAATTCAAGATGTACACTTTATTTGTCATATCTTTAATATACGATATGTTAATCAAAATCGTTAAAGCCATTTTTGAGTAAATCAAAATTTTCGAAAATGTTTCCCATGATGGGGGTGGGGGGATTTTCTTGAAAATCTTCGTGTCACATCCTTGGAAGATACCAACTAAAATACCAAGATTGGTGTTTAACAAACTTTTCGTTTTTGAGATATGCTGTCCACAGAAACACGCACGCGCGCGCATAGACCTTTTTATAGAAATGTTTTTTTTTTTTTTTTTTTTGGATTAAGGGGGTCCTAAAACATGTATTTCCAGTGAAATCCCGGTATCAAATTTTTGGGTGCAATACAATACATATTACGTGTAGAGAAAATGATGGAGCAGTGGTGTGCTGCAGAAGGTAGCAACGTATACTCGGTTCCAATCTCTCAAAGTTATGCGAATTGGGACAAATCTTCTACGCCAGTGTTTTTGCGAAGATAAAAAACCAAGCAAGAAGAAAATTCACCGATACAGACGCAGAATTCAGCTGCTACCTCCTGGCCTTGGTATTGTCTCCTTTCCCTTAATAAAAGCAGGTTCCCTGGGGAAATAAGCTAGAGGACTGTACATGCACTAATCTTGAAAATTTAGCTGATTAGCTTAGAGCATTAATAACTAAACACGCTCGAGAGGGATGCACAATGAAAAAAACAGACATTCCTTGTCTTCCTTTTTCCACTGTAAGGAAAGAGACTATTCGATTATAGAGACTTATTTCCAGGGTAACTCAAATCGATCAGTCATCTCCATCTTGGTTTATAAAGCACAATAGATGTTAGATGTAACAGAATGCATTCTCTAACTGGTTGGAACCATTTTTCAAAAGTATTTCTTAACATTATACATACAGAACAGGATGAACTGAATATATGTACGTATATTCTAATCAGTTTGAATGAAATCGTCATAAACATGAAATAATGTATTATATCACGTTTACCTTTTATATTTCATCTACAGATTAGAAACCTTTCTTCGATCTCTTCAAAGCCCTATTGGAGCTTCTGTAAATAGTTCCGTATATACCGGTACATATGTATAACTCTTTCTGAAGATCGATGTCTACATAAAATATGTAGAATTTAATTAAGTTACACCTTTTAACTTGTATTATGAAATTACGCATTTTTGATCGCAATTATTGCTTTCCTTCAAAACCATCCTCTCATACTTGAAAAATATTTTTAAGCTGCAGCTTTCTGTAACTATTAGAATAAGCAAATTGTCCTCTCAGTTTTCCTCAGAATTTAACATGGTGACTTGTAATCAAAACAGCAGCTCTGGCAATTGACGAATGAAGTTAATGCTAAAACAACACAGGAGTCATCGAGTATGCATTGATAATATATTTCCTTCAATTCGCAACAATTGTATTACTTTCTCTACATACTACGTAGGTAGAAAAGGTATTGCACTCCACCCAAAAATTCGATACCGAGAAACACACGTTTTAGGATGTGTAAAAAAAGCATCTTTAGAAAAAGGTCTATGTGTGTATGTGTGAGTAAGAACACAATAACTCAACAACAAAAAGTTGGTAGAATACCAAACATGATATTTAAGTTTTATATCTTCCAAGGATACGACACGAAGAATTTGAGAAAAATCCCCCCACCTTAAACTACCCTTTACATGAAAAAATTTTGGAACATTTTGATTTTCTCAAAAATGGCTGTGACGATTTTGATTGAAATTCCGTAATATATGCCTGGCAAATAAAATGAATATTTTAAATTTTCTGGTTATAGTCTCTAAAGATCTCTTTATTCTGGATGCATTTGGCTGAATTTCGCATAATTATTGAACCGTAAGAGACAGACAAAAATTTACTTCACAAAAAATATAGATCTCGTCAATACACACAATTTATATCTTACACATTTATGTCGTGGAGTGGACCATTTCCAAGATATTCCTTGTTATCAGTTTCAGTCGGATATTTGGTTCCGTAAATCTATAAATGGCCAGAAAGGCATGCCGACAGCATTATAACAACTTTCTCGAAGGTTCCCTGCTAAGGAGGAGGATATAGACAAAAATGAAGAACATTTCGCAAAATATGAAAGTACGAGGAATAAATCCCAAACGTTGTGGTGAATTGTTTCTAAACATCTGCTACGTTAAGGGTTTAAAGCAGATTCACTTCATTAATTAAGAAAACCAGAGTTTGTAGATTTTTATCCATATTTAATAGTAGCATATCATGAAATACAACAAATTTTATGGAGTTCATACTTTCTAATCGTTATGAAACCCTTAAGCTTAAAACAGAAAAACAAGTTACTGATTGTTTTGTCGTTGCTTAATGTCAATTACAATTCCACTAAAAGCACCGGTTCATGAAAATAAATGCTCTTCGGTTTCTCATATGACATCTAACACAAAAATGCTACATTTTCTCAACTGTACTCTGATACTTTGTAAAGCATGGTATTCATGTGATTTCCCATTGTTTTTCCAGATGCGTTTCCTGCAAAGAGTGGTTTTGTTTTGCAAAATGGGTTTAACAGAAAACTTCCCATATATATTTAGAGAGCTAATTCATGCCAAGAGAAACTATTTCTAAAGAAAAACCTAAAATTTTGCCGCGTATGACGAATATGAAGATTTTTATAAAATATTAAGGTTTTCCCAAAGTTTTATGAAAGATTAAACTTTTCCTTACATGCATTGAATCCTCACACTGCAAAATCTTAAAATATATTCTCATGCGATAGCAAGCATGTTTGGAATACGGAATTTCATATCTTAGGAGAGAATTTTAGAAATTAATCAACTTTAAGACATTTGTATCAATAGAATTTGCTATAGGATTTGCTTATTTAGCTTTCCTCATTTCAAATACGGCAGAGGGCGATGAATATTTTTTCGGACAATCTTTAGGTTTTCCTTTAGATGACATCCAGAAAAGAAGTTATTCCGGTAACCTCGTGACCTAAAAGCGCCTGAAGCTTGATACACAGGCCTCTGAGCAACATTAAGCAGTCTTTCACGTCCAATGTGGAATCAAAGAACCAGAGCAACTTTTTTATTTAATTGCCCTGTATTTTATGGACAGTGTCAGAGATTTGTGGTGCCAATCATAGATTCATACCTATTGTAGTTGAGCTCTTTAAAGAGCATCCATAAATAAAACTGAATTTAATTTTGTATCTAAATACGACACGTAACATCATTCAAGTCGAGGAAATCAGTTTTGTTCTGCTCCGGCAGAGAAAAGATTCTACTAAACGCGTTTGACCAGCATGTGTTCAAGCGATGATTATAAAAAGTTGTTTGGTTATTTTAAAGGTAAATAAAGTCTACAAACTTTTAATTTACTTGTATTTATTTGCAACTGTTAGATTATCTGAAAATCTCGTCTGACACAATTTTCCGCACTGATGCGGTTTGCATGCTGAGCATTAAAAGCCATTGCTGTACAAGAGTCATTACTGTTGTTTATGTTATCTTTTGGAGTTGTGTGCTGCTGTCGCAATTCCTGGAACATTCTTGAGTTTCTATACTTAATGTGATTGTTATCCTCGCATACACAAAAGGCGCACGCGCATACACTTGCCATAGGGTTTCAAAAGATCAGAAAAACAAACTATTATTCATCCGGAAGATATTTCGCTTTTTGTCTGCAGAGCATGGAAATCTACTACTCAAATTGATTTTAGGTCAGATTTTGAGTATTGTAGTTTCGGATAGTTCACTGACCTCCAAGCGAAATGCTGTTTTATACGACTTTTTGAGTTTCAAAGTGTATCATTCTGCTATGCTCAAACGACTTTATCTGCATCTTAATCATATCACTCACACCGTCTTCTTTTTACTTTCTGTACACGTACTATGAACATAGTGTATAGAGAAGGTATTGCATTCCACCAAAAAATTCGAAACCGAGATTTCATCGGAAATACCTGTTTTGGGTTCCCTTGAATCAAAAAGAAAAAAAAGCATCTCTGAAAAAAGATCCGTGTGTGCGTGTGTGTCTGGTGTCTGTGGACAGCATAGCTCAAAAACGAAAAGATCATTAAATACCAAACTTGGTATCTAAGTTTGGTATCTTCCAAGGATGCGACACGAAGATTTTCAAGAAAATCCCCCCACTCCAAACTACCCTTTACATGGAAAAAAATTTGAACATTTTGATTTTTTCAAAAATAGCTCGACCAATTTTGATTAAAATCTCTTATATTTGAGATATTTACATGCCAAATAAAATGTATATCTTGAATTTTCTGGGAATGGCCTCTAAAGACATCTTTATTCTGGATGATTTATATTGAATTTTGCATAACTGCTAAACCGGAAGATATAGACAAAAACTTACTACACAAAAAATGTAGATCACTATAAAACACACATTTATGTCATATACATATTTTTCGTGGACTTGATCGTTTTGTAAGATATTCCTTATTATTGGTTTCAGCTTTAAAAAACGTATAGTTTTATCATACAGGACTTTGTCAACTCCTGTCCACACACACAAAGGAAGTTGTCACATAGCAACCAGCTTTTGACTATCTTTTTAACTTACGGTACTCCCTTATTTTGCTTCTACTTACAAGGAAGCAAGTACTAAGACTATTCCTGCTAAATTTCTTCTCCATTAATATGGAGTAAATAGAAGCATAAGTTTTTTAACAATAATTTGTACGGAGATGTGGAGAAATTCATGTGAATGGAACACATCAGATTTTTATAGGTTGCAAAGTACGTACACAATTCTACAAAGGATATTAGTTGAAAGGTTTTAATATATGGTACTGCGCACCCATTCTATGCCTATTGTATTGTGATTTGCAGCAACAAAGCTACACGCATTGGCATGGCGTCAGGATAAGGAGTCTTCCTCTAAATTTTGGTGATATCGGGTTTTACGCTTGCATCTTGTTTTATATAATTAGTGCATTTTATTCTACACAAGTAGTTTTGTATAAACATTATATTGAAAAATATGTATTTCTCTCTCTTACACAAAACTGTCCGCCTTTGAGTATATTTCCCTGATGTGTCTGCTCTGCTTCAGATGAAACAATGACATAAAATAGTAATATGCAGTTCCTCTGCTACCTTCACTTTCCTTCCGCAGCCGACTTGTAGTTCTCTTGCAAAGTTAGCTGGTTTAAGGTCGTTAAATATTAAGTAGGCGCCCGCAAGTGGGATTCGTGGTGGACGAAGTGGCGTTTGGGCGGGTTTTCTCCGGATCCTCCGGTTTCCCCCGTCTCTTATTCCATCAATTGCTTCATCATCAATTTCGCTTACATTTCATATCATTCACTTCCTCATGTTCATGCCTGGTTACGGGCCGACCTCTCGTAACAGGTTCTCCATATTGCGGTTTCGTGCCGTTCGCTCCGCAATTACGAAACGAAATTATAAGTAATGCTCGGATTTATATGCACTATAAAGTGTGAAAAAAAATGAAATGGTGTTTTATTTATGGACGCTCTTTAACTGCAGTGGTTCTCAGCGTCCCATTCTATACTGGGCGTGAAAGGTCGCTTAATTTTGCTCAGAGACCTCTCTGTCAGGCTTGAGGTTCTTTTACGTGCCGTAAATCTACGACACGGGACCCACGGTTTTACTTCCCTTTCGAAGGAAGCCATGCTGAGGATTTTTACACCCGAAAAAATCCATCGTCCTCCGCCGGGTTTGAACCCGCGACCTTGGGTATATGAAGTTAGCATGGTAACCATTACACCACGGAGGGCGACTATAGAGTGTGAATGTATACATGTATTTATGCACTAAACATCTGGTAAATATAATCTAAAAACTTTATAAAATGCATTTAAAATAAAGCACATTATTTCAACTTTCTCACATTTATTAATCTTGATGAAGTAATCAGGTTGTAAATTTATTACTAAACTCAGTCATTTACAAAATTAATATATAAATTTATATTCATTGTTGTCACTCTCTTTCAATCTGTTTTAGCATAAAAACAAAACGTATTCTTAAGCTCGGGCATTAACAAAAATTAATGTTTATTAGTCTTTTCTTCAATCTATTTTAGCATTAGTCGTTTTTATTGCAATAATCAATTAAATATTTTTCACAGTTTTCTGGAAGAAACGATTTCCTACTGTTGCTTAAAATGTTTTTATATGAGGAGGAAGATCTCTCTACTTCATACGAAGTCACAGGACAGTATCGAAAAGAGACAATGCTCTTACAGAATAAGCATTAAACCCTTTTTCAGATTCTCCTTGTACCACCGAAGAAACAATAAAACCTGGATTCCTTGTTTCACTTTTATCAATTTTGGTACGAACATTTTCCTATTTCTCCTGGTATATCTCCGACGAGCTTACCAAGCGGGAGACCTGGGTTCGATCCCCAGTACCGGCGTGGGGATTTTTCCCCCGCTGGGAGTCCTGGCCCGGGGTGCACTCAGCCTCGTAAGGTCCCTGGGGGGCCAATTGAGGAGCTACTTGATGGAGAAGTAGCGGCTCCAGGTTATGAGGACCGCATTAACCGGCCGGGGGGCTCGAGGCGCTGATCACGTCTCACCCTCCAATACTGCACCCCATCCATGACGTCTGTAGTGGACCGAGATGGGAGACGCAGCGGCCGGGCGGTAGGCCAAGGTTCCCCGTGAGCTGTCGTGCCATGGAGTAAAAAAAAAAAAAATATCTCCGACGAACAGGGTTGCCAACTTGACGGATTTTCAAGTTGTATGTCGAAATTTAGTTTGGCGGATGACGGGTTTTTTGACGGGTATTATTAGAACTTATTAATTAACGTTATATTGGATTTCTTTAGAAAAACTCAGGGTGTAAATCTTTTTATACATACAAGAAATTGTCATGATTATAAACGCGTCTATATAGCTCTGACATATAGATATTTTACTCATGCAATGAACGTACTTCATTTTATGAATCCGTGTGAATTTTGAATGCAGCATAGTGAACGCAGTGCTAATTCAGTGTTCCAAAGTGGTGCCTCGTTGCATGTTTAACAGTTATTTTATAGTGTTTTTCTTCAGTTTTAATTACCTTATTGAACAGAAGGCTAAGCGGTATATACGACATTTTAGAAAAACATGGTTAAATAATGAACAATTAAAGGAGTGGTTGTTTGGGGTGCCCGGGGAACCTTGTAACGTGCGGTGCAAATATTGCCAACGTAACGTGAAGTTGTGCTTGTCAGTTTTACTTCTTCATGGAAAAAGTAGGAAACATTTAAAAGCAGCTGAACCCTTTTCAGCGTCACAACCAAAATTGCCTATCAAGCACACGCATGAACGTGCAACTGCAGAAGCTGCTTTTAAATTGTTTGTAGTTAATCACTGTGCAATTGGATCCCTTGATCATCTTTCAGATCTAACCAAGAAAATTTTACAAAGAGCTGTCCTTGAGTTTTAATTTAATTTCTATTTTTGAAAGAAAATAAGGAAATACATAATTTTGACGGATTTTTGCGTGTTGGTCTGACGGAAAAAATAATCATGTACTAGCAACACTGCCCACGACAGTTGTTTCATACCTTCAGAGCAGAAGATAAAGGTACCATTTTTTTCCCAAACGTGTAATTGGGGCTGGGATTTTGCTAAAGTAGGTCTTAATAAACACTAATTTTCTCTGGAGACCCTTTTCATTGGAAGTACTTATTGCAGCAGGGATTCTTGCTGCTTCATTTTTGTCCATCACGTCGAGCACCTTCTTCACATCTTCCAAATGACCACTGTAATACAGAGCTGCTTCAATCCATATTCCCCATCTCGTGAGGGTTGGCTCCAGGGGTAAACGACTATCTTGCATCATATCACTAAATGATTTCGCCCTTGTTGGCGCCTTCACAAACACCTTTTCACAGAGGAAATTAAGGCATTTACTTCTGAAAAATTCGCTCAAATTTCCGGTGAAGAGCATATCCTAAACAGTCATATGACCTGCAAAGCTTTAACAGACTTAATATATAATATGCTGCTACATCTGTAACCAAGAGTTTTTTTCTAATGCCACAAAACACGCAATGCATCACGAACAACCCTAGCAATCACCGAATGGTTTGCTGCTTCCAGACCCTAGAGACAATAAGATGGAGTATTCCCGGTTCAGATCAGTCATTTTACCCTCGGGAAAGTTGGCAATAAATCTCCCACACGAGTCGGTTGTTTCATCGACAGATAACCAGTGTCTCCGATGTCGACTCTTATTTATTTTATTACTTGAAAATTATTATTTTATTGGGGGAAAAGTTTTAAAAAATATAAAAAAATATGTTTTTCATGGTAAAGTAAATAAATTAAAACTCTGTCTCACTGGAGTCCATTCATAATTTTGCTCCCATTTGAAAATATTTTACAAGTTTTACAAAGCTCAAAATATTGGGGTGGAGTTGGGGTAGTTGATACACAAACTAATTTCATTAAATAAATATTTAAACTTACCTCTTTATAAACTTTGACAAAGTAGTTTTTCCTTATTGTTGAAAAATCAGGAACGTTTTGCCCGGAATATTTTCCCAGGAAAGTTCGAAATTCTACATTATTTAACTTATTCACAGGGTTGTTGGCTGAAACTAATATTTTGCAGATATCTTTAAAAATATCATTATCATCATTTCCCCTTCTGCTTACAGAAAATGCTACTAGTAAGATTGTTTGGATCTTGAAGACATTTTACTTACTCTACACGTACAATGTACATAGTGAATAAAAATGAATTGTAATGCACCCAAGAATTCGATACCAAGATTTCACCGGATATTCATGTCCGTGTGTGTGTGTCTGTGGGCAGCATACCTCAAAAACGAAAAGTTGGTTAAATACCAAGCTTGGTATTTAAGTTGGGGTCTTCCAAGGTTGCGGCACAAACATTTTCAAGAAAATGCTCCCATCCCAAATTACCCTTACCCTTACATTTTGATTTTCTCAAAAATGGCTCCAAAATTTGTGATTAAAATACTTTATGTTTAAGATATTTTTATGAAAAATTTCTGAGAATAGCCTCTGAAGTGCTCTTTATTCTGGATGACTTGTTTAACTGGTAAGCCATAGATGGAACAAAACTTACTACACAAAAAAATGTAGATCTCATTGAAACACACAGTTTATGTCATATACCTTTTTTGTTTTGTAGAGTTAACCGTTTTCGAGATATTCCGGATTATTAGTATCAATTTTAAACTTGATCATCTTTATTCTCGTTTCTCGTTTGTTTACTCCTATGGCAAGAAAAGAGAACGGAATTTCAATTGTTTGATGTTGCGACCGGCTTTTAAAGATTTGACTATCGTTTTAGTCTGTGCATTCGCTTATTTCCCCTCTACTTAGAAGCAATCAAGTAATAAAACTAATTCTGCTTATTTTTATCTTGATTAGCATGATGTAACTAAAAGATGAATCTTTTGAATAAAAGGTTTGTTTGCGGTTTGCGGTTAAAATACAAATTCATTCATCCAACCATTCGTACAATCTTCAATTGGAATACTAATGATTAAGTTACCTTCGCAATAGAAAATTCCAGAGTAATTATTATTACTACTACTACTACTACAACTACTACTACAACAACTACTACTTCTACTACTACAACTACTACTACAACAACTACTACTACAACAACTACTACTTCTACTACTACAACTACTACTACAACAACTACTACTACAACAACTACTACTTCTACTACTACAACTACTACTACAACAACTACTACTTCTACTACTACTACTACTACTACAACAACTACTACTACAACTACTACTACTACTACTACTACTACTACTACTACTACTACTACTAGTACTACTACTACTACTACTACTACTACTAGTACTACTACTACTAGTACTACTACTACAACTACTACTACTACTACTACTACTACTACTACTACTACTACTACTACTACTAGTACTACTACTACTACTACTACTACTACTAGTACTACTACTACAACTACTACTACTACAACTACTACTACTACTAGTACTACTACTACTACTACTACAACTACTACTACTACTACTACTACTACTACTACTACTACTACTACTAGTACTACTACTACTACTACTACTACTACTAAAGTGCAGATAACAAAGATATTGTAGCCCTAAAGATGCTTCGGCGTTACTACTGCGATAGAGCCATAGAGAGTCAGTAAAATACTCTGAAGCTAAAACTATAGTCAGAACAGAAAGTTAGATCTAAAACACTTACTTGTTAGAACAGGATTGTTCATAATTTGTCAAAAACACCTCTCGGGCGTATTAATTGAGAATATTAAATATGGAAAACTGTTGGGAAAACAGGGTTTAAAGCTGGGACTGCCTTTTAATAAGCATGTGCCTGCACGTTTAAAGCTTCAGTTAATTAGTAGTTAAACTGTGCCAAGTCAGAAAAACGGTATATTTTCTGAAAGTTTAGAATTCACATTACTATGAAATAAAATAATGCATCGCTTTAACACTGTTTGAGCACGTTTTGATAATTACTACCGCTTTTACACTTCAACGGTTTTCATAAATAAGGGTTGCTTGTTACATATCCTGATGCCAACATGATGTCCTACATTACCCCACTGCACAGGGGTGCTACTATTTGCCATATCTTATTCGCATTTCCTCACATCGACCACTCGCTTCAAGGGATAACTGTCCAGTGGAAAGTTCTGACTTTCTACGTGATTCCCCACTTCTTTAAAGCCTGAACAAAAGAACATCAAAGTCCTTGCACAAATCAATTCTAAGCCCTGTCATGAACAAACATTTATTTACAATGTTTCTCCCCCTGTCCCCTCATTTAAAGTTAAACATAGTATAGATTACAACGTTTCTTACATATTGATTAATATATGTAGGTCTAAGAATAATTAGAATTGAGTTATTCTCTCTGTGTTCTTTGACATCAAACGTAATATATGGGTACTTTCGTACCGTATTTCGGACTGACACCCCTCTAAAGCTTACAAGCGAATCCCTAGGAATCAGAAGCCTGTCGAGGAGCCAACGGCACGAAACCACAGAATGGAGAACCTGGGACGAGTGGTCGGTCCGTAGCCAGGCATGAACGTGAGGAAGTGTATGATATGAAATGCAGCGAAAGGTGAAATGGTAGGAAAGGTGATGATGGAGTAGTTCGTGGAATGAATGGCGGGGGAAACCGCAGGACCCGGAGAAAACCCTCCTAGACGCCGCTTCGTCCACCATAAATCCCACATGCGGGCGCTTGGGATCGAACCCGGGCCGCCTAGTTGGGAGGCGAGCGGTCTAACCTTTGTTGATATACGTTTACGTCACACCGCTGTTTATGGCAAAATTTGCACAAGCGCTTAATAAATTGCTACTCTGCACCTTAAGTTAGTGTAACTGTCATTTCCTAGTCCTCAAAGCCTGGCTTTGGCGAAAGTGGTCCTTAAAATTGGGCGCCGCGGGACATGATATATTTAATATGCATAAAGGAAATTTCATACATTAAGACATTAATTACATTACTGTTAATATATTGAGGTGTGAATTAAAATTACACTTCATACCTGTCGAAAAAATACGGGAATAGGCTAGTAGAGTTTATTTCTCAAAAACGTAGGGTGCAACACGTCACATGCATAAATATATCACTAAAAAAATCTTTATGTGTACCACTCACATGACTTTCTCTATATTTCTACAACAAATTGTTGTTAAAAAGCTTAGGTTTCTATTTACTTCATGCTAATTGAAAAAACATTAGCAGAAATAGTCTTATTACTGTTTCCTTGTAAGTAAAAGCGAAATAAGGGAGTAGCACAGGTTAAAGTCATAGTCAAAAACTGATTGTTATGTGACTGAAGTTCCTTTGTTTGTATGGACAGGAGTTCACAAATTTCTGTATGAGAAAAGAATGTTTTTCAAAGCTGAAACTAAAAATAAGGAATATCTTTAAAATGATCGACTCCACAAAAAAAATGTATATAACATAAATTGTGTGTTTTAATGTGCCTGACATTTTCTGTAGGGTAAGCTTTGTCCATCTCTTACGGTTTAGCAGTTACGCAAAATTCCGTAAAATTCATCCAGAATAAAGTATTTTTAGAGGCTATTCCCAAAAAATTCAAGGTGTACATTTTATTTGGCAAGTAAATATCTTAAATATACGAGATTTTAATCAAAACCGTTACAGCCATTTTTAAGAAAGTCAACATTTTCGAAACTTTTATCCATGTAAAGGGTAGTTGGATGTGGGGATTTTCTTGAAAATCTTCGTCTCGCATCCTTGGAAGATTTTGATTAAACTATCCTATATTAAAGATATTTACCTGACAAATAAAATGTATATCTTGAATTTACATGGGATTAGCCTCTGAAGACTACTTTATTCTGGATGAATTTTACGGAATTTTGAGTAACTGCTAAGCCATAAATGTATTACCACTCAAAATGTAGAGCACGTTAAAACACACAATATATGTTATATACATTTTTTTCGTGGAGTTAATCGTTTTTGAGATACTCCTTGCTTTTGGTTTTCAGCTTTGAAAAACTTATACTTATCAACTCCTTTCCATACAAACAAAGGAACTTCTCTCACATAGCAACCTGCTTTTGATTATCACTTTAACAATGGTACTCCCTTATTTCGCTTCTACTTACAAAAAAGCAATTAATAAGACTATTTCTGCTATTTTTTCTCGATCAGCATGAAATCAATAAGAGGAATTATTTCTGAAATGGTTAGCTCTGCAAAAATAAATTATATTACATAAATTCTATGTTTTAACGAGATCTACATTTTTTGGAGTAAATTTTGTCGATCACTTACGATTTACCAATTACCTATGCAAAACTCATCCAGAATGAAGACTACTTCAGGGGCTGTTACTAAAAAATTAAGGATACCCATGTTTTATTTTGCAGTAAATATCTTTAATATATCGAAATCGTTAGCATTTTAAAAAAAATCGAAAATTTCGAAGAATATTCCGTGTAATTGGGAGTATATTTCTGAAAATCTTCGTGTCTCATCCTTGGAAGATATTAAACTTAAATATAAAGCATGGTATTTAACTGGCTTTTCGGCTTTGAGATTTGCTATTCACACAAACTCACGCATAAGGACCTTTTTCTAAATCTTTTTTTATCTTTAGTGGACACTAAAACGTGTATTTCCAGTGTAATCAAGGTATCAAATTTTTAGGTGGAGTGTAACAGCTTCTCTACCTGTGTACTATGTACGAAGTAGAGAAAATAAAAAGAAAGAGAACATTGTGAAACACTTTAGGAGTTAGTAGTTGGTACAGTCAGAAAATTCAGAAAATAACAATTTTTCAGTGTAATCATTTTCGGAAAAATTATTAATATTTTTAAATATTATATTTCTTTAGGGTATTAAAATATTACTCCAGAATATTGCAAGTCATTGTTGTGAACTCCCAGCACAACCACGACAAGTGACGTTTGGATGCAGCACAGAGTGAAAAGGAATGAGATACATCCTGTGGAAGTATTTCAGTGAGTGAATTCGATGCTGTTTCAGCCGGCGCCGGAAGAGAGAAGTGAGGGGTGGGACCATACATCTTTACTGTAGACAGCTCCATCTCGCCAGAAAAATATTGCAGAACGTATTCGAGTCTTCTACTGAGTAGATCACGTAAATAAAAACTCTTTACCATTTTTCAGCGATTTTGTTAAAATATTATAAATAACTAATTCCCGAGGATACATGGGCCCCCTTTTAAAATTAAATAGCGATTTAAATAATTTCATTTACCTATTCCGTTCTTTATGCCATTAAAATTATTGGATAAAATCTTTAGGATTTTATGATGAATTTTCTCCCTTACGCCTTGTAATTTAGGACAACCCAAGCTATTCCCAATAAGCTAATATTGTTCTAGCAAACGGCTGTAAAACATCGGCGGAATGTATGGTTCCATAACCTCACCAGATAGTTTACCAAGTTCTGAAAATGCTCATAGCTTATACTACTCCACCTCTTTGGCGCTGGAATAATAATTATTATTATAATCATAAGTGATGCCACGAGTGTTTTCATCTTGTCGATAATTCAGGATCGGAGCGAAGTGACAGGAGTTTTTTACTTTCTCTATACGAACTATGTACATAGTGTATAGAGAAGGTAATGCATTGCACCCAAAAATTCGATACCGAGATTACACCGGAAATACATGTTTTGAGACTCCCTGAATATAAAAAAAAGCATTTTTAGAAAAATGTCCGTGTGTGTATGTGTGTGTGTGTGGGCAGCATAGCTCAAAAATGAAAAGACCGTTAAAGCCCAAACTTGGTATTTAAGTTTAGTATCTTCCAAGGATGCGACACGAAGATTTTCAAGAAAATCCCCCCACCCCAAACTACCCTTTACATGGAAATTTTTTTGAAATTTTTGATTTTCTTAAAACTGGCTCTAACGAATTTGATTAAAATATCATATATTAAAGATACACACCTGACAAATAAAATGTATATCTTGAATTTTCTGGGAATAACCCCTGAAGACTACTTTATTCTGGATGAATTTTACGGAATTGTACATAACTGCTAAACCGTAAGAGATGGGGGAAAACTTACTACACAGAAAATGTAGCTCACAATAAAACACAAAATTTATGTCACGTACATTTTTTTCGTGGAGTTGATCATTTTTAAGATATTCCTGGTTTTTTGTTTTAGCTTTGAAAAACTTACAGGGATTTCTTAACTCCTGTCCATACAAACAAAGAAACTTCAGTTACATAGCAACCAGCTTTTGACTATCATTTTAACTTATGGAACTCCCTCATTTCGCTTCTACTTGCAAGGAAGCAAGTAATAAGACTATTTCTGCTAATTAGCATGAAGTAAATAGAGGCATAAGCTTTTTAACTACAATTTGCTACATAGATGTAGAGAAAGTCATGTGAATGGAACACATCAGAATTTTTTTTTTCTTTCTTCACTGTCTCTTGAATACAAGAGATTAAACAAACGAATGACAGGTGCGACAAGATTTCGAAGAAATGAACATCAGCTGCGATAAGATGTTTCAACAATATCGCTCCAGTCAGATGACTGCGATTGGTTGAAATAGCCTAAACTCGGCCATTGCGTTAGCGCTTTAATAGTAGAGCTAAATTGTCAGTGGAAATAGTCGAGTAACGTTTTGGCTAACTTTAAAACTCTGTGACTTCTCTTTGTTCCAATAGTTATTTGATAACATAAACGCGACGTGATTTTCACATAATACGCAGATTCTTAAGCCCGCCTGGATAGTGTGGTGGTAGCGTGGCTGCTTCACATTCCAAAGGTCGTGAGTTCGAATCTCGCTTAGGGTGAGTTACCCGGATAAGGTTTTTTTCGGGAATTTCCCTTATCCTGAGAAGACGAATGTCGAGATCATTTGAATATCATTTCACCAATGTCATTCATCGTCCGATATGACCAACCAGGTTAAAGGACGTTAAGCTACAAAAAAATTTACAGATCCGTATCATATATAACGCAATAGAGGTGAAGTTGCTAATATGAGAGAAGTTAACATTTGGAAAATACTCATAATCTGCAACCAGCAGAAAAACCACACCAAATTAATTGTGATTTTCTTCTCCCCCCCCCTCCCGATATATGACACATAAATGTGAATTGGTAAAGAATAATGAAAGCTGTGATTTGAACTTATGGCTCTTAAAGTGATGCATCTGTGAAATTTTGAAAATATGTAAGATATCTCTTTGAAATCTATACCACAATTATGGTAATATTAGCCCACTATGATAGTAGTGTAAGGATAGCCTCACATTCAAGAACTTGCGAGTTTGGATCTCCCTTAGGGTGAGTTACCCCGATATGCTTTTTTTGTTTGTTTTTTGTTTTTTTTTATCCTAAGAGAACGAATATCGAGTAAACTTAAGCTCGATGGACCCCGAGATCATTTCACCGATTTCATTCGCCGTCTTATATGACCAACCGAGTTAAAGGACGTTAAGAAAGAAATACGAAAAAGTGAAATGTTTTGGCTGTGTCAAAATTCTACCTTGCATGACTATTTGAATAACAATATTTATTGTGTAAATTCATTGATCTAATAAAACTCTCCACAAAAAACATCCAGTTTTACAGCAAATGAGTGTACAAATAGATCTCCTAATGAATTTTTACTTTCTCTACGCGTACTATGTACATTGTGTATAGAGAAGGTATTGCATTCCACCCAAAATTCATACCGAGATTTCACCGGAAATAGACGTTTTAGGGTCTCCAGTTTTACAGCAAATGTGTGTACAATTAGATCTCATAATGAATGTTTACTTTCTCTACGCGTACTATGTACATTGTGTATAGAGAAGGTATTGCATTCCACCCAAAATTCGATACGAGATTTTACCGGAAATAGACATTTTAGGGTCTCCTGTATCCAAAAAAAGCATTTTTGGAAAAAGGTGCGTTTGTGTGTCCGTGTGTCTGTGAATACGATAACTCAAAAACGAAAAGTCAGTAAAATATTAAACTTGGTATTTAAGTTTAGTATCTTTAAGGGATGCAATATGAAATTTTTGAGAAAATCAACCCACCGCAAACTTCCCTTTATATGGACAAAATTTCGAAAATTTGGTTTTACAAAAATGGCTCTGACGATTTTGATTAAAATGCCGTATCTTAAAGATTTTACATGGCAAATAGAATGTATATCTTGTATTTTCTGGGAATAGCCTCTAAAGACAGTTTTATTTTGGATGAAGTTTGCGTAACTACTAAACCGTAAGAGATAAACTAAAACTTACTACACAAAAAACGTAGTTCTCGTAAAAACACACAAATTGTTTATATTATATACGCCTTTTTCGTATAATTGACCATTTCTGAGATATATCTAGTTATTTGTTTCAGATTTAAAATACCTAAGCTATTCTCACACGGAAAGTTTTAAACTCCTGTCCATGCATAGAAATGGATTCAAACATAAGGCAACCAGCTTTTAAAAGATTTGACTATCGTTTTAGCATTGTGTATTCCCTTCCCTTATTTCCCATTACCTTACAGGAAAGCAAGTAGTAAGACCATTTCTGCTAACGTTTATCTCGATTAGCATGAAGTAGATATAAGAATAAGCTGTTTAACAATAATTTATTACAGATATGTAGAGAAAGTTATGTGAATGGAACACATCAGATATTTTTTATATTAGCCCTTATTAATGTAGAACAATTATTAACTTTCGTCAAGTCCAAAACTCTTGATTTTTCAAAATACAACCATTCAAAATTGGAGCATTATTTCGAAAATAATATGACCATTTTCTTTAATGCGCTTTTGAGAGGTAGTATAAAATATTGAAACAAAAATGTTGAAAAATTGCATCGTGTGGAATATTTTGAGTATAGTAAAGTGTTGGAAAGAAGTTTGCGAGAAAATAAGATTTAAAGTTGGAGTGCCTATTAATAAGCATGCACCTACCCATCTATAGCTTCAGTTAATTGGCAATTAAAGTTCGCCAGGTGGGAAAAATTATACAAATTTTACAGATGCATCACCTTAAGGTAGGATCACCTTTAGGATCTTGTGAAGTGAAGTCGTAATTCAAGAATCTTCGATTATGCAGTTAGGTAACCGGAAGCATAAATGTAAATATTTAAGGAATATCGATCTAAGAGGGAATTTAATAGTATGCGACAAGTTTCTGATGTATATTGAAATAAATAGTTATATTTGAATTAAGCAAGGTGTTTTCTCTCGAACCCTAATAACTCCCAGAAGTAATTTCAGTTTTACTGGACCGGAATCCCATTTATAAGATTTCACAAAACGTTTAGATAATTCGCCACCCAACCTTTCGCTTTAACATTTGCGAACCTTCTCGGTGTTGAAGCCTACCGCATTCAAAAGCTCTTCAGCAGGCAGAGCAGGGCCTGTCACCTTTAAACACAATTTCAGGAAAAACAATGCGGGTCTGTGATAAAAACACCTAAATTACAGCGCAAAATGTTCCATTTATTTTGTAGGCCACTCCCGCGCGCTCGCTTATTTTGAAAGTAAAATTTCAATTGTGGTACAAAAGTGAAATGAATAGATCCTGTAGAGACTTTGCAGTAAGTTGAATTCTCACCCGTAGGTCCATGGTACAATTTCCGGTTGCAGAGTGGAGCCTCGAAATTAATCAGGGTTATTGGATAGATAGAATCAGATTTAATGCCATAGCCAATATTAATAGTTGTTTAAGCTATGAAGCCCGGGACTTAAAGTACTCACGGCATTGTAAGTCTCCAATGGGGTATTAATTTCAAAATAATTTGAATTAACGTGGTGGTTTTATCGAGAGACATGCGAGTCAATTGAGGAATTTAATGCAGTTAAAGAGGAATTTAATGCCGTGCCTGAATGTTGCCGTGGTAGCTCAGTGGTTAGAGTAACCGGCTAGAGACCGGGCATTGGATTTTTCAGTCTGTCTCTACCTATTCAACTCCTGTCCCACACACGGCATGTATGAAGAATGAATTAAAAAACAAATTAACAATTAGGATTATTCCTTATTCACCATAGAGTCTGGAAATATGGGTGCCAGAGAGAGTGTGCTTGCGAAGGGTGAGTTAAAACTAGGTGTAAAAATCTGGTGTGTTCCATTCATAGACTTTCTCTTCAAACCTTATTACAGAAGATTATTCCTTTATGTACATCATGGTATAATGGACATAAGCATTTGCTCAGTAACTGTATTAGTTCCAAGTAGTATTTATATGAGGGGCTAAAGCGATGCTCAGATGTTTTAAAAAGCCGGTCGCTATGTGAAGTAATTGAAATTTGCTTCGCTTAACACGGTCAGGAGTAAAACAAAAGAGAGATGAAACGAGAAGATGAACGTTTTAGAAAAGTTTAAAATTGAAACCAATAACAAGGAATATCTCGGAAACGGTTTAACTCTACAAAAGCTGCATATGGCATAAACTGT
Source organism: Hymenopus coronatus (assembly GCA_030762935.1). Taxonomy (NCBI): domain Eukaryota; kingdom Metazoa; phylum Arthropoda; class Insecta; order Mantodea; family Hymenopodidae; genus Hymenopus; species Hymenopus coronatus. The sequence goes on along the minus strand of CM060887.1, from coordinate 58,848,140 downwards.
GTATTTTAAAGAGATCTACATTTTTTGTGTAGTTAGATGTTATCTATCTCTTATACGGTTTATCATTTATGCAAAATTCATCCAGAATGAGGAGCTCTTCAGAGGCTATTCCCAGAAAATTCAAGATAGACATGTTATATGTCGAGCAAATATCTTAATATATGGCATTTTAATAAAAATTTTAGACCCATTTTTGAGAAAAACAAAATTTTCGAAACATTTTCCACGTAAAGGGTGTTTGGGGTGGAGGGATTTTTTTGAAAATCTTCATTTCGTATACTTAGAAGATACTGAACTTAAATGCCAAAATGGGTATTTAACGGTCTTTTAGTCTTTCACTTATGCTGTCCACGCGCGCGCGCACACATACACACGATTTTTTTTTTCTAAAACTACTTTTCATTTTTTTTTGATTCAGGGTGCCTCAAAATATATATTTTCGATGATATTTCGACATCAACTTTTTGGGTTAATCACAATACCTTCTCAAACTACTATATGCATGGTGCGTGTAATGGGAGAAAACCTACAGTAACTTAATATAATAAAAAGATCATCAAATTATTCAGTCAAAAGCCCAGATAATCAGTTAAAGAGGAATATACAAATGACTCCCCTTAAAAAATGTGACGCTACACATGATTTTGTCTAACCTCAATGGTCTAAGTATTGGGAATGTAATTATTCTTGGGAAAGTTTATTTTCCTGTAGCGCTTTCATATTTTATATACTCTCCTTATGCGTAATAATAATAATAATAATAAATAAATAAATCTACTTTATTGCAATCTATATAGACCTTTCCGAAAATAGCTGCAATACAGATTTTATTACAGATATAAAGGGATTGGCGATAGTCAAATATCTAGAACTTGCCCTTATACGCTGGTATTAACACACCATGCTCTTTGTATGAGCCGCAAGAAGCAACGGAAATCTAAAGGGCTTTAAAGGAATTGGAACCATTAATAGCAAACATCTTGGAAACGGCTGATACCACAAAAAGTCACTTGAAATATGATGTGTGAAGTATTTGTATTTTTTGTGTGTGCTAGAGTGTAGCTATTTTGGGAAAATTCAAGCTATACGGTGTATTTGTTATGTATCTTACGATATTTTAATCGAAATCGTTAAGCGCCATTTTTGAGAAAATCAAACTTTTCCAAAACATTTTCCAGTAGAGGGTGGTTTGGAAAGGACAATTTTCTTAAAATACTTGGTGTCGCATCCTTGAAAGTTCCTGAATTTAAATAAAGTTTGTATCCAACCTTTCATTTTAGTTATACACACATACACATACACACACGGAGCTTTTCTGAAAACGCTTTGTGGGAGGATTCAGTGTGTTTTAGGACATGCATTCTGGCGAAATCTCGACATCAAATTTTAAGATGGAATGCAATATCTACTCTTTGTATATAAACTAGGATAATATGTACTGACAGAGAAAGAGTGCTTTGATACTATCGCATGGAGTACCATATAAGTAAATAAGACTGTGGCATGCAGGAAGCAGAACCATTGATAGGCCTACGTGCTGCAAGGTGTGTATACACGTTACTACAATGAATGGAATGCGATGGAACAAAGAAAGAGGCCAACCTTGATGAAGACGTGGGAATAGTGTAAACACCTACGTCACAAAGTCAGAGACAGCGCGACCTTGGCGAGCCTCCCGCCAAATCTGTTATACTAATGTTATGTCGTATAATTCAGTGTTCATCTTCCTGGCATTGTTCCCTCCCATCCATGGCAAGGAGCCTCTGTAACCATCTGGCGAACAATCCAGCCAAATCTTTCATTCTCCAAACAGGTGATCGCCCAAGTATAAAAGCATCTACGGAGGGACAGGTACAATGCAACAAGCTTAGCTTCCTTACTGCATGCGTCATGTCATTATTTATGGACGCTCTTTAGCTACTGCGTCCCATTGTATACTGGGCATGACAGATTCCCTACTTTTGCTTAGAGGTCTCTTTATCAGACTTGAGGTCCTTTAACGTGCCGTAAATCTACCTAACGGGCATGCTAAAGATTTTTACACCTGAAAAAATCCATCGTCCTCCGCCGGGTTTGAACCCGAGACCTTGGGTATATGAAGATGTATGACTATTTGATAAATGAAATGAAAACTAAATTAATAAAACTATTAATTAATACTTTAATCGACCAATGCAGAACATTAATGAGTCAGCTTTTTTACGAAAATGAATTTATGATGAATTGGCATGTTTAGAGGTACATGAAGCAGTCAATATAGGCATGTCATGAAAATTCATTGATGGCCTAACCAAGGAGTGTTTTCATCAACGTGCGTTATTCAGAATATGCTTACTTTTATACAGCGATTTTACAATGACCTACCGAATACAATAGAAAAGATTAGATATAGTAAAAGTATGCAGTAGATATAGTTAAAAGAATCTAGTAGATATAGCAAAAATAATCTTATTATTTAAGACAGTAACACAACGCAGTTCTGCTAATATGAAATATTACGAGCATTGTCGTATAAAACTTGCTTTCCGATAGGTTTATTCTGATTTTCTTGGAACTCACAGCTCGGGTTTATTGAGGATCTGAAGCAGCAGTAGGTAACTTTCCATGAAATATTGATGCTGCTTTTGCATAGAAGCCAGACGCTGCTGCAATTACTCATTCATAGACACAAGCGCGAGCGCCTGGAGTGACACCGCCCCGCAGCTCTGCTCCAAGTAGGCCTCTCATTTTAAATGGAGCGATTTTCCGGTGCCCCGGCAACGAGTCATTTTGAAACAAGGGTTTATTGGTAAGGAAAACACTTAAGAAAGAAAATTCTCCCATCACTCTGCGCTATGGCCGAGTGGTTAGACCATTCGCCTCTCACCTAGACGGCCCGGGCTCGATCCCAAGCGACCGCATGTGAGATTTGTGGTGGACAAAGCGGCGCAGGGGCGGGTTTTCTCCAGATTCTCCAGTTTTCCCCGCCATCGCATTCCACCGGTGCTCCATCTTCATTCCATGTATCACCAGTGTCATCGCCTAGTAAAAGCGGGCTTCAAACACTATAAAAAAAATCTCTGCCTGCCTTATACGTAAAGTGCTTGGAGTCTCAAAATTGTCGAAATGGATTTCAAAATGATGGCACCGGTACAGAACTGAGTTTTCGTCTCCACCGGACCAATTTCAATTAAAAATCGAATTATTCCATAAACCTCATTCATCATAATTAAAATATGACCTTTTAAATCTAATGACTTTATTTATCTATTCTGCAATAAACTATTTTCACAAAGACTTGTTTCTCTGTCTACTTCACGTATATGGATAAAACATATGCAGACATATCTTTATAACACAGTTCCTTGCAAATACGAGAAAATAAGGAAAAAACTACGCTAAAGCGATAGCCATATCTTTCTTTCTTTACCTGATCAGGAGACAGAAAAATGTATAACTTTTCTTGACCAGGAGATAGAAAAATGAAAAATCTGATGTGTTCCATTGACATGACTTTCTCTACCTCTCTATAGCACATTGTTGTTACAAATTTTATTCTTCTATCTACTTCATGCTAATAGAGATAAATATTACAAAAATTATCTTTATTACTTAGCTTCTCATAAGTAAAAGAGAAATAAGGCAGTACACTGGGCCAAAGCGACAGTTAAACGTTTCAAAATGTGGTTGCTATGGGATTGAAAACCATTTCTTTGCGTGGCCAGGAGTGGCATGTTACCGTATAAGAAAAGTATTAAGTTTTTTAAAACTGAAACCAATAACAAGGAATATCTCAAAATCGGCAACTCCATGAAAAAAATGCATATAACATAAATTGTGTGTTTTAACGAGAATTAGTTTTTCTTAAACAAGTTTATGTGTATCTCTCATGATTTACCACTTATGCAAAATTCCATAAAATTCATCCAGAATAAAGACGTCTTCAGAGGCTATTCCTAGAAAATTCAAGATATAATTTTACTTGCCACGTAAATATCTTTAATACAGGATATTTTAATCAAAATTGTTAAGTCATTTTTGAGAAAATCAAAATTTTCGAAAATTTTTACATGTAAAGGGTAGTGTGGGGCGGATTTTCTTAAAAATCTTCGTGTGACACCTCTGGAAGATACTGAACTTAAATACCAAGTTTGGTATTTAAGGGACTTATCTTTTTGATCTATGCTGCCCACAGACACACCACGCGAACTTTTTTCTAAAAACACTTTTTTTGGATTGAGGGGATCTGAAAACATACATTTTCGGTGAAATCTCGGTAATGAATTTTTGGGTGCAATACAATGCCTTCTCTGTACAACTATATACGTGATACGTGCAGAGAAAGTAATGTCGAGTTTCCATTTGAGAAATGTTTAAGTATTTTAAAATGGAAACCGATAACTAGGAGTTATTCCGTAACTGTTATCTCTAAAACAACGTATTTGACACAAATCATGAGTTTTAACGAGATATGCATTTTTGAATAGTAAGATTTTCTCTATGTTATGGTTTATCAGCTATGAAAAAATCATCTACAATTGAAATCGAAATTCAGTGTTATTTATGGATGCTCTTTAACTGTTACGATTATCAGCGTCCCATTCTACCTTGTATTGGGCGTGAAGGACAGCTTAATTTTGTTCACAGACCTCTTTATCAGGCTTGAGGCTCGAGGCTCTCTTACGTGCCGTAAATCTGAACAGGACCTCAGAGCAATTCCCAGAAAATTCAAGAAACATATAACGAGATGTACATTTAGTATAAAAGAATCCTAAGCATGTATTGTATTTTAATCAATATTGTTAGTCAGTTTGTATAAAATCAAAATTGTCGAAAAATATTCTTTTAAATGGTAGTTTGGAGTGAGAAATTTTATTGAAAATCTTCGTGTCGAATCCCTGAAAATTGCTGAACTTATGCATCAAGTTTGGTATTTAACCCACTTAGCGTTGTTGAGCTGTGCTAATCAGAGATACACACAGACCTTTTTCTAAAACAACTTTTTTATTCAGGGTATCTCAAAATATGCATTTCCGCTGAAATCTCGGCATTAAATTTTTGGATGAATACTATAGATTCTCTACCTATTATATGTATGAATTTATGTAATGTATGTATGCTTGTAATGTAATGTATGTATGTTTGTAATGTAATATATGTATGTATATATTGTATTGTAATGTAATGTATGTGGGTGTGTGTGTATGAAGTTCGTCTAAGTTCTACACGGAGCAGCTCCTCGGGTATATTATTCACGATACACTTTGTAGCTGCAGCAACAAATATACACAAGTTCCAAATCTTAATATTACTAACCCATATGGCCAATAATCATAATCAAATACATAACTTAATTTTCTTCAATAACAAGGTATCAATATTAACTAAAAATATTGACACAAAAGTTATACAATTCGTATTGTATGGCATTACTAAACCTGCCATCGTCCATAACAAGGTATCAATGTTAACTAAAAATATTGACACAAAAATTATACAATTCGTATTGTATGGCATTACTAAACCTGCCACCGTCCATATGTGTTCAGTGTAACGATGTGATAAAACGTAGGTTTCTCCTGTGGTGAAGATCGCTTGCCGCATGTGGTAAACAGTTTTTTTCTTCCCTTAATTATGTTTAATCAACGTATTGCGACTATTTATTTTAAACATATTTATTTAACACGTGACATTCGGTACAGTTAAATAATGTGATAGGCATTATGATGCTTCCTTAAAGGTTTATTTTACCGAACAGGAATATGTTACACAGGAAAGCACGTGGTACTCAGAATGGTGCGACGCACGAACAGCTCTCTCTCTCTCTCTCTCTCTCTCTCTCTCACACACACACACACACACACACACACACTCACGCACGCACACAATGAAAAATAATAAATAGAATCTGTATAGTATAAAAAATACCAAAATATTGTTAAGAAAAAGAAATGTTTTAAAACATGTTTAGGAATTCAAATTTATTTTTTGGGAAGTAGAAAGTTTTTTTTAACACGCCCATATAAACCGATCCAACAAGAAAATGCAACCGCAGCTGCAATAACGGGATATTATCAGACGAGGTGATATTTTCTTCCACACGTAAGGTGATTGTCTAACTTCCAAAGGGGTCCCGATACATTGCAAAATACGTGGCTTCACAATTCCATCATAATCGTTTATCTGTTTGTTGATGGGGCTGGATATCAAGGGACGGCCCAGGTGTGCTGTGGCAGCTTGATGATACACTGGACGGTGCGCAGTACACGGCAACACTCGATAGTATTTTGATTCTCTCTGTGAGGATAAGGTAGCTTGATGGAATTGTTGATTAAGTACAGAATAATCCTTCTGTCCACACATCTCGAAAGGTTTCAAATCGGTTTTCAAAGAGGCATCAGAGGACATCAGAATGGTAGATGGACCTCCGTGCTCACTAGATTTGAACCCTATTGAGAACTTGTGGGCTGAGGTAAAAAGGGAGCTGCGCTCCAATTTACTTGTAGATGGCTTCTGGGCACAAATTCAAGAATCTTGGGATCTTGTAACTTCTCGTTCACATTGCTGCAGGTATTTAATTTTGCTTGTGCCCTGAAGGTTGAGGGCAGTTGCTGAAGGTTCATGCACCCGATATTAATTATGTTTATTTTTTGTGTTTTAGTTTTAGAAGATAATATTTTCACATTTTTAAAGCTATTTTACAAGAGTGTTAGTAGAATTATGTCTTTCTGTGCATAGATAAACTGAAAACTTCAAATTCCATAGTTATATTAATGCAATATGATGTTCAACATATCAGTTTTCAGTTTCCCCGGAACCTTCTATAATGATCGCGTGATTGTTAGTCAATTTCTCCGGGATATGAGTCATATGACTCTACGGAAGTACCAGGCTGAATACATTCTAGGCTCAGCGGTTAACAGGTGACGTCATGCAGAATGCCATAGATCTTGAACAGCTCTGATCCCACGTTTCTGAAATATAATGACCATTATAGATATTACTGTGCACGTTATGTTTCATTAGTTTATTTTCATTTCAGTTTCATTGTTAATCTCTCTTTTTATAAAATCATGTTTCTTGGTTTTGTTTTGGTCCTCTACCCATAAAACTAATGCTATCTCATCTCTCAACCGGAGGGGACCATTCCCTCCGCACGGCTTTTCCTCCTATCACCGCTTGCTTGCACAAATGAGTGACATAATTTGAAGCCGTTGTTGTACTTGCACTTTGCTCACTTTGACCAGATTTTTCATGTTTTACTGGGGTTTTGAAGCGAATGCTAGGGTAATTTCTGATCTGTCACTATTTTCTATCCATAATTTTTCCTTCATTCAGTTTCCCTCCTATCTTTTAGTTGTGCATCCAGTATCGTGGTGTGTGAAGTGCGGGAAAGTAGCGCGGATGCATGTTCAATGGAAAGGTTCCTCTTCGTGGACATAAAGTGGCTGCCATGTCGATGAATAACTTTCACGCCCTTTTTGCTCACTTGGACTTGAAGCTGGTCATTGCACATTAAAGGATTTCAGAGTGTCTCTGATGGCTTGGAGGCCATAGTTCCTTCTCCTCATCTAATCCTCCTGGAGGAGGATTCGAATTTTGGGCCTTTGTTTAATTTTACTGTGTTAGCCACAATACATCTGCATAGATCAAAGTACGAAGATGTCCTCCTCCGTTACCTAATCCTCTACTCTTTCCCTTTACTTGCTCGAATAGCAAATCCTTTGTTTTTGTTGTTTCTTCCTAAAGTTGTTTCCCAATACCGGAAATCATTGCTTTTGAAAGTGAGTCCAACTACAGAGATGCTGCACTACACGATTGTCGTGTCTGAAACGATTGCAATGAAATGTAGAATATGTCCATTTATAGTTATGGCGGTAAAGTAAAAGTTAACATACATACATTCCTTACCTTCTTAGTTTCAGATTACATTTATAGGTTGATGCAGCTCACTTCCTTTTCAAACCAAACTTTCACCTTTCTCCCGAACTTCGTTTCTATAAAATAGTTTCATTATTGGAGTTCTCTTTTAGAGCCTCAGATCGACGTTGAATACAAATTAGGTAGCGTTTTACGAGGACGAGTTTAAATCGATTGTGCCACCCCTTGCTGGGATTACTTCTCCATCGAGAACCTTTCAGTCTGTCGGCCAAATGTTTCCTTTTTTATGCGGAACCTAACCTCGTCATCACTTGGTGCTCACTCAACTATGCGAATTTCTTTGACGTAATCCGTGACTGGACGAACTCATAAAAATTCAAGAGACTTTAATTTAATGGACCTAAAAACAGAGACAGTGAAAATGAATTTGGTTTTCCGGCAGTAGGGAAGCGAGAAGCAAGACCAGTTACTTTTTAGTCCCTCTGCCGCACCTTAGAGAAACTATTTATTGTATTTCATATTTTTATTACTTTCTCCATACGCACTATGTACATAGTGTATAGAGAAAGTATTGCACTCCACCAAAAATTCGATACCGAGATTTCACCGGAAATATATGTTTTAGGGTCCCCAATATCCAAAAAAAGCATTTTCACAAAAAGGTCCTGTGTGTCCGTGTGTCTGTGAACACGATAACTCAAAAACGAAAAGTCGGTAAAATACCAAACTTGGTATTTAAGTTTAGTATCTTCCAGGGATGCGACACGAAGATTTTGAGAAAAATCCCCCACCCCCAAATACCCTTTACATGGAACTTTTTTCAAAATTTTTGATTTTCTCAAAAATGGCTCTAACGATTTTGATTAAAATTTCATATATTAAACATATTTACCTGAAAAATAAAATGTATATCTTGAATTTTCTGGGAATAGCCTCTGAAGAGTAGTTTATTCTGGATGAATTTTACTAAATTTTGAATAACTGCTAAACCGTAAGAGATGGACAAAAACTTACTACACAAAAAATGTAGAGCACATTAAAACACACAATTTATGTTAGATACATTTTTTTCGTGGAGTTCGTCGTTTTTGTGACATTCCTTATTTTTGGTTTCTGCTATGAAAAACGTATACTTTTCTCATACAGGAACTTGTCAACTCCTATCCATATAGACAAAGGAACTTCATTGACATAGCAACCAGCTTTTGACTATCACTTTAACCTACAGTTGTCCCTTATTTCGCTTCTACTTACAAGGAAGCGAGTAATTAGACTATTTCTGCTATTTTTTTCTGATTAGCAGAAAGTAAATAAAAGTATAAGCTTTTTAAGAATAATTTGTTGCAGGGATATGGAGAAAGTCATGTGAATGGTACACATCAGATTTTTGTATGTGAAAATGTTTTTAAATGTGTTTCTTTATTAAATATCAACAAAATAGCAATTATTAACCTAAATTATGAATTGACTATGGTTTCTGAATTAGAAGAGGTTGTTTTAGAAGCGGTAACATTTTTATTATGATAACTTGTTTAGTTTTCAAGAAACCTTAATGTATATTTCAGTGAGGTTCAGTATGAAAAATGATACTCTGTCTCTACCAAGTGACCTTAAGACATACGTAGCTGTAAGTTGGGCTGATTCTTAAATTATTTTGTTTCTTAACGAGCTGTTAATTGCCAGAATCGTATCAGTGCAGCAGGTGTACCGGAATTTCGCCCCGTCCATAAAAACCGACGGTCTGGAACGGGTTTCAACCCGTGTCCTTGGGATCAAAGGCCAGCGCCTAATCAGCTGAGCCACCCAGTCCGACTGGGCGTAGTAGGATGCATTGATACCACATTGTTTTAGGTACAAACAAATGTACAGTGTCCACATTCAACCCACCGAAAGTATACTTAAGAAAGAATATGTCAATAGCTTAAAAATGTAATGTGTTCCACTCACATGACTTTCTCTACATCTCTGTAACATATTATTGTTAAAACGCTTATTCTTCTATCAACATCACGTTAATCGAGATAAACACAACCAGAAATGCTCTTATACTTAGTTCCATATAAGTAGAAGGGAATACAATAGGCTAAAGCGATATTTAAATCTTTTAAAAGCTGGTTGGCACGTGGTTGAAGTCCATTTCTTTGCATGGGCAGGATTACAAATTCCCGTGTGAGAAAAGTTTATTTTCAGACTGAAACCTACAACAAGGAATATCTCAGAAGTGGTCAACTCCTCGAAAAAAAAAATCTGATGTATTCCATTCACATGACTTTTTCTGGCTGTTCCACAAACAAAATATTATTCTTTTATATACGTCGTGCTAACCGAGATAAAATTAGCAGATTGGTCTATTACTTGCATCCTTATAAGTAGAAGGGACATAAGGAAATGCATTAAGCTAAAGCGATAGTCAAATCCTTTAAAAGTCGATCGCTATATGAAACAATTGAAATTCGGTTTTCTTTGCTTGCTAGAAATAAACACAAAAGGGACGAAAAGAATTTTCAGTTTGAGAAAAGTTTAAGTAGCTTAACACTGAAGCCAATAACTCACAATATCTCGTAAACAGTTACTCTACAAAAAATGTATATCATAAATTGTATGTTTTAATGAGATCTACATTTTTATGCAGTGAGTTTTTGTACATCTTTTGGTTTACAAGTTATACAAACAAAAGTCATCCAGAGTAAGGAGGTCTTCAGAGGCTATTCCCCAAAAATTCGAAATATATATTTCGTTCGTCATGAAAATATCCTAAGCATATGAAATTTTAATAAAAATCGTAAAAGCGTTTTTGAGAAAATAAAAAATTTCAAAGAATGTTCCATGTAAAGGGTAGCTGAGGTTGAGGAGATTTTCTTGAAAATCTTCGAGTCGCATCTTGGAAGATAATGAACTTAAATACCAAGTTTGTTATTTTACCGATTTTTCGTTTTTGAGCTATGTGCATACACACACGCGCGCGTTTCTAAAAATGCTTCTTTTCGATTCTGGGGATCTCAAAACATGTATTTCCTTGAAATATCGGTATCAAATTATTGGGTGGAATACAATACCTTCTCTGTCCATTATACATAGTACATAGTGCTAGAGAAAGTAAAAATGTATGGCATAAATGTGTTTTAACGAGAGCATCATGATAGAATTACAAACGCAACGAATCACTGATTACAAATATAAAAAATATAAAAACAACTGAAAATCTCGTATAAGAAGAGTCATTAAGAATATCACACCAAATTTTAAATTACAGCTTTAACATCTTTGCATCTTTAAACCTTGGATTGAGACCGTAAGGAAACATTAGATTGAGAATTTTCCAAAATTATAAGGAAGATGATAAGGTTCATCAATTTATTGGTTTCTTGGAAAATAATTTTTTTTTATTACTGTTAACGTAAGAAAGTAATGTCTAAAAGATGTGTGCGGGAGATTTGCGGGGGGGGGGGGGGAGTGTAGCTCAAATGAAATAAAATATTTAGCGCTATATTAAAATACATAAATAAATACAACATAAAAAATCTGATGTGTTCCATTCACATGACTTTCTCTACATCTCTGCAACAAATTATTGTTAAAAAGCTTATGCTTCATGCTAATCGAGAACAAATTAGCAGAAATACCGTATTACTTGCTTCCTTATTAGTAGAAGTGAAATAAGGGAGTACCATAGGTTAAAGTGATAGTCAAAAGCTGGTTGCTATGTGACTGAAGTTCCTTTGTCTGTATGGACATGAGTTGACAAATTCCTGTAGAGAAAAGTACAAGTTTTTCAAAGCTGAAACCAATAACAAGGAATATTTAAAAAACGATCAACTCCACGAAAAAAATGTATATAATATAAATTGTGTGTTTTAATGTGCTCCACATTTTTTGTGTGGTAGGTTTTCGTCCACCTCTTATGGTTTAGCAGTTATGAAAAATTTCGTAAAATTCATCCAGAATAAAGTAGTCTTCACAGGCTATTCCCATAAAATTCAAGATATACATTTTATTTGTCAGTTAAATATATTTAATATACGATATTTTAATCGAAATTGTTAGCCATATTTTAGAAAACCAAAGTTTTCGAAAATGTTTCCATGTGAAGGGTGGTTGGGGGTGGGGGCATTTTCTTGAAAATCTTCGTGTCGCATCCTTGGAAGAAAGCAAACTTAAATACCAGGTTTGGTATTCAACAGTCTTCGTTTTTGAGCTATGCTGTCCACAGACACACACATGCACATACACGGACCTTTTTGTAAAAATGTTTTTCTTCAGGGGGACCCAAAACATGTATTTCCGGTGAAATCTCGGTATCGAATTTTTGGGTGGAATGCAATACCTTCTCTTTACATTATGGACATAGTAAGTGTAGAGAAAGTAAAAATGAAGGTTGATGGTACCACGAATTATCCGCACGCATATTATCAAGATTTGACTGCATAGAAATGAATTCCTAAAATTGGGACAGAAGTTGCAGACTCTTCAACCGAAAATCCTGTACATCTACCGGTAGATATCTTTTGACATGCTGATTAACGATGGTTGAATCGTTTTCAAGGTTAATAAAATTTAGATAAACATTGAAGTTACTAATTGCGTTCCAGTCAATCATTCAAAGCTTTTGGTCGTCTCAAACTGTGAAATGTTGCTGGAATACGAATCACAGAAACAATATTATGTAAATTGATTGGACCAGCGCTTTTATCTTCCAGTCCCAACAACTGCGGCAGGTCAGATCCCTTACTTTGCAGCTTTGTAATTCAAATGAAACCGTGACAAGTTGCTTGAATACTTCAAGACCAGAAGTTCTTTGTAAAGGGTTTTCCGTGAAGACAAAGTGTTGAAATTGACGATAAAATTAGAAAATAAGAGACAACCGCTCCTGCTGAGAAAATATAAAGTGATAAAAAGTGATAAACAATTCTAAACTATAGAGGGCACCTAAATACAATCAGAGGATACGAATTACTAAAGCGTATTTCTATTAGAATAATCCACTCGGTTTTAATGTTCGCCAATGTGATCGTGAAAGTAGTATAACAGATGTTGCCAGTTACCACTTGGGAGTCCTAATCTAAGGTCAAACTTTGAAAAGAGCCGAATTTATTTCTGGTGTTGAAAATTAAAATAAAAACCACATTATATTCTAATAATAGGCACTTTTAGTCGCCAAAATTTAGGCCATAAACATCAATTATTGAACAGATACATCACTGAAAAACGTTAAACAACAGAAATTACATTGCAGTTTTTCGGTGTCCATTTGAGTTGTCATCTGCTTGAAACCTGGTTGCTAACTGGCAGGGGCGGCTCGTCCTTACGTGCTGAAGAGCTGCAGCACGCTACTTTTTTTTTCTTCTAAATTACATAACAGACATGCTGAAGGACCATGTAACAAACATAACACATTATGGTAGTAATAAGAAAGGCAGCACTGCCAATGACGAACTCTCGAAGCAAGGTAAACACGCAAGTTTAGCTAATGGAATGCATCCACGTGCTCAAAGCGATCAAGCACGGTAGGTGAATATTGCGCTTGCGTAGAACCTTCCCCTCTTACCCCCCCTGACGGTCGCTGTCCCATCGTTTTCGCACTGCTACGTGCTGCGTTTGGCTAAAGCACGGAATCAATGAAATCGCTACGAGTGTTAGTTCTTTTCCTTATAATCGTTTTGGCAGCAGACGAAACAGCCCTGCCACACTCACCTAAGTGCCACACTAAACATCAGAATTTAGTGAAATTAATTAAAGCGTATTACAACGTTTTATTTTAGTTATAATAACTAATTATATCTTTGTGATACAAACTGAGCCATAAAAGGACTATTATCTCCATACCTTATTCACATTGGAACGTACAGAACATTGTTTGTTATATTGTTTGTTAACATTGGTAACCATAAGTTCATATTGGCGCAATGTGTTACTTCCGCAAATGTGAAATCTAACAGGCCCACGTGTATCACATTGAAACAAAGTGTTCTGTTGTGTAAATGTTATTCAGTGTCAGTTTTCAGTTTATTTCCAACTGTGATCGCACTTTATTATATTTCAGTATCATTCAGTGTAGGTTTGTGTTACTTTCATAGGTAAGAAAACTTTAGTCATACATAATGAATATAGTTGATGAGCTGTTAAAAACTCCCTTTTCAAGGCGATCGTTAGATGAAAAGATCAGGATAAAAAATTTAGGGCGACCTACTCCTGATCTAAAATTGAACAGAAAGCAAAAGGAAGTAAAAATTCTATTTACACAAGAAAGTTTAACACAAATATATATGACAACAGTGACTGGATCTGTGGTTGTGAAATCAGAAACGCGCTCTTTTGCTTTCCTTGCCTCTTGTTTGGAAGTACAGATTCGTGGTCTACGACTGGTGTTAAAGATCTAGGTCATGTTAATGAATATATAAAAAAACATTCAAATAGCAAGAAGCATATGAAAAACTCGCTACAATTCGTTACAAATATCAGGGATTTCAACGTCAGAGTGATGGACAAATTCTGCATGAAGAAACATCGGCGTATGGACTTCATTTTTCGAAACTAGGTGAGTTGCATGCATTTTTTTTCCCCCGTGCAGCACGCTACTTGTTTTAGGCACGAGCCGCCACCGCTAACTGGTTAAGGTGGTTTGTAAAAGTTCACCTATTGTCACCTAAGTTGAAATACATCGATATTTAATTTACAATGACTCACACGAATAAGCTATCAAAATATGTTTTTTCATGCGCTGTTCTAATTTTATACTTTTGCTCAGGTAATTCGGTTTGAAATTAAATGGTTAAAACAAACTTAGTTTCAGTTGCTTTAATCTTTCATTCCATTTAAGCTTCAGTAACACCAACTTTAAGGATGCAGAATTAATCATAAATACATTTTCTTTATTTGAACAAGAAATGCATTCCTCCGTCCACCAAAAAAGCAAACGAAGATTTAAGCAATAGCTTTAGCTGTCATTCATATCTTCTGTCAAAAAATTAATTTACATATGTGTAATATTCTGTTTGTACTTCAATTTCAAAAGATTTTCCAATATTTTTTTCTTTCTTATTTGAAGGAAGTGTGTGTATATGTATTAATCTCAATATTATTTTGTTTATTTGGAACACACTGCTAGATCTGAAATAGGCTTACTTTGACTTGTAATGACATTTTTAGTAATTTAAAATGTGGAACAACATCTGCATAAAATGCGATAACTAACATCAGTTGAGAGTCATCAAATTGAGGGAATGATTAACTTTTTTAAGGAATGGTTTGATAGGTTCTAGTTATTGGAACAGCACCATATTAAGCAATATCACGATACATCATCAGGGCACTCATCATTGTTGCCGATTACTTCTCTAAAAAATTTGATTTTTTTTTAAAGCTTAACGCCCTTTAACCTGCTTGGTCACATCGGACGATGAATGACATTGGTAACTCACCCTAAGCGAGATTCGAACTCGCGACCTGTTGAATGTGAGGCAGACACGCTACCACCATACTACCCAAGCGGGCAGGTTTGAACTGTCGATATGTTTTGACATTTGAGAGGACGTGGTTGACAATACACATTACTACTGCCATAACATGTTTATATTTAATATTTTTACTTCTTCTAGCCATATGTACATACAATGTACATAGTAACTAGAGTAGGTATTGTATTCCACTAAAAATGCCATGATTTCACCGAAAATATATATCAGTATATGTTCGAAAAAAGCATTTTCAGAAAGTTTCGTGTATATATGTGTGTGTGTCTGTGGATAACATAGCTCAAAAACTAAAGACCGTAAAATACCAAACTTTGGTATTAAGTTTATTATCTTCCAAGGATGCGGCAAGAAGATTTTCAAGAAACTCCCCCCTCCCAACTACCCTTTACATGGAAAAAAATTCGAAAATATTGATTTTCTTAAAAATGGCTAACGATTTTGATTAAAATACCGTATATGAAAAGTATATACATGGCAAATAAATGTATATTTTTCTTGAAGGTTTTTAATAATGAATATCTTGTTTGATAGGCTTATAAGCCCTATGCAAGTACAGTCTGGTAGTGGGGTCGTTGTCTTACTGCCACCAGACATGCAGGACTTTTATTTGAGGTTTTCTCCCCTAGAGCAGCTGCCTTCACTGGGCTATCGAACCTTCTCTGTCCATCTTCATCTCAACCCTAGGCATGAGCCTTCCATATTCATAACCCTTGAAGAGATGGTGTCCCACGGTATGTCATATCAGTTATAAATATGAAAATTATTTTAGTAATAAATTGCCCAAGTTTCAGCAAATGTGTGGCACAATAACCAGAAGCCTCAAAACTAAAGCTAGAAAAACACAACTGAAGTTTTACAAAGTAATGGCAGTACCTACCTTCGTTTTCGGATCCGAAACATAGACATTAACTAAAGCTGACAAAAGGAAAATACAAGCTGCTAAGTTGAACTTCCTGTGAGCAGTGAAAGGATCTACTCTCCTAGATAAAATCTCAAATGAAAAAATCAGAGAAGAGTTGGAAATAATGTCTCGAGAACAAAACATTACAAATTATAGAAATGAATGGAGACATGTCGACAGGATGTCATCAAAGAGGATCCCAAGAAGAGCATTGTACTACAGACCTAAAGGAAGAGGACATCCGGGAAAACCAAGGAAACAATGCTCAGACTTATTTTGAAGCCGGAACAGGCAATTTGCCTAATCCCTGAAGTAAAGATGGTGATGATAATGATGAAAAAATTATTTCATGCATTTTCTGGGAATAGCTTGTGAAGATCCATTCATTCTGTATGAATTTACTACTAAAAAAAATGTAGATCTCGTTAAAACACACAATTTATGTCATATACATTTTTGTTGTAGAGTTGACTGTTTTCGAGATTTTCCGTATTATTTGTTTCATTTTGTAGCTACTTAAACTTTTGTCAAACGGTAGGTCACAATTCTTTCGTCTGTCTTCTGTTTATCTATTCCTGGTAATCAAATAGAACGGAATTTCAATTGTTTCACATAGTGACCGGCTTTTAAAGAAATTGACTATCACTTTAGTCTAATGTATTACTTTACTTCCCTCCTGCTTACAAAGAATCAAGTATAAGACCACTTCTGCTAATGTTTATCTTGATTAGCTGATGTAGTTAAAAGAATAACCTTTTGTAAGAGAAGTTTGTTCAACTAGAGAACGTACATATATACATGTAGTCGTTCCATAATATCCATGCACGGATATAATTTTGATTCTAGAATTCTCTTGTTGGGTTACTGAAAAATTCCATTGCTTCAGTTATACAGTTCCAAAATGACTCTTCCAACTTAATATTAACGCGGTTATACAGGCGGTTTTACAATCGTTTCCATAAGTAACGCTCCGATCGTAATATATATAATGTAACGTCATCCGGCAAATGTGAAATTATACATTTCATCCTTGATTTGATAATGACAATTTAGTTGATTGACTCCATAAATAGCAACTTAAGTAGAGCAACTGATAGCTAAACATGAATTTATTAGAACAGAATCCAAGCACTTATTTAAGCTAAGAATTTGATAACACCTCCCCCACCCCAACTTCCCTTTACGTAGATTTTCTTCGAAATATTTGATTTTATCAAAAATTGCTCTAACGTTTTTATTTAAATAGCATATCTAAAGACATTTGCATGACAAACCAAATTAATATTTTGAATTTTTTAGATGTAACCTGCGAAGTCCTCTTCATTCGGAAGAAATTTTATATAATCTCGAATAACCGTTGTATACCTTTAATAATGTTAAATGTTTGGCGAAAACGTACTACACAAAAAATGTAGACTTCAAGTCATATAAATTGTTTAAAGCCGTATTTTGTGGCATAAGCAATTTTCGAAATTAAAAGATTTGAAGCGTTCTCGGTGTTGGTTATTAATGACGACTTCAAGGGTAACAACCGAGTTAAATTGGAGTCATCCAAATCCAAGCTTTCGATCATCTTAACTCTGTGGTCTTCTTCAGGGAACTGACGATCACAGTGTTAAGAGGTTCAAAAACTTGGATTTTTATGACCCCAATTTTACTCGATTGTTATCCCATGAAGTATTTATTTTCGAGATATTCTTATGAAAGGTTCGCATTGTACAAAACTGTCATTCTTTTGGGGTCCTGTCGATTTCCAGTTGGTTCTCGTGATTGATTGCAAAAACATGAATTTTAAGAGAAGTATATAGCGTCCGGTTCTTAAACATTTGGCTATCCCTGTTTGTTATATATCTTAATGAAATGAGTAATTTACGAACTATTTCTGCAAAGGTTTATCTCAATTAAAATGAAGTAGATAGAAAAATATCTTTTCGTAAAAATAGTCCCCCCAGGGGTCTACTACAGTAGGTACGGGTTTGGCGCTCCCGGGGTCCCGAGCCAACCATGACTCCCTCAGTGGGCAACTTCTGAGTGGTGAGAGAGTCACTAGGTCAAAATGCCCACCCACGTGTAGGCCGTGCGTGGAGACCCGTGTCGGCGGAAAGGAATATCCTGGTTGGGCGAGGGTTGCGTATCTGAGCCTGGGCCTTCTGTTTTTTCAGTGACTAGGGAGGGCACGCAACTTAATACACCACTTTGGTTTCTGCTTCATCTAAACAGGAGGCTAGGGACTAGCCCACCCCTAGTCAATCGGCCAGGACTAGGTATTATACCGAACTCCAGGGTGAGTGGGACGGTGAGCCTGCTATGTCCCCTGTGTAGCCCTGTCATCCCAGTGGGGTGACCCCTTGTTGGACTCTGTGGTGGGTGACGAGCACCGGGGGATGAAAATTAAAATTTATTTTCATGGCAAAATCCAAAAAATCCATTAAATATGGTACTGAGTTCGGAAAAGAAGTAGTCGAGTGTTGTGGTCCTCGCTACTTAATTGTTAATAGAACAGAGGAAGGAAGGAAGTTCTCTAGCGTAAGCCCTTTTATTATTCAAAAGGGTCTTGATAACATTGCTGGTCCTGTAAAATCTTGTATAAGAGCTCGTAATGGCACGCTCCTGGTAGAAGCAGAATCAGCATCCCAGGCTGCAAAAATACTAAAGGCCAAAATGTTAGCTAGCTATCCAGTAAAGGTCGATGTACACAAAAGCTTGAATTCTTCACGCGGTGTGGTAAACACGCGCGCATTGGACGGTTTGACCTGTGAGGAAGTTCAAGAAAATCTTGCTCCCCAAGGCGTAACATCTGTGTATCGGGTTCAAAAAAAGTGAATGGAGAATTCGTGCCTACCTATTACCCTGTTTATTACCTTTGATCGGGTAGATCTCCTACAAAGGATAATGGCAGGGTATGAATCCATTGAGGTAAGTCCGTATATACCGAACCCGCTCAGATGCTATAAATGTCAGCTCTTTGGCCACACTAGTGAATTCTGCAACGGCGAGTCTACCTGTGTGAACTGTGGTAATATCCTGCTTGACAGAGAATGTTCATCAGCTCCAACGTGTGTTAACTGTAACGGTGAACATCCATCAAGTTCCCTTAGTTGTCCCCGTTTTGCAGAGGAAAAGACGGTCCAGGAGATACGGGTTAAAGAGGTGTCCTTCTTGGAAGCCCGGAAACTCTTGCGATTCCGCCAACCCTCTGTCCCGAAGTATGGTACCTATAGCTCAGTTGTAGCTAAATCGGTACAAAGTCGGGAAATCGCAACTCAAACCTGCGATATAAACGGGGTCACGATTGCAGAAAAGATTCTCACAGCCAGCTCACTTCCTAGGCCTTCGACTTCAACATCTAAGTCAGTAGCAACATCACCTACATCTGAAACTGTAAAAAGCGCTAAAATTAAATCGCCGCCAAAACAATCGACAATCGACGTGGAAAGCTAATAATATATAAAGAACCAGAAAGAAAGTTCAAGAACACCTATGAGAGAACTGACTTCCTAAAGTAAAGCGTAAAGTCTTCTCCTAAAGCAACAAAGGGAAACAAGAGTACACGGAGGTCCTCTTCTGAGGATTCGTCTGGGAAGGACTCAGGTCGGCGACTATCATCTTCGCCGGTACTCGAACCGAAATTTTCAATTGGAAAAGGGTCCTTCCAAGTGGAGGAGATGGAGGAAGGTGATACTGCCCTCACTGCCAGAAGGACAGTGACAAAGAGGCAGGACCATCCTCCCGTAGAAGGTGTCTTCCCGACACCTAAACAGAATAAACTCAACCGACCTCCGCAGCCTTCAAAATAGAAACAATCACAATGTACAACTTATCCCATTATAAAGAACATGGCTATTCTACAATGGAACTTACGAGGAATAAGAAACATCGACCTGAGATTGAACTGCTGCTTAACCAGAACGATCCTTTGGTCGTAGGTTTGCAAGAGACTAAGCTCCATCCACAAGACAGCTTCAAAATCAAGCGGTACACCCCTGTAAGATGTGATGTATCATCGGAAGAGGGTGTACCTGCGCACAGAGGCACTATGATGCTTATCAGAGATGATATATTCGCTCAATCTGTATCATTACAGTCCGACATCCAGTCAGTAGCTGTAAGGATTAAACTCACATACCAGACTCACCATTTGTAATATATAACCTTCCTCCGAATGACGACCTCTCGCTCACTGATTTAGGGGATCTAGTTTCTAAACTACCAACAGCTTTTCCTTTGGTACGTGATGTAAATGCCCACCATTCCGTTTGGGGCTCACCTCGGGCTTGTACGAGAGGTAAGTTAATTGCTGATTTCTTCAACAATTCTGACCTAATTCTCCTGAACACCGGAGAACCTACATTTCTTTCTGATGCTTTCAACAGTTTTTCACACTTGGATTTAGCAGTTTGTTCACCACCATTAGCATCTTCCTTACAGTGGAATATCATCTCTGATCTACATTCTAGTGACCACTTTCCATGTCTTATCAGTCTCTTGCCACAAGATACACGTTCCACACGTTTACCTAGATGGCGCATCGATCAAGCCAACTGGAACTTTTACTCCCGGTTGGCTGTCTTTTATTACAATGAGCACGACTCTGTGAATGTCTTAGTGGAGCACCTCACGAAAAATATTCTTGATGCTGCCGAGCAGTCCATTCCACGGAGGACGACCCAAACCAGTCGTCGATTTCCGGTACCTTGGTGGACTGATGAATGCCGGAATGCCATTCGTGCTCGCAGGCGTGCTCTCAGAATTTTCCAACGTCGCCAAACACTGGATAACTTGATTAAGTATAAAAAGATGCGTGCCAAATCTAGGCAGGTAGTTGAGGATAGCAAAACGACATCACGGAGCAAGTTTGTAGCGTCATTCAATCGACATAACCTTCCTCTATCGTAAGGGATAAGTTAAGGCGCGTGGACGGAAAAACGATCCATACGCCAATCGCCGGTCTTAAAACAGCTGTAGGAGATGTTAATAGGCTTGACGTGGCCAACACTTTTGACAGTGCTTTTGCTCAAGTGTCTAGCTCAGAGAATTATTCGCCTGATTTTCTTCCCGTTAAGGCTCAGGTGGAATCGCAAGGTTTCAACTTTCGTTCTAAAAGTCTTGAAGATTAATATCGACTCTTCACCATGAGGGAGTTAGACCATGCACTATCATCTTCGCGAAACTCTGCACCAGGTCCTGATGGAATACACGTCCAAATGTTGCAACATCTCTCTCCTGAAGGTAAGGCCTTCCTGCTCCAGGTCTATAATCGTGTTTGGGGTGACGCCACTTTTCCAGAAAAGTGGCAAGAGTCCACCATTGTACCTATTTTGAAACCTGGAAAGGACCGTTTTCTTCCATCCAGCTACCGTCCACTTTCCTTCACCAGTTGCGTCTGCAAGGTAATGGAACGCATGATCAATGGACGGTTGATATGGTGGCTGGAAACTCACAACCTACTAACCAACACCCAGTGCGGTTTTCGACGACGTCGTTCAGCAGCTGACCACCTTGTCTCGATTTCGACGCAGATAATGAATGGATTCATGAAGAACTGTCAAACCGTTGGGGTGTTCTTTGACCTCGAAAAGACTTATTATACGTGTTGGCGGGCAGGAATAATACGTTCCCTATACAGCTGGAACATACGTGGACGCCTTCCGTTATTCATTCAGGAGTTTTTGAGGGACCGCGTTTTCCGAGTAAGGGTCAGCTCGGTTTTATCAAATATTTTTGTTCAAGAGAACGGATCGGTACTAAGCGTCACGCTGTTTGCTATAGCAATTAATTCTATCTCGAAATGTATTCTCCCAGGAGTATCGTCCTGCTTATTCGTAGACGACTTTGCCATCTATTGTACTTCTCAGAGCACACCTTTTTTGGAACGCCGTCTGCAGCGGTGTTTAGACAATCTCTCAGATTGGAGCTCTAAAAATGGCTTTCGCTTCTCTGCTGAGAAATCACTCTGCGTGAACTTCTGGCGCCGCTGTGCCAAATCTTCGCTGCGGTTTGGCACAGCTTTACATTCGCGGATGAGACGAGATTCCTTGGGTTGATATTCGATAGAAAACTGTGTTGGTCACCACATATAGCACAGCTGAATGCGCGCTGTAACAGTTCTCTGAATATTCTACGGATACTGAGTGCAAATTTTGGGGAGCGGATCGGACAGTCTTGCAGCGACTTTATCGCGTACTGATGCGAGCCAAGTTAGATTACGGATGCATAGTTTATTCTTCGGCAAGACCATCTGTGCTTAGAAGATTAGACACTGTCCATAATCAGGGTATACGTGTGGCTGTTGGAGCTTTTCCACCAGTCCAGTAGCCAGCCTTTATGCTGAATCGGCAGAACCCCCTCTGCAGTGTAGACGCGATATTCTGTTAACAAATTATGGCTGTGTACTAAAGTGCATGCCTTCACATCCAACGTTCACTTCTTTTTTTTAACACCGAGCTGGACGAACGATATAGAAATATCTCAATTAGTCTACGGCCCCCAAGTTTTCGCTTCCGACTGCTTCTTCATAAGCACGATATCGTAATGCCTAGAATGTTTCCCAAGGGGGAAAGGGTTCACCCACCTTGGTTACTTACAACATCACATGTAAACCTCGGAATGACGGCATACCGAAAATCTACAATGCCTTTTTCTAGTATCCGTAGGTGTTTTTTTAGAATTTTTGTCAAACTACAATGACCGAACTGTATATAAACTGACGGAAGTAAGTGCACCGTTGGTGTTGGGTGTGCCTTTGTTTATGATACCGAACAATATATATTCGGTTTTCATAGTGGCACATCTATTTATAGTGCGGAGCTATACGCAATATATCGAGCCATTCTGCACGTTGGCCGTCGAAATTTAAGTGACTGCCTTAAATTGAGTGATTCCCTGAGTGCACTTCAGAGCCTTGGTGATCTCTACAACTATCATCCTATCGTGCAGCGTATCCAGGATGCCCTCCACGTTTTATCTACTTCCGGGGTTAATTTGGAATGTGCATGGATTCCTAGTCACATTGGCTTGCCGGGGAATGAACTGGCAGATTTTGCAGCAAAGACGGCAACCGCCGAGCCCAGTACAAAAATTTCTTGTATAACATCGGAAGACTTTAAGCTTGTTGTGCGCAGGGCGATACTTTCGTGCTGGCACGAAGAGTGGTCAGCTCTCCGCGGAAACAAGCTTAGAGTAGTGAAGGACCTTCCAACAAACTGGGTAACTTCCTCTCGTCATTCTCGACGGGAGGAAGTAATTTTGGCTCGTTTGCGTATTGGCCACTGCCACTCCTTTTTAAGAGTGAATCTGCTCCATTGTGTCCGCTTTGTGGAGAAGATTTGTCTGTCCGTCATGTGTTACTAGATTGTGTTAATCTAGCACATATTAGGGAATCACTGCAACTGCCGGTCAGTCTTGCAGAAGTCCTGGCGGACGGTAGTCGAGCGGTATTTTTATCGAAGATACCCTTCAAATTTCGGATTTAGTTATTTTTATCCTTGTTTTTGTATTAGTTTTGATTTTTTTTTTTCCTTTTCTCAAATCACCAATCTGTGGCTTTTTCTATGATTTCTTTTAAATTCTAGACTAATCTTTCGTTCTTATTAATAATATTTCTTATTGAGCTTTATCTCTGGCTTTTGCCATGATTTGTTTAATAAGGGCGCTGATGACCTTGTAGTTGAGCGCCCATAAACACTAACCATCATCATGATCATCGTAAAAATAGTTTGTGTACCCACTAAAAACGTTAAAGGGTAGAGAAATATGTCTGAATTTAACAATTAGTTTTTATAAATGGTAGCCGGGCTTGTAGACCGTGGTCCAAATGACTTAATTCACAACGTTTCCCGAAATGTGCGTCCGGCATCTTCAGAGAGCAAAGCTATTCTCCTGTTTCGGGATCCAAAAAATCTATAAAATCTTATTACTTACCATACAATATGTAGTCGCATAGCGTATACCTTGATTATTTACTCCCAAGGTCGCGGGTTCAAACCCGGCAGAGGACGATGGATTTTTTTCGGGTGTAAAAATCCTAAACATGGCTTCCTATGGAAGGGAAGTAAATCCGTTGGTCCCGTGTCGTAGATTTACAGCACGTAAAAGAACCTCAAGCCTGATAGAGGGGCCTCTGAGCAAAATTAAGCGGTCCTTCACGCCCAATTTAGAATGGGACGCTGAGAACCACAGCAGTTAAAGAGCGTCCAAAATAACACGCCATTTCCATTTTGAGTATTTACATATTTACAATACAAAAGTCAAAACAGACGAGTTAGTTTATTTGCATATAAAAATTTGCAATCTAGTACATGATTCTGACATAAATTGCATTCCGTTACAATATATAACAATGTGCATTTTTAAGGTGAAAAAATGAAATTTCATTAAGGCTAAGCCTGTAATGCGAGAAAGTTCCTTCAACGTTGCTTGATGTTATAGGAGAATATTTAAAACAGAATTCGTTGTGAACGTTATTGAAACTAAGGTGCATGCCGTTTGTTTTACTACGCGCTCTAAAATTCTAAGTAGTCGGGTATCGAATCCTGATACGCAGCTACATTTGTTCTCCGAGGCAGCAAACAGGTTGTGCTATCTCCTTTTTTTTCTTCTTCTTCTTCTTTTTTTTTTTTTTTGTTTTTTTGTTTTTTTTTGTTTTATAAAAATACAGTCCCGGAGGCTTGTCAGGACTCCGGCGCTGTATTCCTTTTTTCTCCATTTTTTCAAGTTTCCTATATTTCCTTAGTAGACCTTATTATTCTTAACGTTTTCCTTTTACTTATACATACACAAACATAGACACATTTACAAACACAGAAACACGCATGCCCAAGGCGGAATCCAACCCACGATCCTGTGCACCACGAAGCGCCAAAGCGAGTCACTTTAGCGAGCGCGGCCACCGGGATTGGCATCGGCATCGGCATCGGCATCGGCATCCTTTGAACCCATGGTGACCTCAATATAGGCAAGCAAAAGCCAATTTAAAATACGTTCACGCTACGACAGTGTCGTTCATAGTTATCATCGATCGCCCAAAATAGTATGCCACAAGTATGGTTAAGTGCATAACAGCATATCGGAAAGAAAAATCACTCGACTTTGTCTCGTATTTTCAAACTTTTCTTCGATTCTCTTATAAACCTCTTACCACCCTTCTATCGCAACATATATTGATTTACCTCAGTTTTCCCAGGCCTTAGCGTGCATCTTGTTGGCATGAAATATTTGATAGGTAAGAATTTCACGACTTTCTTTAGCCGTTAGAATTTCAAATGATTCCACAAACAAATCATGACATCCTTTACTTTACCAAGTGTAGTATATGCGTGCGTGTGGGTGTGTATGTGTGTGAGAAAGAGAAAGCAGAACAGCTCAAAAACGAAAAGTCGGATATATACAAATTAGTATCTTCCATATATACAAGACGAAGATTTTGAAGAAAATTCCAAGTATTCTTTGTACGGTTCATTTTTAGATATGTTTTTATTTTATAAAAAATTGCTCTTAACGACTTTGATTAACATATCTACTATATGTTAAAGTTATTAATGTGACAAATGTATATTTTAAATTTTCTGGGAATAACTTGTGAAGCCTTTATTTGGAAGGATTTTTTTTTATATATTGTAAAGTTAAACGATAGATGTAAATATACTACGTACGATATTTTAGAGAAAGGTCTGTTGTAAACAGCTTCAGTCAAAAAAAGAAAAAAAGTTGGTTAAACGAAACTTGGCATTTATGAAATTTCTTCCAAAGAGGATCTTCAAGGAAATTCTCCCACCGCCATTGATTTATGTGGAACATTATTCGAAATTTTTGTTTCTCTCAAAAAGTAGATACTCTTAACATTCTTAAAATTTTGACTATCATTATTTCTTTTGTATACTTAGTGAAATACGTAATGTAGCCATTTCTCCCAATGTTTATCACAGTTAAAATAAAGTAGGAAAATATGCTTTCGTAATAAATGTTAGGAGGACAAAGAAAATAATGTGAATATAATACGTCAGATTTTTTCTGTTCATTT
Organism: Hymenopus coronatus; assembly: GCA_030762935.1. Lineage (NCBI taxonomy): Eukaryota > Metazoa > Arthropoda > Insecta > Mantodea > Hymenopodidae > Hymenopus > Hymenopus coronatus. The sequence continues at coordinate 58,821,889 of CM060887.1, read as the reverse complement.
CATGCTAATTGCAATGCATAACTGTACAAAAATGGAATTCACATAGGCACATAGTAATAAAAAGTTGATAGAATTTCGGTGACAAGAGTTGAAGGTCACATAAGATAGAGCCTTAATGGGATTTGAATACCTAAAAAATCTGATGTGTTCCATTCACATGACTTTTTCTTCATCTCTGTACAAATTGTTGTTAAAAAGCTTATTTTCTATCTACTTCATGCTATTTGAGATAAAAATCGTAAATTGTCTTTATTACTTGCTTCCTTGTAAGTAGAATGGAAATAACGGAATACACTAGGCTAAAGCGATAGTCGAATCTTTTGAAGGCTGGTTCCCATGTGGTTGAAATCCTGTTCTTTGCATGGACAGTAGTTATGAAAAAATTAATGTATTTTAAAACGTAAACTAATTACAAGGAATATCGCGAAAGAAGTCAACTCTACGGAAAAATGTATGACATAAATTGTGTTTTAACGAGATATACATTTTTGTGTAGTAAGGCTTTACGGTTTACCAGTTATGCAAAATTCAGCAAAGAGGTCTTTAGAGCCTAATCTCAGAAAATTCAAGATATAAATTTTATTTGTCATGTAAATAACTTTAATGTGCAGTTTTTAAATCAAAATCGATCAGAGCCATATTAGAAAAAATCAAAATGTTCGATTTTTTTCCCATGTAACGTGTAGTTTGGGGTTGGATATTTTTCTCAAAATCTTCGTGTGTATACATCTTTGGAAGATACTAAATTTAAATAACAATAAGAATATTTTACCGACTTTTCGTTTCTGAGGTATCATGTTCACAGATATATGCACACGACCTTTTTTCTAAAAATGATTTTTTTGTTTAGAGGACCCTAAAACGTCTTTTGGCGCTGAAATCTCGGCATTCGAATTTTTTGATGGAATGCAATACCCTGTCTACGTATTTTCCTGTTCTATTAGATTAGTTTCTTTAGAACTTATAGCGATAGAAATAGTTAAACATTTAAAGCGCTCAGTGTGCGGAGGCAAGAGTCAACTGCTAATTAAGGACGCCGACAAATTCCAAATATGAGGTAACAGTGAACAGAAGGATCTTGAAATATGGTGAAATTCAGACCTACAACAGCTGCAAATTCCGAAATCATCAGAGTTCAAAGTGCTGAAAGAGGTGTGCATATCATTTGCAAGTGTTACACCAACTTCATGCAATTTACATGAAAGACAAGTACAGATATAGGACTGAGTCCAATTGACTACCTTATTGCGTCAATGTTAGCTGCGCTTGTGTAAGTTCGACCTGGTCAAGATTCTTCAGCAAGATTTCGTTGGAACTTATTTAATAGTTTCCATATGATTTTATTCCTTGATCCGTTCTTTCTGAATTTCCGTTGAAACCATCGTCGCAGCTCATCGCATGGAACACTAGACGCCATGTGTCAACGGAAATACTTTCAGGAATAGTCAACATACTGCCCAATAATCAACCTGTAACAATAAACATCTGGTGTGTTCCATTCACATACTTTCTCTACATCTGTTACTAATTATTTTTATAAGCTTAGGGAATACACTAAGCCAAATCGGTAGTCAAATGTTTTAAAATGTAATTGCTATGGAATTTAAATCCGTTTCTTTGCGTGGCCAGGAATTGACAAGTTTCCGTACGAGAAAAGCAGGTATTTTAAAACTGAAATCAATATCAAGGGATATCTCGAAAACGGTCAACTCCACGAAAAAAAATGCATATGACATAAATTGTGTGTTTTATCGAAATCCACATTTTTGTGTTTCAATTTTTCTCTATCTCTTACGGTTTACCAGTTATACAAAATTCAATAAAAGTCATCCAAAATAAATAGGTCTTCAGAGCTTATTCCCAGAAAATTCAAGATTTTCAATTTATTTGTCGTGTAAATATCGTAAGTGTAAGAGATTTTAATCAACATTTTCGAATTTTTTTCCATGTAAAGGGTTGTTTGGGGTGGGAGATTTTTTTTTTTTTTTTATTTTTAAATCTCGTGTCGCGTCCTTGGAAGATACTCAACTTAAATAATCAAGTTAGGTATTTAACAGTATTTTCGTTTTTGAGTATGCTGTCCACACACACACACACACACACACACACAAAATGATTTTTTTGGATTCAGGGGGACCCAAACATGTATTTCCGGTGTAATCTCGGTATCGAATTTTTGAGTGCATTACAATACCTTCTCTATACACTATGTATGTAGTCGTGTAGAGAAAGTAATACATTTGTAAGTTATTTCAACAGTTAATTATTTTGTGGACATCCTCTATTCCTGCCATCTTAAACATTTTTAGCTGAATTTTTAGAAATATGCATTATGAGAAAAGGACTGCAAATACCAGGTTGAGCAATATTTCCCCGTTAGGTGGCTACACACGCAATTTTAACAAGCATGCTGAATATCTATGTAATAAATTTGCGTATGTACTTTGAAAGTGGTGGGCCTTGAAGACTGACTGAGTTTTAATCTAGGCATTTTCACAGTAAAACTAGACGTGTGTGCGAAGTAACAAACTTTTGTAAGTCGCGATTGGGCTCTTGGAAGTAGTGAAAAGTACGTATTTGCTTGTTTAGTTAGCTACCGAACTCCGAAAGAGGATTTATGGAAATACCATGTATAAGACCGATCTTCAGGATGACGTAAATGAAATAAATAGGTGGACCGCCGCAAACAAAGTGACAGTTAATGTAATAAGTAAGTCCATTGTTTTTAATAGAACTAAGGGAAAGTTTTTCGTAGCTATCATACGGGCGGGAACAAATTCCACATGTAAACAGCTGCAAATATTTGGGAGTGTGCTTGTTAAATGCTGAATGGGAGGATCAGATAAATTCTACATCTAGGAAATCGTGGAAAACATTGTACATCGTAATGAGAATAGTGTTCCATTCACATGACTTTCTTGTTAAAAAGCTTATTCTTCTATTTGCTTCATGCTAATCAAGATAGCATTAGCAGAAATGTTTTCTTGTAAGTAGAAGGTAATGGAATACACTAGGCCAAAACGGCAGTAAAATCTTTTATAAGCTGGTTGCCACGTGAATGAAATCCGTTTCTTTGCATTTCCAGGAGTGGAAAATTCCCTGTATGTGGGAAGTTAAGTATTTTAAAGCTGAAACCAATAACAAGGCATATCTCAAAAACGGTCAACCTCACGGAACAAAACTATATAACATAAATTGTGTGTTTTATCGTGGTCCACAGTTTTGTGTAGTAAGTTTTTGTATGTCTCTTACTGTTCATAAGATATGCAAAATCCAGCAAAATTCATCCAGAATAAAGAGTTCTTCAGAGTCTATTCCCAGAAAATTCAAGATATACATTTTATTTGGTATGTAAATATCTTTAATATACGGGATTTTAAAATCGTTAGAGCCATTTTTTAGAAAATCAACATTTTTGAAAAATGTTCCATGTAAAGGGTAGTTTGAAGTGGGAGGATTTTCCTCAAAATCTTCGTGTCGGATCCTTGGAAGATACGTAACCTGTACACCAAGTTTGGTACTTTACCGACTTTTCGTTTTTGAGTTATCGGTTCACAGAAATCGGGACACACTGACACGCGGACACACACGCGGACCTTTTTTTAAAAAATGTTTTATTTGAATACAGGGGACCCTAAAACATCTATTTCCGGTGAAATCTCGGTATCGGATTTTTGGGTGGAATGCAACATCTTCTCCATACACTATGTACATAGTACGTGTAGAGAAAGTAAAAAGGGGAGTGCAAAGGCCAGGGAAATTATCTACCAGTCCTTAGTGTAGCCATTGGAATATGAAGTAGCGTGCTAGGACCCATACAGGATTAATCAAACTGATTCGCTGGAAAATATACAGAGATGGCTGTAAAATTCATAGAGAGGTAAATATTTTGGGCTTACGAAAGGCGAAGAGGATAAATGGGAGCCGCTAAAAGTTAGACGTAAAAGACATAGGTTAATCGCAGTATTTAAAGCTTATGTTAGTTTAAATACATGGATGGACGTTAGAAAGAGGTTAGAAAACCCGGCATACTACGGAGGAAGTATTTATTTGTATAAAATTAAGGGTGGTAGGTGCAGAACCGAAGTAGGAAAATTTTATTTTGTTAGAAGAATGGAGTGAACTACTTGTAGTAACTCTTCAGGGCTGCCCTTTGACCTTAAAGAAGTTTAGGTGTAATTTAGAGAGAATAATTATTAATTTATTAAAGTAGGTAAATACTGTGAATTAATTAATGATCTCAAAAACTGTTCTTGTAACTATTAATGTTAAAGCTTCATAGCAAATGTTTATAAACATGCTGGTAGTTGACATAAGTATTGCTATACTGAATAATAAGTAGTTAATCATTTAAAAAACATGTATATATACTATGTTAGTTTATTACTATTATTAGTTAGTGTTACTATTATCAACTGCAAAATTATTATTGTAAGTGAATTTTGTACATTTAACTTTGCCACCGGGCAGTACCCAATTGCAGGGAATAAATAATTACACACATATACATACATAAAAATATGATATGTTCCATTCACGTGACTTTCTCTGCATCTCTGCAACAAATTATTGTTAAAAAGCTTATGCCTCTATTTACTTCTTGCTATTCGAGAAACAATTAGCAGGAATAGTCTTATTATTTGCTTTCTTGTAAGTAGAAGCGAAATAAAGCAGTACCACAGGTTAAAGTGCTAGTCAAAAGCTGGTTGCTTTGTGACTGAATTCTCTTTGTTTGTATGGACAGGAGTTGACAAATTCGTATGAGAAAAGTATAAGTTTTTTAAAGGTGAAACCAAAAACAAGGAATATCTCAAAAACTACATACTTCTCGAAAAAAATGTATATAACATAAATTGTGTGTTTTAAGGTGCTCCTCATTTTTGTCTGGTACATTTTTATCCATCTCTTACGGTTTAGCAGTTATGCAAAATTCCATAAAATGCATCCAGAAGTAGTCTTCAGAGGCTATTCCCAGAAAATTCAAGATATACATGTTGTTTGTCAGGTAAATATCTTTAATATACGATATTTTAATCAAAATTTATTATTATTGATTATTATTGATTATTGCCATTTATAATAAAATCAAAAATTTCGGAAAGAGTTTCATGCAAAGGGTAATTTGGTGTGGAGGATTTTTCTCAAAGTCTTCGTGTCGCATCCCTGGAAGATACTAAACTTAAATACTAAATTTGGTATTTTACCGACTTTTCGTTTTTGAGTTATCGTGTTCACAGACACACGTGCACACGCACACACGGACCTTTTTCTGAAAAGGCTTTTTTTGGTTATAAGGGACCCTAAAGCATATATTTCCGGTGAAATCTCGGTATCGAATTTTTGGGTGGAGTACAATACCTCCTCTATACACTACGCACATAGTACGTATAGAGAAAGTAAAAATATGGGCTTATTAAATGATCACCGAATATACCAGCCCAAACGTTGCAACCCCATTGGACTTGTAAAGCCGCTGTTCGCATCCAATGTGGGTTTATAGTGCTCCACTAATGCATGTTGTGGCAATTTATATGACCTGTGTTGTAGAACCCTGCTTCGTCTGTATATAAGACAGTTGCCAAACAGTCTGGATCTTGTTTAGTTTGTCGTAGCGAACGTCACTCTCCGTCCATGGCTGCAGTAGCTCCTGATGTAGTTAAAGATGATAAGGGTGACACTTTGCATGATGTAGTAGTATTCTCCTTACGGTAGATAGGCCAATATGGAAATTCCTACTTCGTAATACAATGCGGATGTTGAATCACATAATCACATGATTATGCTTGCTTGATCATAGATAGGGTGATCTCTTCACGGATGTGGTGTAGTGTCTTGTTCACTGTTCCTGATTCCAGAAAGCGATTCGCAACTCGCTAAAACGTGTGATCTATAGAAAGTGTTCTCTGCGGAAACCTCTGTTGGTATAGACAACGTGCCTCAGTTGCATTCTGCTGCGTTTCCCATATACAAAAACTTGTCCCACATGAGCACAAACGGTTGGAACTTCATATTTATAGGCAAATCCACTTCTTAGTGCATTCGTAAAGAAATCATTTGTTAGAACGTTCTTGTATCATGAGCAGAAATGAATAAGAAGCTCATTCATTACCAGGCGTGATTTGAACTTCCGACTTTGACCGTCACTTCCCAGGATGTTCACCAATGCGCTACTGGAACACGTTAACAATGAGCAACACCGTGGTCCTAATCTACGGGCTGGTGAATGCGGTGTCAGCACCTATATTTCGCATCGTCTGTAAAAAAATAAAAGGTTGCCTAGTTACCAATCCGCAGGCTAAGGAGACTCACCCAGTGTGTGGGTGTGGGTGTGTGTGTGTGTGTGTGTGTGTGTGTGTGTGTGTGTGTGTGGGTGTGTGTGTCTAGCTCAAAAACAAAAAGACCAAAAGAAGGTTTTCAAGAAAATCCACCACCCCAAACTACACTTTACATGGAACATTTTTCAAAAGGTTTGATTTTCTCAAAAATGGCTCTAACAATTTTGATTAAAGTACCTTGAGCAGATATTTTTATGACAAGCAAAATGTATATCTTGAATTTTCTAGGAATAGCTTCTGAAGACCTCTTCATTCTGAATGACTTATATAACTGGCAAACCGTAAGAGATATACAAAACTTACTACACAAAACTTGCAGATTTCATTAAAACACATAATTTATACCATATACATTTCTACTTTTCTCAAACGGGAAGACATCTTTCTTCTGGTTTCTGGTGTGTTTACACCTGGCAAGCAAAGAGATTAGAACTTCAATTGTTTTGCATAGCGACCGCTTTTAAAGTACGATACTATCGCTTTAGCCTGTGCATTTTATTATTTTCTTTCTATTTACAAGGAAGCTAGTAATAAGACTAGTTTTGCTTATGTGTATCTTGATTAGTATGATGTAGATGACAGATTAATGTTTTGAATAAAAGGCTTGTTCACCAAATAGCTAGATATCATCATGTGAATGGGACATATTAGATTGTGACCCTTCTGCTTATAAGGAACCACGTAATAAGGACAATTTCTGCTAACGGTTATTCCGATTAGCTGAAGTAGACAGAAGAATGAACTTTTTAACAATAATTTGTTACAGAGATGTAGACAAAGTCGTAGAATGGAACACAGCAGATTTTTTTTTCTTTTCTTTTTTTGATTCTTTTGTAGAGTTGACAGTTTTCGAGTTATTCCGAATTATTGATTTCAATTTTAAGCGACTTAAACTTTTCTCAAACGGGTAGACATGGTTCTTCTCCTTTCTCGTTGGTTTACCCCTGGCAAGCAAGAGATTGGAATTCCAATTATTTCACATAGCGACCGGCTTTTAAAGTACAAGACTGTCGCTTTAGCCTATGCATTTTCTTATTTCCCTTCTGCTTACAAGGAAGCGAATAATAAGACTAATTCTGCTTATGTTTGACTTGATTAGCATGATGTAGATAAATGATTAATGTTTTGAATACAAGGCTTGTTTACCGAACAGCTAGAGGACATTTGAAGGGAACATATTAGATTTTTACCCTTATACTCACAAGCGACCAAGTAATAAGGATAATTTCTGCTAATATTTATCTGATTATTATGAAGTGGATTCGAGTTCCGCCTTGGTCATGGGTGTTTATATGTGTATAGGTGTGTGTTAGAAAAGCAAAATGGCAATCAAACACAAAGCACAGTAAATTTAGGAGAATGGAAAAAGGGGTACACAGCACCTGATTCCCGACCAGACTCCGGAACTGTATTTTATAGTAAATAAATGAATAAAAGATTACTTTTTACCCTCCATAGAGTGTGTATGTGAGAGTGAATGCGCGTGTGAAAAAACCCACAGTATGCTGACCTAAAGCTCAAAAAGTAAAACACCTACAGTCATGGTAAAAAGTATTCATACACCAGTGTTTATGTAGAAAAACTTAATTTGTTATAACCAAAGTTAACATCCAGAGAGGTTATAAGGTAAACTAACAGTATGATATTTCCTCCTGAATCTATACATATAAACGCATGACCTAAATTACTCCTCTTCAAAAAGTAAACAAAACATTTGTACCAGCTGGCTTCTCACAACAAGGAAAAAAGTATTCATACACTCAAAGATAGTTTAAATACAATACAATAAAAAAATAATACTTTGTAGGCATTCCTGTTCTACGTATTACTTCTGTTAACCTCTTTGGCATGGAATGAACCAGGTTTTTTGTAGTCTCTAGGCAATATTTTACCATTCTTGCTGAAGACATTGTTTCAGAGCTGCCTTACTTCGTATGTCATGCTTTCGGACCATTCCTTCAAGGGTATCCCAAGATGTTCAGTTGGATTAAGGTCTGCACTCTGTGCTGGAAACTTGAGAACGTGGGGAGCAGTGGGGAGTATGGTACAACAACCACAAACGAACAATTTCCCTCGTATGCTTAGAATCATTGTCTTGTTGCAAGTAATAATCTGTGCCTAAACTCAATTTATCAACACTCTTTTGCAGATTATTCTTTAGGATATTTAAATATTGAAATCTATCCATGTTACCTTCAACAAAAACAAGTTCCCCAACACCAGATGTAGCCATACATCCCCATACTATAATTCTTCCTCCACCATGCTTCACTGTGGCTTGAAGGTGCTTGGGTCCAAGCTCAGTATTTGGTCTTCTCCACACCAAAATTCTGCCATCATTTACAAATACATTCAATTTACTTTCATCTGTGAACAGTACCCTGTCCCAGAAACTCGTGTCCTTGCTTAGATGCTCTCGAGAAAATTCAAGTCTGACTTTCTTGTTCTTCTTGCTGATGTATGGTTTCTTTCTAGGTACCCTAGCTCCATAGCCTGCACTACTTAGAACATAGCGAACATCCCTTGGTGTTATTTCCTTTCCAAACTGATCGTTAACATAGGCAGACAATGCAGAGGCTGTCAATTTAGGATCTTTTTTTATCATTCTTATTAACATATTCTTTTCCCTTTGCGTTAGCTTCTGTGGTCGTCCTCTTCTTTCGCTATTAATGATAGCATTTCTCTCTCTATGTCGTGTTATTATGGACTGCACAGTTACCCGGCTTCTTCCAATAACATCAGCAATGTTTGAAAATAATTTTCGCTTTTGATATTGAGAGATAACTATCTGTCTTTCCTCTACAGTTGTTTCTTTACCTTTGCGGCCCATATTTCTGTCGCACGGCATTCACTACGTAACAGAACCAACAAGCAGGAGGTGCAGCTTGCCACTGAAGGCCTTACTTGCTGCAAACGGTTCGTTGGTGGTTCCTGTGTTTACATTTCTAGTGGTGTATGAATACTTTTTTCACTGCCAAATACAACTAGCATTGGAGTATCGTTTATTTCCTTGAGGTACATTTGTTTAATACTCAAATCTTTGTTACCATGACACTATTTATTTAATGGGGTGACTTCCTACACAGAATCGTAGCGCTGTCATTTAATTTAATATGGAAATATCAGTGGTCAATTTCAATTGCAGTACTGTATGAATACTTATTGCCATGACTGTACATTACAGTCAAAAGGCCCCCGATATGACATAGTAGTTAAGAGGGGACCAAGAAATGAACCAACACTTAAAATTAGCACGAAGCTAAATAAGTTGCTATTAAGTACGAGAGCTCAAGATGCTACATCAAATCAAACGTTCTACACGCTTTGAAAAGCAAGTATATTATGCTGTAATTTTGTCCTGACATTAAAGGCAATTTAGCTGTAGTTATTATGCGACTTTCAAAAGCCACTCATACTTACTTTGTCACTTTTTCACTCCAGATTGACGGTTGCGAATTGGTTTTATTTCCCACGGCTCACAAGCATATCTCTTGTGACTCTAATTACAATATCGATGAACAAACGTAATGACAAGGCACTTTGTATGCGAAGTTCCACTTGTCGCAAAAGCACAAAGCAAGCGAATGGATGTGTTAAATTGGCTACCATTTCGACCTATTTTATACAATTCCACAAACTGTTCCTACGAAAGCATATTACTGTCTCTATTACAGTAAAAATCTGATGTGTTCCATTCACGTGACTTGCTCTAAATCGCTGTAACAAATTATTGTTAGTAAGCTTATTCTTCTATCTACTTCATGCTAATAGAGATAAACGTTAGCAGAACCAGTTTTATTACTTAGTTCCTTATAGGTAGAAGGGAAATAAGGGGATGCACTGGGCTAAATCGACAGTCATGCTTAAAATGTGATTGCTATGATATAGAAATCCGATTCTTTGCGTGTTGACAAGTGCCAGTAAGAGAAAAGTATAAGTATTAAAACTGAAACCAATAAGAAGGAATATCTTAAAAACGGTCAACTCCAGCAAAAAATGCATATAACATAAATTATGTATTTTAACGAGCTCTACATTTTTGGGAGTAAGTTTTTGTCTATCTCTTACGATTTACCAATTATGCAAAATTCCGCAAAACTCATCCGGAATAAAGATGTCTTCAGAGGCTATTCCCAGAAAATTCAAAGTATACATTTTACTTGTCATGTGAATGAATATCTTTAATATACGATATTTTAATTCAAAATCAATACTGCCATTTTTGGGAAAATAAAAATTGTCGAAAATGTTCCATGTAAAGTGTAGTTGTGGGGGGATTTTCTTGAAAATTGTCGTCGCATCCTTGGAAGCTACCGAGCTTAAATACCAAGTTTGGTATTTATTCTTTTTGAGCTATGCTGTCTACAGACACACGCACGCATGCACATGCACAGGATCCTTTTCTAGAAATGCTTTTTTTGGATTCAGGAGGTCCCAAAACATGCACTTCCGGTGAAATCTCGGTACCGAATTTTTGAGTGCACAATACCTTCTCTATACGCTATTTGCATAGTACGAGCAGAGAAAGTAAAATGGGGAAGTATTGTGTCCACCCAAAAATTCTATATTGAAATTTCACGTTGTGAGACTCCTTGATTATTCAAGTTTAGCATCTTTCAAGGAGGCAACACAAACATTTTCAACAAAATTCCCCAACTTTTACATGGAAGATTTTTAGAAATTTTCAATTTCCTCAAAAATGGTTGTATCGATTTTGATTAAAATACGTATATTAAATATTTTACATGAGCAGTGAAATATATATTTTGAATTTTTCTGGAATAGCATCATTCGTTCTGAATGACTTTTACACACCTGGTAAACACAAAAAATGTAGATCTCGTTAAAACGTACAAATTGTCATCTACGTTAAGGGGCCAACAAATGTCACGTGTCTTCGTTGGCTTCGTGTCCAGAAGCTTGATTTTTTTTATTCTGAAACACATTAATAAAATAAGGCATTAAATACAAGTGACACATGAATTTAGCTCATACACTTTTATGTAGTGCTACGCCTTTGTAGAGCTATTTCCGAGATATTCATGTTATTGTTATTGATTTTAAAATTGACTACCCAAATGTGACGTCACTGTTCACTTTTTTCATCCAGGTTGGACAAAGAGGAAGAACTTTCAACTGCATCGTACAGTTAATAACTTTTAAAAATTTGACTATCGCTTTAGCTTATTGCATTCCCTTAGATCCATTCTGTTTAGAAGGAACTAAGTATTAAAACTTTTCTGCTAATATTTATCCCTATTAGCATGAAGTAGGGAGAAGAATAAGCTTTAGTAAAAATATTTTATTGCAAAGTAGTTAGAAAAATCACGTGAATTGAAGACGTAGAATTTTTAGAAAAAGATTCCGTGTGTGTGATTGTATTAATCTGTGTAATCAGTGAACATCATTATTCAAAAACAAAAAATCGGTTAAATACCAAACTTAACGCAGCTTCCAAGGATAGAAAACAAAGATTTTTAAGTAAATCCCTCTCCTCAAACTACCTTTTCACGGAATATTTTTTAAAAGTTTGGTTTCAACGTAGAGTTTTTACTTTCTTTATACGTACTATGTACATAGTGTATAGAGGAAGTATTGTATTCCACCCAAAAATTCGATACCGAGATTTCACCTGAAATACATGTTTTAGGACTCCCTGAATCCAAGAAAAGCATTTTCAGAAAAAAGTCCTTCTGTATGTGTGTGTGTGTGTGTGTGTGTGTGTGTGTGTGTGTGGACAGCATAGCTCAAAAACAAAAAGACCGTTAAATACTAAACTTGGTATTTAGGTTTGGTATCTTCCAAGGATGCGACACGAAGATTTTCAAGAAAATCCCCCCACCCCCAACTACCCTTTACATGGAAAATGTTTCGAAAATTTTTATTTTCTAAACAATGGCTCTAACGATTTTGATTAAAATCCCGTATATTAAAGATATTTACATACCAAATAAAATGTATATCTTGAATTTTCTGGGAATAGCCTCTGAAGAGCTCTTTATTCTGGATGAATTTTGCTAAATGTTGCTTAACTGCTAAACGGTAAGAGATATACAAAAACGTACTACACAGAAAATGTTGATCTGATCAAAACACACAATATATGTCCTTTACATTTTTGTTGTGGAGGTAATCGTTTGTGAGATATTCCTTGTTTTTGGTTTCAGTTGTGAGTACTTACACTTTTCTCAGACAGGAAGTGTCCTTTTTCTTTTGTTCTACTCCTGGCCAAGCAAAGAAGCGATTTGCAATGACAATCGAATAACGACATTTGATTTTAAAACATTTGACTATCGGTTTAGCCTAATGTATTCCCTTATTTTCTTTCTACTTATAAAGAACTAAGTAATAAGAACATTCTGCTAATGATTATCTCGATTTGCAAGGTGCAGAAAGAAGAATAATCTTATGTAAGATGTTTGTAGAAGAGCTAGAGAAAGTCATGTGAGTGTAACACATCAGATTTTTAGAAAAAGGTTCCGTGCATGTGATTGTATTAATCTGTCTAATCAGTGAAAAGCATTATTCAAAAACGAAAAATCCAGCTTCACAAGGATAGAAAACAAAAAAGTTCAAGAGAGTGTCTTTCCTCAAACTACCTTTTACATGGAATATTTTTTAAAAGTCGGTTTCATAAAAAAAAAAGTCTCTAAATATCTGTAACGATTTTGATCAAATATCATTTTATGTTTAAAGTATTTTCATGATAAATAAAATCCCTCCCCTCAAACTACCGTTTACGTGGTATACATATATTAATTCTGTTTTTTTAAAAAATGTCTCTAATTATCTCTAAGGATTTTGATTAAGTACCATTGTATGTTTAAGGTATTTTTATGATAAATGAAACGCAGATCTTAAATTTCTGGGCCTACTGACCAAGAAAACCACGAATAACTTATGTTATAGTAGTCGACGGGAATTGAACTATGGTTCTCCTCAATACAAACCTCACATCGAACCACCTTGCTTGGTGTTCTCTACTTTTTGTTTGAACGTAGAAGAAAAGATCTGATGTGTTCCATTCACATGACTTTCTCTACCTGTACTGCAAGCAAACTATTCTTACAAATGGTATTCTTTTATCTACATGAAGAATTGTTATATTAATAAAATAGTACGAATTCTAAACGTTAAGAAAATCTATAGTTTTTCCATTTGGTGCTTTATTCTATCAATAACTGAATGGAAAAGCGCATGCTTATTAATAGGTAACGATTACTTAAAAGTTTTTCTCGCAACAGTTTTAGCATTTTACTTTCTCTATACGTACTATCATAGTGTATAGAGAAGGTATTGTATTACATCCAAAAATTCGATACGAGATTTCAGCGGAAATAAATGTTTTGGGGCCCACTGAAAAAAGCATTTTAGAAAAATGTCCGTGTTTGTGTCTGTACCTTTGGGCAGCATAGATCAAAAACGAAAAGTCCGTTAAATATCAAACTTGATATTTAGCTCCAGTATCTTCTAAGGATGCGTCACAAAGATTTTCAAGAAAATCTGCTCAACCCAACATGGAAAAAATTTCGAAAATTCTGGTTTTCTCAAAAACGGCTCTAACGATTTTGATTAAAATCTCTTATATTTAAGATATGCACTTGCCAAATAATATATATATACAATGTTCTAGGAATAGCCTCTAAAGACCTTGTCATTCTGGATGAATTTTTCTGAATTTTGCATCACAGTAAACCGTAAGAGTTAGAAAAAACTTACTACAGAAAAAATGTGGATTGCTCAAAACCACAATTTTTATCATAGGTATACATTTTTTTTCGTGGAGTTAGCCGTTTTCGAGATATTCCTTGTATTTCATTTCAGTTTTAAAATACTTTAAACTTTTCTCATACGGCAACTTGCCAACTCCTGGTCACGCAAAGAAATGTATTTCAATTCCATAGCAACCGCATTTTAAACCATTTGACTGTTGGTTTAGCTTAATGTATTCCCTTGTTTCCCTTCTACTTATAAGAAACTAAATAATAAGGCCGTTTCTGCTAATGTTTATCTCGATTAGCATGAAGTGGCTAGAAGAATAAGCTTATAATCAATAATTTGCCACAGAGATGTAGAAAAAGTCCTGTAAGCGGAGCACATCAGATTTTTCTACACTCAGACCGGTATATGAGGGGTTTGTTGGATCGGTATGTGAGAGTTTTGTTAAGTAAAAAAGAACAAAGGTTTACCCTCCCAAAATAATCAGATTTGTCCAAAATTCGATTTCTAAAAACATTTCAAAACATTGGTTTGCTTAACAATGCTTCTAGTATAATTCGTCCATAGTATACAGATTTCATTTTTTCTTTTTATATTAAAAAAAAATGTTCACACGATGAAATGTTCTAGTAATTGATTTCAAAATATTAGTACTGCTTCCTAAAAATACAATAAAGAAAATGACCGTATACGTCTACTAACAAATAGATTATTAAGTGTTGAAAAATCAAGAGTTTTGGAGTGTACAAAAATTAATAGTTTTTCTACAACAATTAAGGGTCAGTATAAAATATCTGAAATGTTAGATATATTTGTAAATTCAGTTACTGTAAAATTTTATTTTTAAAAAAAATGCAAGGTGAAGCATTTTATTTGAACAGTTAATTTAGACAGTAATAAAAAATTGTTTAAATAAGCAAGCTAGATTTTTTTTAAAATAGTAAAAATATAAATCGTATTGTGTATGGTAATCAATGTAAATTCCCACAAGATATCTAGCATACTTTGGATTTTTCAAAACTTCACAGATACATTACTTAAATGCAGAGAGAGTGTTAATGATTGTGCCTAGCTGATATATTTACACTGGCTTCGACGGGAAGTAACAACGAAACATTGGAATACCTACACAGCTTGTAGTGTTTCTCTTGCAGTTGACAAATCTCCCTTTGTTTCAGCCATTAGCGACAAATGCATTGTGGCAAAGAGCCGTTACAAATTAGACTTCCTCCAACACCTGACCCCCAATTCATCATTGTTGTGTTTCATCCAGTGACGACAGGGTTTGTCGTTGGTTTGATATCAATTTGGCTCTGGCTGTTTTAATGCATTTATTTTAAGACGAAAATGAAACTCTTTTTACTCTTACTCTTACCATGAATCCAATTTTAAAATAATGTTTTAAAGTATATTAACGATTGAGAGAACAACAAACTTTAAACTTTACCTTTCTCGTAACACACTTTCATTCTCGACGTAATCTGAAAATTCCAAAATATGTCACAATCAGTGGGTATGTATAAGTAGGAGTTTCCCACAAATCAGTGGTGAGACCGTGATACAAGGGGCACTATTATATTTGGAGTCTAGTAATAAAAGAAGTAATGTTTCATTGAAAATTGCTTTATTGTTTCTAGAAACATTCTCCTTTTGTATGCGTTTGAATCATTTGTCCTGGAATTTTATCCAATCTGCTTGAGACACCTACAAAACGTGGTTTCTGAACGCATCAACGGCTGTTTCTGCCGTCGAAAATCGTTGTCCACGCATTTTATTCTTGATGTTCGAGTCAAAAAGAAGTCATTGGGTGCCAAATCAGGACCGTACGGTGCATGAGTCATCAAATGGATTTTATGGAGTGTTCAAATATCTGTGTTAGATCCGGTGTGAGTACTCGCATTGTCTTAAGGCGAATAAATGGTTGGGTACCACTGAAATTAACCGTTTTACGTTCCTCTAAAGGCTCTGTTGCCACATGACCAATTTTTCTGTTTCGAAGTACTTCGAGTGCGAACAGCTTTTTCTGGCTGTGGTTCATCTTGAAACACCCAGACAGTCGACTGCTGTTTTTGTTCCGGCTCATATGCATAGTTCCATGAATAAGTTATCTGTTACAATCCTATAAACGTGTTTTGATGTTCCATCCTTGAGCATTTGTGTGCACCAATCGACACCTGCATACTTTTGAGATTGTGTTAAATAATGTGGGATCCATCGAGATCAAATCTTTTTCAAGACTAAATAATCTTGCAATATTTTATATATGCTAGTGTAACTAATGCCTAGTGTTGCCTCTATCCCACAGTACCTATATGTCATGACGATCTTGCACTATCAGTTTTTGCACAGCACCAATGTTTACTGGCGCAAAAACTGATTTTGGATGACCTTCACGAATTTTGTCAGTGAGCGAACAGCGACCACGATGATTCGTTATAGTAGTTGTGTTCGTGAACAGACTAATTAAAAACGAAAAATCTGTTAAATATCAGACGAAGATCTGACACAAAATCTCTTCATTTTAAACTACCCTTTACATGGAAGATATTGGATTTTTTTTTTCAAAAATGACTAATAATTTTGATTAAAGTACCATATATTGAAAATATTTGCATGGCAAAATGTATATCTTGAATTTTTTGAGAATGGCCTGTGGAATCCTCTTCACCTTTTATAAATGGTAAATGTTAAAACGAACATGTAGATCTGTTGAAAACAGAGTTTATTATATATAATTTTTTGTCCCTTAAGCCATTTCCGATATATTTGTAATTAATAGTTTGATTTTTTTTTTATTGTTACATGTATATATCCCCCTTTGGTCATATCAGGAGCTTTGCTTTAGAAATAACTGCTGTTGTTTTCTCGCTGAACTATAGGATTTTTAACGGTTTTTTTTTCAGTTTTGTAGTATTAAAAAAAAGCACACATACATATTCACTCTCATATGAATATGTCCATGCTCTGTAGGGATAAGGATTGATACTAGTTAAAGAAGCATTCCCCGCACAAGCTGCGAATCGCACCCGGGACCTCTGGATGAGAAGCCAGAATTGACCACTCCAATGCAGAGTCAGTCTGGTTTGAATTGTCCAGTACTTGGCCATTCTTTCAAATCCTTTCATGCTATTGCCTGAGACAACTGAAAGTGTATGCTTTTAAGCCAATATAAATTAATAGCATCCAGTTACTAAACGCTTGACTACCACTGTTAATTCTATATTTAATACGAAATGTGTTCTTTTTACTTTCTCGACACCTACTATGTACATAGTATATAGAGAAGGTATTGGATTCCACCCAAAAATTCGTTACCGAGATTTCACCGGAAATGGACGTTTTAAGGCCCCCTGTATCTAAATAAAACATTTTCAGAAAAATGTCCGTGTGTCTGTAAACACACGGACACACACAAATAAAAATTCGGTAAAATACCAAACTTGGTATTTAAGTTTAGTACCATCCAGGGATGCTACACGAAGGTTCTGAGAAAAATCCCCTCATTCCAAACTACCATTTACATGGAAAAAAATTCGAAAATTTTAAATTTCTCAAAAATGGCTCTAACGATTTTTATTAAAATAGCGTATATTAAAGATAATTATACGGCAAATAAAATGTATATCTTGAATTTTTTGGGAATAGCTTCCAAAGACCTCTTTATTCTGAATAAATGTTGCGTAACTTGTAAACCGTAAGAGATAGACCAAAACTTACTAAACAAAACATGTAGATCACGCTAAAACACAACATTTATGTCATATAGGTTTTTTTTTTTTTTTCATTGAATTGGCCATTTCTGGGATATTCCTTGTTATTTGTTTCAAATTTAAAATAATTATACTTTTCTCACACGGAACAGTAAATTCCTGACCCTGCATAGAAACGGATTTCATTCACATGGCAACCGGCTCTTAAAAGATTTGACTATCGTTTTAGCCTAGTGTATTACCTTATTTTACTTCTACTTATAAGGAAGCAAGTAATTAAGACAGTTTCTACTAATTTTTATCTCGATTATCATAAAGTAAATAGAAGAATATGGTTTTGAACAATAATTTGTTACAGTAGTGTAGAGAAAGTCATGTGAATGGAGCACATCAGATTTTTTATTTTTGCAGTGGTTTGTCTTGATTAAAGTGAAGCACATAGAAATATAAACTTTGGTAAGAATAGTGTCCATACTCTTTAATAAAGGTTAGACAGTAGAGAAAGTCTTGTGAATGTAACACGTTGGTGTTTTCTGATCCTACAAAACTATAAATGTTAAGTAATAGAGTAACTACACGATGTAAGGAAACCCATGCCCCATGTGTTCTATTTTTCTTTTTATTGTAAACTTGCCAAGTATTTAGCCACTAATGGCAACGATGGCGCTACGGTGTACTATCAACAAATGATTTGATTAAAATTATTGATTTCCCAGTTTTAAAGCAATGCTATTTTTATTGCTAAGCATTTTTCGTACCTTGCTAAGTAGCCACTGTATTGCTGTTACACGAAACAGTGCAACTGCTGGCGGTAGGATAGCAATGATGGTATTACAAACTTGTTCAGGTATTTTGTCAACAATGGCTCATTGGTTCAGAGTCCGAAATATTATTTGCAATACTAAGGTTAACATTACATTAATAAATAAGATAAATAGCAGTTAATAGTTAAAAATTATTGAATTTCGATAGGCATATACTTGCCAAAATAAAGCCCTTAAGCAACACTATGAAAATCGGCAATTATGGGCACTATAAAATGTATACATTTTACCGAAGCACATTATATGTAGGTATGAGATATACACAGACTACGATTCTAAACAATTTAACAAAATTGGCAAATACCGAGCTCTAATGAAGGGTTTGTAATCCCACGCTCTTTGCAAAATTGCCAGAGAAAAGAACTCTGTGTTCCATTCACCTAACTTTCTCTACTTTGGGGCTATTTCCAGAAAATTCTATGTCTGCATTTCATTCGTCATAAAAATATCTTGAACATTTGGCATTTTAATCGAAATCGTTAGAGCCATTTTTGAGAAAATCAAAATTTTGAAAAATGTTCTGTGCGCAGGGTAGTTGGGATGGGGGGGGGGGAAATCTTTGTTCGCATGTTTGAAGATACACATACTTTTTCTAAAAATGCTTTTCTTTTCTTTTCATTTTTTTTTTTTTTTCAATTTTTGATACAGGGGACCCTAAAACTTGTGTTTCCAGTGTATCATCCCGGTATCGAATTTCTTCTCTATTTACGTACTAAGCAGAGAAAATAGAAATGCGTTTTTGTTTGTTTAGATATACTGTAATTGATTCAATGCGCATTTCTATTGAGATCCCGATATTAAGTTTTGGGGTCTGTGCTTTAGGTACTCCTGTAACGCTAAAAATCGATGTGAACTCCCAAGGGCTTTGTATCTTTACCGCATTCGAAACACTCGCGAAACGCTATTGTGAATGCTTGGAACCTCGGTGTTTGTATCTTGCGAGTGACGATAGGCGGAAGGTCCAGGAGGGGGATGACTCACAAGAGCTGGAGTGCTCCTAGAGGGGAATGAGGGGCCGCACGTAACGCGCCTGCCTGTCTTCGTTCTTCGCCGCGAAACCAGGGGCTGGACGTGATGCGACGTAGTAGTGATTGGACCATGGGACGGTCAGCAAGGAGGCTACCCGAACATGTTCCAGCTGGCACGGGACTCGAAGCGCTGGCTCCGCGACAACACGGTGCTCGTGAGGTAAACAACACTATGCTGTTCACGTGCTTATTCGCTGAGCTCCCATTTGCCACGTTGTTGGACTAAACATGCGGCTGGGTAGTGCTGTGTTTTTATGGCTCATTTATTTTGGTGATAAGTGTTATCGCTTGTGAGCATCCCAAGATTTTAACGTCCTTGCCCAGTATCTGTCACTGTGAGGTCATAAAGGTCGTGCACAAATGCTATTTTTAGCGAAACAACTTTCAATCCGTTACTCTACTTTGCATATTTTACATCGAGTTGTATAATCTGAGTGCAGCTGCGGCCGTGTGTATGAAAACGCTTAGACAAAGCGTGTGTACCAGAAAGTGTATACATTTAATAACAAAAGATGTCTTTAAAGCGCGCCATGTTTATTAAAGCAGATGTTTTAAATGGAGTTGTTTGCTAGGTTGGAGCATTTGTTTCTAACCTGTGGCTTCATGCTAGACAAATATACGGGGAAAAAATTCAACCACCTGTTTTGTTAGTCAACTTCAACACGTAATTCTAATTCCAAAGCACGATATCTGCATTATTAATAAGAAAAAAACTCGCTAACTTAGCTCATGGAAAATATCTGGTAAATAAATAATTAAAATGTGACTGCATTAAGCTAATGAATAAGTACTCAAAGGAAAAACCTGGTGTGTTACATTCACACAAGTTTCTCTACCATCTTTCGTTTATTAGTGGTTTTACAAATGATAATTCTGCACAATGGCTCTATTAATTCCGCCGTCTGCTAAAGGGAAACTACATCGGGGTATCTATAGTACGAAATGGAAGTGAAATGTTCGGATTGTGGTGAAAAAACAGAACGTAATTTAAAATCGGTTAATAAATTTATGGTGCAGAATTTGCTCATTAATTCCCAAAACTATTTTATTTGAAACTATATATATATATATTATTAAGAATTATATATATATATATTATTAAGAATTATATTAATTTTATATTTTCCAATAAAATATGTACTCCACTGAAGCTTCATTACAATATGTTTTAATTCAACTATTGCATCCTCCAGGAATTGAATTCACGGTCTTTACTGGATCTGAATCACAGACCTTCTGTTTATTAACTGATTTTAAATATATCTTCATCACAATCTGCACATTTCACTGTCATTCCCTGCTATAGATACCCCGACTTAGGTTACGTCTAGCTGACAGCAGAATTAATAGAGCCGAGGTTTACCCGAGATAAATCATTGCAGAAATAGCTACATTATATGTTTCGTTAAGAGATAGCGCTCGTCAGATGTTAAAGAGTTGGATGCAATGAGTGGCCTTAAAATTCTATATTCTTTCCATATAATTGCGAGAGACAAATGAAAACAAGGTCGAAATTATTGAACAATCGAACAATTGATAACATATCTCGGAAATGACTGATGTTATGGAAAAAGGTGTTAAATGTGTAGTAAGATTTATACATTTGTGTAGCACGTTTTCGTCAATCGCTTCCTAACGTTCACAGTTATACATACAAAGTGGTAAACCGTAACAGACAGGCAAAATCATACTACATAAAAAGGTATAATGTGTTCCATTCACATTACTTTCTCTACCTGTAGTGCAAACAACCATTCTTATAGAAGATTGTTTTATCTTCATACAAATCGAGATAAACATGAACAAAAATTGTCTTATTAGTTGCTTCCTTGTGAGTAGAAGGGAAATAAGAGAATACACTAGGTTAAAGCGATACTCAAATCGTTTAAAAGATGGTCGCTATGTGAAATAATTGAAATTTGGTTCTCTTTCCATGGCCAGGAGTAAAACAAAATAGATGTGAAGCGAAATGTGACATTCCGTTTGACAAAAGAGCCATTTTTGAGAAAATAATAAGTTTCGAAAAATGTACCATATAAAGGGAGATTTTATTGAAAATCTTCGTGTCACATCTTTTAAAGATACTGATTTTAAATACCAAGTTTGGTTTTTGAGTTATACTGTCCACAGACACACACGGACCTTTTTCTATTTTTTTTAATTCGGATTACCTCTCAGGGGATTCTGGTAAAATCTTGACGTCGAATTTTTGGGTAGAATATAATACCTTCTTTACCAATTATGAATGGAGTATGTATAGAAAAAGTAACAATGTAGATCTGGTTAAAGCACATAGAGTATGTAAAATGATTTTGGTGTTGAGGTAATATTTTCGAGATGTTCTTTATTATTCGTCCGATTTGTTAAAGACTTTATCCTTTTGAATTCCAAAGTCGTTAGTCATTTTTTATCGCGGCCATGTAGACAGAAGGGAATTTTAAAGTCACCACATATGGCTCACTCGTAGATTATTTGACTATCACTTAAGCCTATTATATTCAGCTCCCCTTGTACCTAAAAGGAAATATGGGTATTATAGCCATATCTGCAAACGTTTATCTCGATTAACATGGAGTATATAGAAAAATTAGCTTTTATTAAGAGTTTTTTTTTGAAGAATGTGAATGTAACAGATTTTTTAAAATTAGGTGTACAATAATTTTAAACCTACAACACCCCCAGTCCAACTGGTCAATATGTGTTATATATTCATCAACCTAAATGAAACCAAGAGAAATTCTAAGTGTATTCAACACTTTTAGAAAAATGCTTCTCATATATGAATTAGGTGAGAGAGATGGAGGTTGTTACTTTTAAATATTAAGTAAGAGTAAACTTTATCAAGAGTAAATTTTATTGCCTAGCATAGTAGTGTGTCTTGTAAATATAACAAGTTTAGTACGGTAAATAGTGAAGAAAAAGCACAACACTTATAGTTATTGGTTATGATAGATCAAATTAACCGGTACCTATGTAACGGCATTATGTATGTATGTATGTGTACGCGCGCGATTATTTATTTATTTTTACTTTCTCTAGCCCGTGTGTACATACAATGTACATGTAACTACAGAAAGTATTATATTCCATTAAAAATTCAATGTAGAAATTTCGCAGGAAATATATGTTTTGAGGTCACCTGAGTCAAAAAAAAGACAGTTTTACTTTCTCTACACGTATTATGTACATAGTGTATAGAGAAGGTATTATATTCCACCCAACATTTCTATACTAATATTTCACCGAAGATATATGTTTTGAGGTCTCCTGATTCAAAAAAAATTAAAAAAAGGTCTTGTGTGTCTGTGGACAGCATATCTCAAAACTACATATCATTAAATTCCAAACTTGGTATTTAAGTTTGGTATATTCCAAGGATGTGAAGATTTTAAAGAAAATCCTCTATCTCAAATTACCCTTTATATGGACAAATTTTGAAAATTTTGTTTTTCTCAAAAATGGCTCTAACGATTTTGGTTAAAATATCGTATGTTAAAGCTATTTACATCACAAATAAATGCATGTTTTGAATTTTCTGGGAATAGCCTCTGAAGACCTCTTTATTCTGAATGGGTTTTCCTAACTTTTATATAATGGTTAAACCGTTGGGGATAGACAAAAACTTATCTCGTTAAAACACCTAATTTATGTCATATTCGTTTTTCGTGTAAAGTTGACCGTTTGCGAGATATTCATTGTTATTGATTTCAATTTTAAACTACCTAATTTTTCTCAAAGCGAACCAAACCTCAATTATTTTACTTAAGCGGAGCTTTTAAAAGATTTGAATTACCGCTTTAGCCTAATGTATTCCCTTATTTACCTTCTACTTAATGAGCAAGTAATGGGTAATTATGATAATATTTATATCGATTAGCATGAAGCAGATAAAATAATAATATATGGAACAGATAGAGAAAGTTATGTGAATGGAACACATCACATTTTTATTCCATATTTGGCTGTGATAATACATGTTGATCGAAAGTCTACAATGATATGTTTTACTCTTAGATATTTGCATATTTCACACTCATATGGTTTCTTTCTTTAAAGTAGGTAGGTAGGAGTGTGTTATTTCTTCGGTCAGAGTATTTTGAGACAGGGATTACTCGTGACCATGTCACTTAGTGTGTCGCACTTTGTGATAGTCATCGTTGCAGCCACGTGACGTCCTTAACTCTTCCTTCCACTGTCACAAAAGGCTTTGACCAAAGAATAGCTCGACCAATTCTTAGTCTAGTTAATTAAACTAGTGTCTTATTTCTAACTGCTGTGTCGCGTGATTTTGGGAACTTGTCTATCAGTCCAGAGCTTAAACCAGTGCTCTTTTACTTTCTTGCTTATTGTTGAAGTGGCATATCGGCAAGGAATTGTGGTTAGACTAGTAATAGAGTCTTCATTGCCTCTTTAATTACGGTGAAAAGCTATCCAGGTGATGATTAGCTCATTTCTTTTCCTTGGAATTGCGTCATTGAATATGCTGTATTAGTTTGTCTGTAGTCCAAGGGGTTGTGGAATTCATGAAGTCGAAGAATAAGTTGAAGTTGTATTGTTTATTTTGGGACATGTAACAAAGCCCCTTTCAGTGTAAGTAACTTATAAAAGAATAAAGATAAAGCATCAGGCAGCTTGAAACATTACTTGTTGCTATAGCACATCTACAATCTTCTCTAGAGTTTGAACCGTCTATGTAAATTGCTATGTAGCTACTATGGTGTTATTATAAGTAGTTTCAGCGTAATAATGCTTAGCTAGCTGTCCATTAATGCTGGTGTGTAACAATTTACTGGCTGGCAAGTTGTGAATACCCTTATCACCACTAAAGAGATAGTAATTTCGTAGAGGCTTTGAAAACTATTTTCGGGGCATATTGGCGCCTTGCCTGAGGAAAAAATCCGTTTCAACGTATAGAAAAGCATCCGCTGTAAAAATAAAAACCGCAGAACGATGGTACAGGTGTGTCCATTTATCTTGACTGAAATCATGCGTAAAGATGAGTAACAATTGTGGTGGGGATAATGCTCCTTTCGGCACGATGCGTCACTCGCGTAAGATTACGAGAGTGGAGTACGATACACAACCGACTCGCAATCAGCAGTTCACTTGTTTATTTGTTGGTGACTGACCTGAGACAAACCTGCCTTCCTCTCCAGTTGGCAACTGCTCTGGAAATATGGAGTCGGGATCCCTGCGCTTTGCTCTTCATTTGTCACGATAAATGAATAGTCCAATAAGAGAAGGTTCAATGCAAGCTTGCTAAACTTCCCCATCTATGGAGTAAAAATCTTGCTAAAGCAGAGCAGTTGCACATGCATCTGATATCTTTAAACTGAAACATCGTATGTGTTATATTCACATTCCCTTCTCCATTCACTATTTCTAGAAACTATTCTGTCTGATATAGTCCATTCGCATTTATTTCGGCCAGCAGGTGGGAAAGAAACGGAAAGACCGCTTCCTGCATCAAGCGAGAAACCCTAGCCGAAAAGAATACGAATGGACTGCTTTTGTTAAACACATATTCGTTGGAAGTGTATACAAGTAAAAGGTTAAAGTGATTGTCACATATTTAAAAAGCGGTCACTAAGTGATTAGCTTTAAAATAACATTACCTACCACAAAAAAACATCAGAATTTGAAAAAAGTATGTGTTTTAAAATTAAAACCAATAATAATAATAATAATAATGAACATTATTATTATTATTATTATTATGAACAACATAAAAATATACATGCATAAATGCATTCGCATTTCTATATATTGTGTACTTTAAAGAGATCTATATATATATATATATATATTTTTTTTTTTTTTTTTTTTGGTTTTAAAGTTCTTCCATCTCTTGCGTTATAAAATCATGAAGAATGAAAATGACTTCACATGCTATTATCAAAATTCAAAATATAAATTTAAATTGCAATGAAATATCTTAAACTTATAGTATTTAAACAAAATCATTGTCAAGTTTGAAAAAAAAAATGAAAAACAACGAACAGTTTTCTATTTAAAGGGTACTTGAAATCCATGAATTTTGTTGAAAATGTTTGATTTGCATCTTTGGAATTAAGATAATGTTTAATGCAGTTTACCCCTTCACAGACCTTTATATACCTAAACTTGCTTTTGAGGGAGGGTTCAGGGAGCCCTAAATCTTGTATTTCCTGCGAAAAAACTAGGAATCAGATTTTTGGGCGAACGCAATACTTCCTTTACCTATTTCACTGCAAGTAGTAGAGAAAGTGAGCATTTAGAATTATCGAACAGATATCAAATTCTTATTACTTTCATGAACAACTTAATGGGTACAGAAGCTTTTGCATTCCACCGAAAAATTGGATAATGAGATTTCATCGGAAATACGTGTTTTGAGTTCCCTGAATCTATAAAAAGCACTTTTAGAAAAAAGTCCATGTATATGTTTGTGCGCACGCGTGCGTGTGTGTGCAGCATAACTAAAAAACGAACCAAAGTTCATTGAATAACAAAATTGGTATTTTGGTCTAGAATCGTTCAAGTATGTCTCACGAAGATTTAAAAAAAAAATCCCCCCACCACAATATACCATTTACATGAACAATTTTTCGAAAATTAGTAAAAATAAAAGTGGCAATAAAGCTAACAATGCGTCCCCCCCACCGGAAAATCACTGTTAAGCTATTGCTAAGCTCAATCGAGACATCCTGTAGAAAATACGCAATTTTACTTTCTCTACCCAGTACTATGTACATACATAGTAGGTAGAAAAGGTATTGCATTGCAACAAAAAAATTCAACACCAAAATGTACGTTTTAAGGTTCCCTGATTTAAAAAAAATAACGTTTAAATAAAGACCCATGTGTGGGTCTCAAATACGAAAAGTTCGTTATTCCAAACTTGGTGTTTAAGTTAAGTATCTTCTAAGTATGTTACACAAAGATAATAATAATAAAATTATAATAATAATTACAATAATAATAATAATAATAATAATAATAATAATAATAATAATAATAATAATAATAATAAAACTCTCATTCTAAACTACCCTTTACATAGAACATGTTTTGAAATCTTCGATTTTCTCAAAACTGGCTCTACCGATTTTGAATAAAATGCTGTATATTAAAGATATTTGTATGTAAAATAACATGCATAATCCTGAATTTAATGGGAATAGCCCCTGAAGTTCTGATGAAAAATACATAACTGGTAAACCGTTAGAGATATAAATTTATTACACAAAAAATAGATAACGTTAAAACTTACAATTTATGTCATATGCATTTTTGTGGAGTTAACCATTTTTTAGATGTTCTATTATTGGTTCAATTTAAGCAACCATTTCTCAAACGGGAATTGTTCATTTCTTTTTCTTTTGTTTTATTCCTGGACCTGCAAAGGGAACTGAATTTCAATCAGATAACAACTAGGCTTTAGCCTAGTGTATTCCCTTATTTCCCTTCTACTTTGGTTGTTCCCGCTAAAGTACACAATGTAAATCATATGCATTTTTAAACTTATTCGAGTTATTCCTTATTATTGGTTTCAATTTTAAGATACTTAAACTTTTCTCAAACGGAAAGTTGCCATTCATTTTATATCTCTATTGTTTTATTCCTGGACATGCAAAGAAAATCGAATTTCAATTGTTTCACATAGCGACCAGCATTTAAAAGATTTGACTTTGATATTAGCCTAATGTATTCCCTTATTTCTTATCTATTTAAAAGGAAGTAACCAGTAAGTCCATTTGTACCAATTGAAATAGAAGAATAAGCTTTTGTAAGAATATTTTATTACAGAATAGGTAGAGAAAGTGTTTTGAATTTAAAACTTAAGATTTTAAAAAAATAATTTTAATATAAGTTATAATGTATACTTTACTGTTAAATATTTATGCATTTATGTTGTAAGTTTGCGTACAAATAATGCAAAGAAGAATGTTGCTGATTATAGTTATTTAAACTAATCCAGGTCGGCACCGTGACGGAGTGGTGAGACCGCTCGCCTCCAACCTAAGCGGCCCGGGTTCAGTCCCAGGCATGGTTGATGAAGCGACATATGAGCGGGTTTCCTCCGGGTCCTCCGGTTTTCCCCGCCAGTTCATTTCCACCAGTTACTCCATTATCACCTTTCCTATTATTCATTTCGCCTACACTTCATACTGTCTACTTTCTCATCAGACCTTCATACCACGCATTGGCCTGATGCTCCATCCCTGGAGCCTCTTATCTCGTCCGTGGTCCATCTGCTCCTCAACAGGCGTCTGAGCCCTTGCATTAGCTTGTAAGTTCTGGGGGTTGATTGAGAAGAGAAGATAAAGGAGGAGGAACTGATCAGTAATGTATCGGTTTCTCGTATGTTTGAAGCGGGAAATCACTTGCGCGCCAGATTGTATTAGCAATATACGGCAGTTGATAATACTACATGACTGTGTTCTCTCTAGAGAACATAATCCTCCACCACCCCCCCCCCCATCTGATACACTCTAGCTACAATTCTCCCTCTACGAAATACTAGGCTCGTGATTGTTGCCAAATATCCTGACTAACTACAACCAAGACTGAAACACAATCTGACAACACTTCAGTTATGTTGATCCATCAGCATCCAGTAGCTTTAACAGCTGGTCTTAAAGTAGAGCTTGTTAGTATATTGCTAAATAGGAATAACAAATTCTTAAACAATCAAAAACACGTTAACTGACTTAACAGACTTTCTCTACATCTATGTAACAAAATATTATTACAAAGCTTATTCTTCTACGTCATGCTAATCGAGATAAACATTAGCAGAAATGCTCTTATTACTTGCTTCCTTGTAAGTAGAAAGGAAATTAGCCAAACACAAGGCTAAAAGGGATTGTCAAATCTTTTAAAATCTGGTTACTATATGAGTGAAATTCGTTTCTTTGCATTGCCAGGTGTTGATAAATCCCCGTATGAGAAAACTTAAAGTATTTTAAAACTGACACAAATGAGAAGTTATATCTCGTAAATGTTCAACTTATGTTTTAACGAGATTTACATTTTTATGCAGTAAGTTTTTGTCCATCTGTTACGGTTTACCAGTTATGCAAAAGTCATTCAGAAGGAAGAAGTTTTCAGAGGCTATACCCAGTAAATTCAATATAGACATTTTATTTGCGATGTAAATATCTTTAATATACGGTATTTTAATCAAAATCCTAAGAACCATTTTTGAGAAAAACAAACTTTTCAAAAATGTTTCCATGTAAAGGCTGGTTTGGTGTGGGGGGATTTTCTTGAAAATCTTCGTATCGCGTCCTTAGAAGATATTAAACATAAATACCAAGTTTGTATTTAACGGTCTTGTCGTTTTTGAGTTATAAACACACATATACACACATCTTTTTCTATTTTATTTTAATCAACCAACTTTAAAATATATATTTTTGGTGAAATCTCGATATCGACTTTTTGGGTGGAAAGCAATACTTTCTCTAGTTACTATGCACATTTTATGTACATACGTGCCAGAGAAAGTAAACTTTTTTTTTAAGGTTTAACTTCTTGAGATTGAAGTTATGAAAATCAAATATGATGTATTGCATTCACATAACATTCTCTACCCATTCTGCAATAAATTATTGTTGAAAAAATTATTCTTCTAAGAATTTTGTATCTGTATCTATATTTTCTGTGTATTAATTTATTTCTCTATCTCTTAGATTTACAAGCTATGCAAACTCATTCAGAATAAGGGGACTTCAAAGGATATTCTCAGGGAATTCTCAAGATATACATTTTTATTCATTGTAGCAATGTCTTAAACATATGCTACTTAATCAAAATCGTTAGTCATTTTCGAAAAAATCAAAATATTCGAAAAAGTTCCCATTTTCTTGAAAATCTCTATGTCGCATCGTTACAAAACGCTCAATTTAAATATAAAATTTGGTATTTAACCGATTTTTCGTTTTTGAGTTATGTTCTTCATAC
Organism: Hymenopus coronatus; assembly: GCA_030762935.1. Classification (NCBI taxonomy): domain Eukaryota; kingdom Metazoa; phylum Arthropoda; class Insecta; order Mantodea; family Hymenopodidae; genus Hymenopus; species Hymenopus coronatus. The sequence goes on along the minus strand of CM060887.1, from coordinate 58,792,325 downwards.
AAACATACACGTGGAACTTTTCCTAAAAGTGTTCTTATCAAGGGGAGGGTAGAACGTATATTTCCAGTGAAATCACGCTAGCGATTATTTTGATAGAATCCAATACTTTCTCTACCTCGTAGTAGATGGTCGAGAAAATAAAACCCTGACCCTTAGTTTCAATGTGTAATAAAAAGCACTTCTACAAATATTTATCTCGATTAATGAAATAGAGGAATAAGATTTTTAACACTAATTTGTTGATGAATTGTAGAGAAAGTCAATGAAAATAACACACCAGGTTCACAAAGTCACTACTCTGTTTCTCGCGGTTATACAAGGAGCGTGGAATTTTAAAGCTACCAAATAAGATTAACAAGATAAAAAAATAATGACATTTAAATTAAATAAATTTTGGATGTTAGTTTGCAGACCATTCACTTGACTTTCTCTAGCTGTTCCCCAAACAAACTTTGCTTACACAGGAATACTGTTTTATCTAATCATGTTAATTCAGATAAATATTAGCAGAAACGGTCTTATTACTTGCTTCTTTTAAATATAAGGGAAATAGGGGAATACACTAGGCTAAAGCGATAGTCAAATCTTTTTAAATGCTATCGCTATGTAAGATAATTTAAATTCGTTCTGTTTTGCATTCCCAGGAATAAAGAGAAAAAGATGAAACGAAAGTTGAATTTCCGCTTGAAAAAAAAATTAAGCATTTTAAAACTTAAACGCCGAGAAATATATCGGAATTAAATATTTTCATAGAGATCTACATTTTTGTGTAGTAAGTTTTACTGTGATTCTTATGGTTTACGAATTATGCAAAAGTCATTCAGAATGAAGAGATCTTCAGAGGCTATTCCCAGAAAATTTCTCCTATCATGAACATATATAAAAATAGTTAAGAGCTCTTTTTAAGAAAATCAAACAGTTCTAAAAATGTTCCACATAAAGGGTAGTTAGGGTGGATAAGGTTCTTTAAAATCTTCGTGTCGCATCCTTGGAGGACACTGAACTTAAATACCAAGTTTTATATGTAACCGACCCCCCCCCACACACACACACATACATACACACGGGCATTGTTTCTAAAAATGCAACATATCGAATTTTTTCTGTTCATAGGTTTCTTAAATGGAAGGCACTTTTAGCATAACGCTTTAGCTGTCATCTGCGAAATAGGATTTTTAAAACGAAAGAATATTAACAAATTGCATAGAAAAACCTATGAATTGTTTTAAAAGAACATTAAACTATTCTTAAAATTAAATAGGATTATGTGAAATATATCACACTCATCTATGCAATAAAGTAACCGCTTTTGTTTCTTTACGTTCTCTAATTTCCTGGCTCCAGAACTTCTAAGGGGTATTATATTATCTGCTTTAAATTATTACTGCAGTATTGTTTAAGGGGGTTAAAACAAAAATCAATATTTGTTAAGTGTGTATAAGTGAGACAGCATATACCTAGAGCATACTTCTACTTGAATTCAAAATGTTATCTGCTAAATGAAAAAATACTGCATTTCGCTGCATGCTTGCCAAGAACTACCAACACCATCTAAGGTTTTCTGGCACGTAACGGAAGAAGCCTTCATAGTGTGATTGTACAGTTTTTCAAAGGGCGCTGCTGTAGATTAATCACATAAATTTGGCGTTGTTTCACTGCGGTGTTCACTGCGCTAATGTTAGAGAGTTAAAGGGGATGTAACCTAAGGTTAAATTCACTTAGACAAGTGAGTGTATAGAAAAGCAATTATATCGTGGCACCAATTATGTTACACTTACTAGTGGCATGTTATGGTTTTCCTAAGTAAACCAACTAGTACGAACATTGGAAACAATTAGGATATTTAAGCTAATAGTCCAGATTTATCTTACGACAATAATATAAAGAGAGACAGTTTGTCTGTGTGTGTGTGTGTGTGTATGCGCGCGTGCGCGTGAGAGAGAAAATCTCAATAGCAATTTTGTTAAATGGAGTCGAAATGGGATTTTCATATATATTTATTATTTTTTTTTCCATTTTCATGTTTTAATTGCATGTGAATATTTCCAATTTCCACTTATTTTGGTATAACTTTCATAGAGGTACGCTAATTCTAAATAGTTTAAAATTATTGTTGAAAATAATACTGCGTAGTAATTTTTTCAGACATCTTGGTACACTCACTTGGTAAAACATCAACAACGTTGTTAATATTAGTGTTAGAGAAGAGATTTTATTTTTATTTTGAAAGTTTTATTTTACCTCTTCGCAACATTGGCATTCCGCTCATATTTCCGTCATGTGAGAATTTAGAAGTACTGTGAAGTTGTGTTTGGAAAGTTAGGTTACATTTTTTTTTAATTCTATGTTTGAAAGCAATTTCTGAAGAAGTAAAATTTTCTATACAAATTGCCCACTACATCAGAAACTAATTGAGACTAAAGGCCGAAATTTTCACCACAGATTTGCACCTAAATAGGCTTTATTTTAACGAAAAAGCTGTTATGTATATAGATTATTTTTCTTTGAATTTAAAAATCATCATTTTTGATAAAATTTTAAGATATTTATTTTAAAAAAAATATACTTATCATAATGAACAGAAGTATTTTATTTTTCATTAATCAGCAGTAAAGGTATTGCTTCATATACCTTGAAAAATTAGCTCATTATCTTAAATATTGCTGAGATAATGGGTCAAACTTTAACATTGTTAAGGTAGGGCATTTCGACTCCCTTTAATTCTTTCATCATTAAAAATCCGAATTCTTTCTGACAATTGTGATCTATAAAACACTTTATAATTTCATTTCTGAAATTACTAATATATTAAAAATCGGATATATTCTATCATATTATTTTTATTACCTACTCTGATACAAATTGTTCTTACAAAATCTTGTTCTTCATGGTAATGCGAGGAAGAAATACCATCACCGCAGAGGAAGCAGTTTTAAATCTTTTTGATGAACAACCCAGCAACTGTAGTCTGGGAATAACTCACATGGTCGGCATGTTCCATTAGTTTATTCTCAGGACGCTGAAAGAACAGTTATTGCGTTCGTGTTATATCCAACTGGTCTCTCAACAGCGGCTTGCGTGCCTAGGTACACTTTCGTAATTGATTCCTAGAACAAGGGACAGATATGCCACAATTAATTATGGGCGGGAATAGTAGGTGAATGCTTCATAGGCGTCCCCGACCGAGCTAATTATCTGACTGACATTTCTACAAGAGACGCTTTCAAGCTTATTGCAAAATGTCTTTAGAAACCAGGAGAAACATAATGGTTCTTACACCATAGTGCTCCGCCACATTTTACTTGGCATGTTAGTGAAAATCTGAACCTAGCTTTCCTAACAGGTGGATTGTACGCTACGAGTCCATCAAATGGTCTGTAAGATCCCCAGGCCTGAATTCTCTGTACTTTTGGAGGGGGTTATGAAAAATACGGTCTATAAAACAGATACTATGTCGAATCTTTAATTCATCTGGCTGCGGAGGAAATACTCACTAATGAACGTGTCTTTGTTAGAGTGCGAAATAATTAATTACGCAGTTGTGAAGCTTGCAGATAGGACCTTAATAGACAGTTTTAACTATATTTCTAAATAATTTAGTTTATTATTATTATTATTATTATTATTATTATTATTATTATTATTATTATGCTGACCGTATTAAACATACCATTAAGTACCTAGGTAGACTTCATGAAAACCTTTGTGTTTGCATTTACATATTAGAAAGATGGTTTGGTTCTTTAAATTAGCAGTATCAAGTGAAAAACGTATTTAAGTTTAGAGGAAATTGGCTAATTATCCGCAGATTCTGAGTTTAGGTTGCAAAATGTGCCATTGAATATGGCAGATGCAGTTATTATAAGGTTCTAAACACGAAACATTTATCTACACTTATGTCAGACACTATATAGCGGAAGTGAAACTGATCTAGTTCTGGTTTTGAAAGGATGAATGCCACTCCCGTTCCCAGCTGCCGTTGCCAGCGTGAGCGTTTATGTTATCGAAGAAAGAAAGGAAAAAAAAAAAAAACACCTAAAATGTCTCCGCAGCAAATGGTCATAGAATAATGAAAAGTACCAAATATGTCCTAAATAATAATATTGTAACTGGCTTACATTAAAGTAACGACTTCCCTTCCATCCGGAATATTGCAGCAACTGGCTTTCAATGGGCACAGCGCTAATCATCAGTCACGTTTTCCAATGTGCGACTGTCACCACGTGATTCAGCGACCAGATATTAATCCCGAAACCGATTTTCCCGGCGTTTCAGCTCTATTGATTTAAATACTTCCCCAATGATCTGTCAGCTGGCATTGTTGCGGATTCATTGCATGTTTATATGTCAGTAAACTAACATAACTTCGTCGTATAAACGTTTTATTCGCTCATTTTTATTCTTAGCCATCGTTTGCATTGCACGGTGCTACAGTTGATCTGTCACACTCTTTCAGCATTGCCGTACAATAGTTAGGTACTCTAAATATTTGATTTAACAACACGTTTTCAAAACATCCTGTTGCTAATGTGTGGTTTTTCCATAGAACTTTGGTATGTGCTTTCGGTGTAGTGTTATCACTATATAGGAAGCAGGCGAAAGGTTGTCAATCATTTCGTCATTTACAGTTTAAAAAATTGCATACTTACAGTAAAAGTATGGATGACTTACTCTTCTCCTGTACTGACCATCTGAAGGCAAAGTTATTGTATTTCTTCAGTTGTCAAAAGAGTTACGAGGGGCTTGCTACTTTGATTTATACTCTTTACTTTCTCTATAGGTGCTATGTACAAAGTGTATAGAGTAGGTATTGCATTGTACCCAAAACTTCGATACCGAGATTTAACCATAAACAATGTTTTGAGACTACCTGAATCCAAAAAAAGCATTTTTAAAAAAATGTCTCTTTATGTGTCTGTCTGTCTGTCTGTCTTGTCTGTGTGTATGTGTGTCTGTGGGCAGCATAGCTCAAAAACGAAAAGACCGTTAAATACCAAACTTGGTATTTAAGTTCAGTATCTTCCAAGGATGCGACACGAAGATTTTCAAGAAAATGCCCCCACCCCCAACTACCTTTCACACGGAAACATTTTCGAAAACTTTGGTTTTCTAAAAAATGGCTCTAACGATTTTGATTATAATATTGTATATTAAAGATATATACCTGACAAATAATATGTATATCTTGAATTTTCTGGGAATAGTCTCTGAAGACTACTTCATTCTGATGAATTTTACGGAATTTTGTGTAACTGGTAAACTGTTAAGAGATAGACAGAAACTTACCAAACAAAAAATATAGAGCACAAAAAATATGTTATATACTTTTTTTTCGTGGAGTTGATCGTGTTTTAGATATTCCTTGTTTTTGGTTTCAGCCTTGAAAAACTTGTACTTTTCTCATACAGGAATTTGTCAACTCCTGTCCATAAAAACAAAGGAACTTCAGTCACATAGCAACCAGCTTTGACTATCGCTTTAACCTATGGTACTCCCTTATTTCGTTTCTACTTACAAGGAAGCAAGTAATAAGAACATTTCTGCTAACTTTTTCTTGATTAGCATGAAGTAAATAGAAGCATAAGCTTTTTAACAATAATTTGTTACAGAGATGTAGAGAAAGTCATGTGAATGGAACACATCAGATTTTTTTTTTAAAAGTAATAACCTAATTACTACATGGTAGAAAGGTATGCTCTCTCAATATCATACGCAGTGACCCATCTACGCGTCATGGCAGTTTGTCTAGTCCCTTTTCAGAACTTATCGTTACCACTCCTGGAAAATGTAGTATTCATATATTCAAACTCGGCAAAATGAAGTCCTCACAGTGGTGTCAAGTCCCGAAAGCGTGATAATCGGATGAAAAAAGTTGGGGCGGTATGGCGTTTGGCAACACTTAAAACCTCGAAATGGCTCCACGGTAACAGTGAGCCTCGCATCGGGAGGTCCCGGATCGATTCTCGGGCCGTGCAATCTGACCGCGTATTTTTTTTTCGTAGTTCCCCCGCTCGGTATGCGAATTATGGGGTAGTTCCGCTTGTCCATAATTTCGTTTCATCTATTCCAGGGTTGTAGGACCGACGACCATTTCTGTATATGCGGCTGGACGGTGTTTGGCGAGACTGCTGAAGTTCCCTTCGTTCCTGTTAAGTGCGTTATTTCCGTCTTCTGCCCAGTTGTGTGTCTTCCGTTATGAGCAATACCAATTAGTCACCGGTCGCTTATGAATTTCTCACTTTTACACTTTTTTCAGAGAGATCCTGTCCTCGATCACGTGTTTTACACGATTTTGGCGTGTATAATAAATATATACATACACAAAACCATAAGTTGATGTGCATCATGTCAATGTTTTATACTGACCTTAAATATTATTCTTTGTAGTCTCCAAAATTCTTGACTTTTCAAACGTTAATAATGTATTTCTCAAAACTAGAACATTATATAGAGATAGAAATATAGATATCTTTATTGATATCAAATTATTAAAGATATTACACAGACGCCTACTGCATGGGTTGTTGGTCGCGTATGCATATTTCAGATACAAGTTAAGGGGACAAAGAGAAACAGAAGAGAAAATTATGGAAAAAGAGAGAGAACCACACATATTAATTGACTTTGACTGATTAACTGAAAAATTTGATCAGGCTTCGCGTATTTTAGCCAGGAAATTGCCCATGTGTCGCCAGTTCCTCTCGTCAACCAGTAGTTCCCAAAATGCCAATCTCCTTCTAGTGCGACATTTTTCTTTTAGTTTAATTTTCGCTGGTTCTCCCACTGTGCACATTCCGCCAAAATATGTACTTAATCTTCATCTTAACCATAGAATGGGAAAATTCTCCTACGAGAATTATCTATCATTCCCTGTGACCTCCAACTTTCCAGCCAAGACCATGGCATGCCTGGTCTTTCCTTTCTTCCTAAGTGAAGTATATATGCCTCTTTACCCCAATTCAGTTTTATTTCGTTTGCTAGAGTTAGAGAGGTTTTCATTTTATAACTCGGTTCAATTCCCTGCCGGCTGATGTCTGTTAATCTTCTTTTGACACCTTTCCATATTTTTATGTAAATGTTTCGCCTCTTTGCCATACTGACCTCATTCTTTTCCCTCAAACCTCTTACGAGCGCAGCAACCCAAGACTTAGCAGACAAGTTTTGCCTCTGGTATTTATAACATGTACCAAAGAACGTAGAAGCTTGGGTAGTGTGGTGGTAGCGTGTCTGCCTCACATTCAAAATATCGTGAGTTCGAATCTCGCTTAGGGTGAGTTACCCAGATAAGGTTTTTTCGGGGTTTTCCCTTGTCTTAAGAAGACGAATGTCGAGTAACTTTAAGCTTCTTGGACTCCGAGATTATTTGAGCATCATTTAATCAATTTCATTCATTGTCCGATATGGCCAACTAGGTTAAAGGACGTTAAGCCATAATAAAAAAAAAACAAAACAAAACAAAAAAACACGTAGAGTGGAATCATCTCCCTGCATTAACCTCAACCAGTACTTCATTTATTTCACAGTGCCCTGTGTGTTCATAACATCCCACCTCCCGTAGAAGTCAGAATTAAAATATGTGATGTATTTCATTCACATGACGTTCTCTATATCTCTGTAACAAATTGTTGTTAAAAAAAAAAAGCTTATTCTTCTTTCTAATTCATGATAATCGAGCAAGCCCGCTTATAACATCCCACCTCCCATAGAAGTCGGAATTAAAATATGTGATGTATTCCATTCACATGGCTTTCTCTATATCTCTGTAACAAATTATTGTTAAAAAAGCTTATTCTTCTTTCTAATTCATGATAATCGAGTCAAGCCCTCTTATAACATCCCACCTCCCGTAGAAATTCAGAATTAAAACATATGATATCCATTTACATGACTTTTTCCAAACTCTGTAACAAATTATTGTTAAAAAGCTTATTCTTCTTTTTAATTCATGATAATCGAGTCACGCCCTCCGTAGTGTAATGGTTACCATGCTAACTTCATATACCCAAGGTCGCGGGTTCAAACCAGGCGGAGGACGATGGATTTTTTCGACCGTAAAAATCCTTAGCATGGCTTCATTTGGAAGGGAAATACAGCCGTTGGTCCCATGATACGTAAAAGAACCTCAAGCCTAATAGAGCGGCATCTAAGCAAAATTAAGCGTTCTTTCACGTCCAATATAGAATGGGACGCTGAGAACCACAGCAGTTAAAGGGCGTCCATAAATAAAACTTCATTTCATTTTTAATCGAGACAAGCATTAGCATAAATTTCCCTTCTTACTTGGTTCCTTGTAAGTAGAAGAGAAAAAATCTAATATATTCCATTCACATGATGTTTTCTAGCAATTCGGAAAACAAACCTTTTATTCAAAACATAAATCTGTTATCTACATCAAGATAGACATAAGCAGATTTAGTCTCATTGCTAGCTTCCATGTAAGTAGAAGGGAAATAAGAAAATACACAGGATAAAGCGATAGTCTCATCCGTTATAAGCCAGTCGCTATGTGAAACAGTTGAAGTTCCATACTCTTTGCTTGCCAAGAGAAACGAGAAGAAAGATGTCTTCCCGTTTGAGGAAAGTTTAAGTGGCTTAAAATTGAAACTAATAATCCGGAATATCTCGAAAACGATTAACTCTACAAAAAAGATGTATATGACATACGTTGTGTGTTTTGAAGAAATCTAAATTTTTGTGTAGTAAGTTTTTGTATATATCTTACGGTTTTCCAGTTATACAAGTGTCATTCAGATTGAAGAGGTCTTCAGAGGCTATTCCCAGAAAATTCAAGATATACATTTCGTTTGTCATAAAAATATCTTATACATAAGATATTTTAAGCAAAATCGTTAAGCGCCATTTTTGAGAAAATCAAAAAATTCGAAAAATGTTCCATGTAGAGGATAGTTTGTGGAGGGGGGATTTTCTTGAAAATCTTTGTGTCGCATCCTTGGGAGATACTAAACCTAAATACCAAGTTTGGTACTTAAGTCTTTTCGTTTATGAACTATGCAGGCCACTCACACGCGCGCCTTTTTCTAAATATGTTTTTTTTTCGGACCCAACATATATTTCTGGTAAAATGTCGACATCGAATTTTTGGGTGGAATACAATACCTCCTCTATCCACTATATATATTGTACATACGGGGCTAGAAAAAGTGAAAATAACTTGGCTATTTTAATTATTTTTTTATAGGTTGCAAAACATTTGTAAACAAATTAATAAAACATTTTTTCGTCCGAAGCATTTTGAGTATGAAACAATCTGATGGGTTACATTCACACGATTTTAACTACTTATACTAGCAGAGACTATTCCTAAAAAAAGTGTATTGTTTTATTTACTACATGCCAATCAAGATAAACATTAGCAGAATAGTTTTAATTATTTTCTTATACGTTCAAGGGGAATAAATGAATACACTAGGCTAAAGCAATAAGAAATCTTTTGGAGAGCTAGTCGTTGAGTAATGGTCTTGAAATTTGCAGACCAGGATAGATAAACAGCCTGATGTGTTCCATTCACATGAGTTTCTCTAGCTGTTCACAAACTCACTTGATTTACAAAAGGTTATTCTTTTATCTAAGTCATGCTAATTGAGATAAACAATAACAGAAATGGTTTTATTCCTTGCTCCCTTGTAAGTAGAAGGGAAATAAGGGAATGCACTAAAATAAAGCGATAATAACATCTAAAAGCTATCACTATGTGAAACAATTGAAATTCTTTCTCTTTTGCGTTCCCGGTAGTAAAAGCAAAGAGGTGAAACAAAGCTTGACATCCCGTTTAAGAAAAGTTTAAGTAGTTAAAATTGAAACCAATAACAAGAAATATCTCGGAAATAGTTAATTCTACAGAAAATCTTATGTGTTCCTTGTCATTACTTTCTCTATTTCTCTGCAATAAATTGTTGTTAAAACGTTTATTCTTCTATTTACTTCGTGCTAATCGAAAAAAAAAAATAGTAGAAATGGTAACTTGCTTCCTTGTAAGTAGAAGGGAAATAAGAGGGTACCATTGGCTAAAGCGATAGTCAAAATTTTTAAAAGCTGGTTGCTTTGTGATTGAAGTTCCTTTGCTTGTATGATAAGTAGTTAACAAGTTCTCGTATAAGAAAAGTATAAGACTAAAATCAATAACAAAGAATATATAAAAAAACTATCAACTCTACTAAAAATGTAGATAATATAAATTTTAAAATTTTAAATGTAGATCTCATTAAAACACACAATATGTCATTACACATTTTACTTTCTCTACACGTGCGTATATATAGTGTATAGAGAAGGTATTGTGTTACACCCAAAAATTCGATATTTCACGATATTTCGATTTCACCGGAAATATGTTCTGAGGATCCCTGAATACAAAGAACACATTTTTAGAAAAATGTCCGTGTTTGTCAGTGTGTGTGTGTGTGTGTGTGTGTGTGTGTGTGTGTGCAGAATAGCTAAACAACGAAAAGACCGTTAAATATCAATCTTGTTATCTTCCAAGGATTCAAGAAAATCCCCCCGCCCCCAAATATCCTTTATATGGAAAAAATTTCGAAAATTTTTATTTTCTCAAAAAATGGCTCTAACAATTTTGTTTAAAATATTGTTTATTAAAGATATTTACGTGAAAATAAAATGTATATCTTGACATTTTCTGGGAATGGCCTCTGAAGACATCTTTATTCTGAATTAATTTTGCGTAATTTTACATAATTTGAGAGATAGACAAAATCTTTCTCTACAAAACACTTAGAGCTCGTTAAAACACACAATTCGTGTCATACATTTCCTTCGTGGAGTTGACAGTTTTTGAGAGATTACTTATTATTGATTTAAGTTTTAAAATGCTTATACTTTTCTCATACGGGGACTTGTCAACTCCTGGCCACGCAGAAAACTGATTTCTGTTCCTTAGCAACCACATTTTAAAACATTTGACTGTAGTGTAGGCCCTTATTTCCCTTCTACTCATAAGGAACCAAATGATAAGACCGTTTCTGCTAATATTTATCTTGATTGGCATGATAGAAGAATAAGCTTATTAATAATAATTTGTTACAGAGATGTACAGAAAGTCATGTGAATGGAACACGTCAGACTTTTACTTTCTCTACACGTACTATGTACATAGTGTATAAAGAAGGTATTGTATTGAACCCACAAATTCGGTACCGAGATTTCACCGGAAATACATGTTTTGAGACCCCCTGAATCCAAAAATAATCATTTTTAGAATTATGTCCGTGGGAGTCTGTCAGGGTGTGTGTGGCCTCCCGCCCCCCCCCCACACACACACTCAGCATAGATCCAGAACGAAAAGTCTGTTAAATACCAAACCTGGTTTTTAAGTTGGTATCTTCCAAGGTTACGTCACGAAGGTTTTCAAGAAAGCTTCCCCACTCCAAACTACCCTTTACATGGAAAAATGTTTTGAGTATTTTGAGTATTTTTCTTTTCTTAAAAGTAGCTCTAACGTTTTTTATCAAAATACTGTATGTTAAAGATATTTACATTGCATAAAATGTATGTCCTGAATTTTCTGGAAGTAACTTCTGAAAACCTGCTAATTCTGATGAATTTTGTATAACTTGTAAACCATGAGAGATAGATACAAGAAATGTGGACCCCGTAAAAGCACACAATTTATGTCACATACTTTTTTTTTTTTTTTAGAGTTGGCCGTTTCACAGATATCCCTTTTTATTGGTTTCAATTTTAAACTACACATCTTCTCAAAGAGGGTCATCTTTCGTTTCAACTCTCTTTTGTTTTTCTGGAAATGCAAAGCGAACCGAACTACAGTTTCTCAATCGACCGGCAATTAAAATATTTGACTGTCGCTTTAGCCTGGTGTAATCTTTTATCTCCCTTCTGCGTATTAAGAACTAAGTAATAAGACCAATTATATTAATGTTTATCTCGTTTTGCATGATGTAGGTAGAATAATAATTATTTTGTTAAGAATAGTTTGCTTTTGCAGTACAGTTAGAGCAAGTCATGTGAAATCAACACATCAGATTTTTAGAAAAAGGTGTGTGTGTGTGTGTGTGTGTGTGTGTGTGTGTGTGGGCAGTATAGTTCAAAGACCATTTAAACCAAAATTGTTATTCAAGTATTGTACAAGAATGCCACACGAAGATTTCGACGGAAATCTGCCCACCCCGAACTACCCTTTACATGAAAAAAAAAAATCCAAAATGTTGATTTTTTCAAAAGTGGGTCTAACAATTTTGACTAAAATACTGCATATTAAAGATATTTACACAATAAATAAAATGTGTATCTTGAATCTTCTAGAAATAGCCTCTGAAGACCTCTTCATACTGAATGACTTTTGCTAAATTTTGCATAACGGTAAACCGTAAGAGGTAGGCAAAGTCTCACTACACAAAAAAACGTACATATCATTCATACATACAATTTATGCTGTACATTTTTACTTTCTCTAGCACGTATATGCATACAATGCATAGTAGCTATAGAAGGTATTGTCTTCCACCCAAAAATCTGATGTGGAGATTTCACAGGAAATGTATGTTTTGAGGACTCATGAATAAAAAAAAACATTTTTAGAAAAAGGTCCGTATATGTGTGTGCGTGTCTGTGGACAACATTGCTTAAAAACGAAAAGACCGTCATATACCAAACTTGATATTTATGTTTAGCATATTCCAAGGATGCGTCACGAAGATTTTCAAGAAATTTTCCCAATTACAAACTCCCCTTTACATGGAAAATTCTTGAAAATTTTTCAATGTCTCAAACGATTTTGATTTAACTATCGTATATTAAACGTTACAAATAAAATGTATATTTTGAATTTTCTGAGAATAGCTTCTAAAGTACTATTTATTCTGGACGAGTTTTGCAGAATTTTCCATAAGGGTTAAACCATAAGAGATCGACATAAATTTACTGCAGAAAAGTGTAGATCTCGTTAAAACAGATAACTTATGTCATATACGGCTTTCTTATAGATTAGACCGTTTTCGAGGTATTCTTTGTTATTGGTTTCAATTTTACACTATCTAACTTTTCTCAAACGGGACCATGCAAAGCGAGCTGAACTTCAATTGTTTCACAACCATGCAAATCGAGCTGAACTTCAATTGTTTCACATAACTACCAGCTTTTAAAATGGTTTAATAACGCTAATGTATTCTCTTATTACCATTCTATTTACTAGGAAGCAAGGAACAAGAGTAATTCTGCGAATGATTGTCTCGATTGGCAGGATAAATATAAAAGAACAATCTTTAGTAAGAATAATTTGTATATGGAACAGCTAGAGAAAGTTATTTGAACGGAATACAGAAAAAATGTTTCGTGTTTTTAACCATTTTCGAGATATTTCTTTTTATTGGTTTAAGTTTTAAAATACTTTACACATACGGGAATTTTTCAACTCCTGGCCATGCAATGAGACAAATTTCAATCATACAGCAACCAACTTTTAAAAGATTTGACTGTCGCTTTAATGTGGTCCCGTATTTCCCTTCTACTTACAAGGAATCAAATAGTACGACAGTTTCTCCTAATATTTATCTTGATTTGCATACAGTACATAGAAGAATAACCTTTTGACAATAATTTGTACAGAGATGTAGAGAAATTTTGTCAGATTTAGAAACTAAAATTGTGTTCAAACTGCACCAATACATTAATCTAAACCATATTGCATTAGGCTTATTTTGGAAGCAAAGCAGTTTATGTCAGTATATTTATTATCTATCACCTCAACTCTAAAGAGAGTTGATAAGAAGTGTGACATGAAATCATTAATCCTTATCGTCGGTGGAATGAGGAAACGCTGTTTCCTGTGACGTGTACGTTTGCAAGTAAATTTTTGTTCTATTTCCAACAACCAGTAGCACTGAAGAAGCCAGACTGGGTCATTCAACTTTTATCTGGATATCAATGATTACCACAAGGTAGGCTTAAGACTGATTCACAATAACCCGAGAACGGAAACGAGAACGGAAACGCATATCGATAGCCATATCGATCTCAAATTGATTTCGCTTATTGGTATTTCATTTTTTAATTTATTGTTTTAATTAACTGGCTAATGATAATTTCTCCTCACCTGTTTCCAATTCAGCCAACAAAATGCGATAAACCAATGTCAACGTTCAAAAGAATTGTGAGTTAGCCATTTCGGCTGTTTCATATCATGGCCACCTTGAAATAAACTCTACAGCGAAAAGTCTAATACGCACAATATGGGTACAGTATGTCGGACATCCGGGGACAAAAATGAGAAAGGTAAACATTTGCCAAGCATTTTTCGCGTTCCAGGGACCCGGAAAGCATTCCATCAATTGTGAGCACTCCCATTAAAATAACATGTATTTCAAATGTGTCGTACTCGTTCTCGTTACCATTCTCAGTTGTCGTGAACTAGCCATCACTAACCAAAAAGCTTGGCTTGCATAGCCTGGAATCCGTGTAGCAAATATCGTAAATTACTTAATTGATATCAAAGTATTTGTGAAAAATCCGATTTATTCCATTCACATTACTTTCTGTACCTGTTATAGAAATAAACTTAATACAAAAGATTATTCTTCTTTCTATTCCATAGGTTGAGATAAGCATTAGAAGAATTTTCTTGTTCCTTATAAGTAGGAGGGAAATGAGGGAATATACTACGCTAAAGTGATAGTCAAATGTTTTAAAAGTTATCGCTATGCAATTTCATTGTAATTCGGTTCTTTGCAAGGCCAGGAGTAAAACAAAAGAAACACGGACGATTTCTTATTTGAGAAAAGCGTATTTTAAAATAAAATCAATAACAACAAATATTCGGAAACGGTTAGCTCCGTAATAAAAATTTAAGGGACATGGTGTGTTTTTTGTCGAGATCTACCTTTTTTTGTGTAGTAAGTTTTTGTCTATCTCTTACTAGTTATGCAAAAATCATTCAGAATGAAGAGGGCTTCAGAGGTTGTTCCCAGGAAATTCAAGATATACATTTTATTTTTCATGTAAATATCCTTAATATACGATATTTTAACTAAAATTGTTACAGCCATTTTGAGCAGATCAAGATGTTGAAAATGTTTCCATGTAAAGTATAATTTCGGGTGGGGAAATTTTCTTGAAAATGTTCGTGTCCTATCCTTGGAAGATACTAAACTAAATACAAAGTTTGGTATTTAATCGACTTTTCGTTTTTTAGTTATGATGTCCACTTACTCATACGGACATATTTCTAAAAATATTTTCTTTTGGATTCAGGGGTCCTCATATCGTGTATTTCCGATGAAATCTCTGTATCGATTTTGTGGGTGGAATACATTACCTTCTCTACCTACTAGGTACATTGTGCATACGTATTAGAGAAATTAAAGAGGTATCGCATGCTAACCTCCAATCATTCGTTACTATATCACTGTTAAGCTAAAACCGAACTCCAAAGCTAGTCAATGCAAAAAGACATTGTGGGATATAGTGGGGATAGGCGTAGCACATCAGTTGTTTATTACTCTAGAATGGTTACATAGTGGAGCTGACCTATTCCATTTACTCCTAGTACACACTAGGAGATAAAATTTCCCCAAGGTATTTGTTCCTCATTTGTAACCAATGACGCATGGCATCTTCACTAATTCAACATCCTTTCTCTTAACATTTCTCTTATTTTTTTCCATTCCAGTAATAAACAAATATGTGTCACATACATATGCCTTTCTCTGTCCATTCTCCAATACGTTATTCTTAAAACCGCATGTCGCCCTCCGTGGTGTAATGGTTACCATGCTATCTTCATATACCCAAGGTTGCGGGTTCAAACGGAGGACGATGGATTTTTTTCGGGCGTGAAAATCCTTAGCATGGCTTCCTTCGGAAGGGAAGTAAAGCCGTGGGTCCCGTGTTGTAGATTTACGGCACTGATAGAGAGGCCTCTGAGCAAAATTAAGCGGTCTTTCACGCCCAGTGTAGAATGGGACGCTGAGAACCATGGCAGTTAAAGAGCGTCCATAAATAACATGCCATTTCCATTTTAAACCCGCGTATTCTTTATGTAGTTCTCGTTAACCGAGATAAGCATTTGCAGAAATGCGTTTAATATCCATTTCCTTCTACTTAAAAAGTGAATAGGGAAATACGGACATAAGCGTTAGTCAAATCTTTTAAGAGTTGATAGTCACGTAAAGGTACTGAACTTCTGGTCTCTTTGCTTGAGCAGAGGTAAATGGTTGACTCCTCAAAAAAGCCACAGACCTAAATCACGTGTTTAGCGATATTACATTTTGTGTGTACCTACTAAGATTTTGTCTATCTCTTACGGTTTATGTAAAAATATACAAGAATGAAGAGAATTCAGAGGCTATTGCCAGAGAATTAAAGATATACATTTCATTTGCCATGTAAACATCTTTTAACATATAGTATTTTAATCAAAATCGTGAGAGCCATTTTTGAAAACAATTGAAAGTTTCGAAAAAATATTCCAAATAAAGATGTGGTGTGGAGATTTCCTTAAAAATCTTATCCTTGGAAGAGGTTGAACTTAAGTGATGCATGTGTGAAATTTGACCAAAAATAAAAATAAAATGTTTTTCATGATAAAATATAAATAAAATAAAATTTAATTTCTAAACTAAATTCTAATTCTAAACTTTAAAACTCGTTTTACCCGCTTGGCGCGGTTTAACTGCTACACTTTAACTGAAGCTAAAAATCAGTAGATGCATGATTATTGATAGCACTCCAACTTTAAACCTTATTTTCTTGCAAACTTTTTCCAACACTTCCCTATACTCAAAAGTATTCCACACGATGCAAATTTCCCCGATTTGTCTCAAAATGTTTATACCGCTTCTCAAAAGCACACAAAATAAAATGTTTAGAGCATTTTACTTGCTCTAGAACGTATTTACATACAATGATCATAATAGCTAGAGAGAGTATTGTATTCCACCCAAAAGTTCGATGTCGAGATTTCACCAGAAATATGTTTTAGGTCCACTGAGTCCGGAAAAAGAATCTTTAGAAAAGGGCCTGTCTGTCTGTGAACAGCATAGCTCAAAAACGAAAAGACCGTTAAAAACCAAACCTGGATTTTATGTTTAGTACCACCACAAACTTCCCTTTTCATGGAAAATATTTTTTAAAATTTTGTTTTTCTCAAAAATGGCTCTAACAATTTTGATTAAAATACCATATAATAAAGATATTTACATCAATAATAACATGTATATTTTGAATTTTCAGGGGATAGCTTCTGAAGACCCCTTTATTCCGGATAAGTTTTACAATATTTTGCTTAATGGTTACCGTAAGAGAGAAACGAAAGCTTAGTTCACAAAAAAATGTTGATCTCGTTAAAATACTTAATTTATGTCGTATACGTTTTTCTTGTAGAGTTGGCCGTTTTTGAGATATTCCTTGTTATTGGTTTCAGTTTTAAACTACCTAAATTTTCTCAAACGCGACCATGCAAAGGAACCGAACTTTAATTGATTCTCATAGTGACCAGTTTTTTAAAGATTTGTCTATCGCTTTAGCTAATGTATTCTCTTATTTCCCTTCTACATAAAATGATGCTAATGGACTAATTCTGCTAATGCTTATCTCGATTAGCATTATGTAGATAAAACAATAATAGTAGTTTGCATTTGGTGCACCTAGAAAAAGGTATGTGAATGAAACACATCAAATTTTTACAAATAATGCTCGAATTCTGAGAAAAAAGTTATTAAATTTTGAAAAAATCAAGAGTTTTAGGCAGTAAGAAAAGTAATTATTTTTGCACACTTTTAGGGCAAATAAAAAGATCACTGCTCTATTTTTCAATTCATTTTCCTTTAAACTAATTTTTATGTCAATATTTACAAATGCATCAGGGATCTGACTTTTATTAAAACAATGTATTTAGGCAGTAAATATTATTATTTAAATAACCATACAAACTAAATTTTTTATAAATGGCAAAAATATAACTATATTGTGTATAATAGCTGGTGTACCTTTCAACAATATATGTATGTGGATTTTCCAAATTTCACAAGGCGTTATCTTGAATAGCAAGTTTGTTTTCTAATGAATTTTTCGTTTTTGAGTTATACTATGCACAAACAGCTTTAACTCCAATAGAAGCATTATTAAACAAGCCAGTGTTTGGAACAATTTTTCAAGACTCGAATTTTGGGTAACGTTGATTATGTCGACAGAAAAAGTTTACTTATACTAGCTAACTTAAATAAATAAATAAATGAATAATAATAAACTAACATTTATTCAAATGAATTAAAAGTTTATTTAAATGACTAAAATAATTGCAGTAAAATAATTTAGTAAACTGCTTAATGAATTTAATTCAGGAAATATCAGTTATTTAATATTAAATTATTAAAAGATTTTATGTTCCATCCACGAGCCTTTTTATCGTTTTTTTATTCAGGGGACCTCAGAACATTCAATTGGGGTGAAATCAATCGAATTTATGGATGGAATACAGTACCTTCTCTGACTACTTTACATGTACATGGTAGAGAAAGTAAACATGGAGTACAATGCAGTTCCATATGTCGCAAATTTCATATATTGAATATCCACATTGGTTTTGATATTAGATAAAGCATCTATCAGGCATTTATATGGTCAAAACTGTATTAGTTAACGAAATCGGGTAGAAATATCCTCACATACAGTTAGCCGGGCGACCTAATAAAATAAGGCTGAAGTACTGTATAGACCTGGCTACCCTAGCTCCAGGTT
This sequence comes from Hymenopus coronatus, assembly GCA_030762935.1. Taxonomy (NCBI): domain Eukaryota; kingdom Metazoa; phylum Arthropoda; class Insecta; order Mantodea; family Hymenopodidae; genus Hymenopus; species Hymenopus coronatus. The sequence continues at coordinate 58,773,599 of CM060887.1, read as the reverse complement.
TAAATGGCACGAAAAGTTGCAAAGAGCCTTGCCGTCCATTACTCTAATTAACCAGTAAATTTAAAGCGCTCGTCATCCGAGCCGTTGCTTACCACAAAGAAATCGATTTTCTCAGTTCATCTTAAACCGCACTGAGGAAAAAGTGCAGTGTGTTCAAGTACACTGTACAGCCTCAGCATTCTAAAATTTGAACCTTCCTGCCTTTTTAGTTTCTTTAGCACGTGCACAATGTATATAGTTTTTTGTAGAGTTAACTGTTTCCAAGATATTCCTTGATATTGGTTTCAATTTTTAACTACTTAAACTTTTCTCAAACGTTTCATTTTTGCTTTCTCTAGCCCGCATGTACAATGTATATAGTGGATAAAGAAGGTATTATATTCCTACCAAAAATTCAACACCAAGATTTCGCGGCAAATTTATGTTTTGAGGTCCTGAGTCCCCCAAAAAATTAGAAATAGGTCCATGTGTGTGTCTGTCTGTCTGTGAACAGCTTAGCTGTAAAACTAAAAGTCGGTTAAATAGCACACTTGATTTTTAAGTTCGGCATCTTCCAAGGATGTTGATTTTCAAGAATTTCAAAAAATGTTGGGAGTGGGGCATGTTTGTAAAACATTCTACTTTTCTTTTTTAAGCATATGTTGTTGTGTAGAGGATTAGCAAACTGATTCCAATATTTTTAACAGTTATTTTTCTCGTCTTATTGAGTTGCAAATCAATTGAAACTAAATAATGGCATACAAATGTAGTGCATGTCCGGAATTCCTGACTTCTTTTAATCCTATGGTGTGGGTTAAGTTGAAGTAATAACTCCATGGCACGACAGCTCACGGGAAACCTTGGCCTACCGATCTCGGTCCACTACAGACGTCATGGATGGGGTGCAGTATTGGAGGGTGAGACGTGGTCAGCGCCTCGAGTCCCCCCGGCCGGTTAATGCGGTCCTCATGACCTGAAGCCGCTACTTCTCCATCAAGTAGCTCCTCAATTGGCCCCCCAGGGACCTTACGAGGCTGAGTGCACCCCGGGCCAGGTCTCCCCACGCCGGTACTGGGGATCGAACCCAGGTCTCCCGCTTGGTAAGCAGCTGCGCTACCACCGCGCTAAGGAGACGACCTAGTTGAAGTAATTATTAAGCAAAATATATTGTCTCCTAACTTCTTGACATGACACTCACTGAACCAAATCACTCTGTCCTGATACTCCTTTTACCAAGGGGTATTTTAATTAACTCTCTTGGTCAAAAAGGTTCCTAATTCAAAGAGAAATTTTCACATGGTATAACGTAGTTCAGGTTGCCCGAGGATTTTATCGCAGCTACCCACCGAGAGAAGCTGTCCCAGCCAGATGTATGGTTGGAACCGTAAAGTTTTGTGGTTTTAGGGGATTGTACTAGCGTTTGGGAGAACAAGGCGGACTTCTGTTTGTGTTAGAGAAGCGCTAGAAACTTTGCAGTGTAGTGACCTGTTGGTTTTCGCGGCTGTCTAACTTCGAATACCATACTACAGCCCAGGGGGGACTGGATTTTGTCTATGTGATAGGAGTTGGAGTGGTGCACATCCAACTGGGTATCGATTTTCTACAGCTTTGCCTCCATAGCTTAGCTCACATACATCATGCAACAGCTGTTTACGCAACCCTTTACAACATTCACAATCTGAATCCCCTTTAACAAGCTATAAATATTACATTTTGCTGCAGGGGAGATTAAAAGCTCTATCCCGCCAATGTGAAATTTACTAAATTCCTGACTCAATATTTAAGGTACGAGTGTACAAGATAGCTCACTTAAATCTTTCGCCACAACAATGAAACAATAAATATGAAAAAATCTGATATGTTACATTCACATGACTTTCTCTAGCCGTTCTACAAACTTCTTACATAAGATTATTCTTCTTTCTGCACTTGCTAATCGAGGTATTCAGCACAATGTTCTTATTATTTAGTTCCTTATAAGTAGGAAGAAAATAAGGGACTACACTAGGCTAAATTGATAGTCAAATGTTTTAAAAGTTGTCGTTATGCGATTGTCATTACGTACTATGTACATAGTGTATAGAGAAGGTATCCTAATGCACCCAAAAATTCGATACCGAGATTTCACAGGAAATACATATTTTGAGACCCCCTGAATCAAAAAAAAAAAAAAAAACATGTTTAGAAAAATGTCCGTGTGTATGTGCGGGCAGCATAGATCAAAAACGAAAATACCGTTAAATACAAAAACTTCGTATTTAAGTTTGGTATCTTCCAAGGATGCGACATGAAGATTATCAAGAAAATTCCCTCACCCCCAATTACCCTTTGCATGGAACTTTTTTCGAAAATTTTGATTTTCTTAAAAATGGCTCTCACGATTTTGATTAAAATACTGTATATTAAAGATATTTACCTAACAAATAAAATGTATATCTTGAATTTTCTGAGAATTTTCTGAAGACTAGTTTATTCTGGATGAATTTTACGGAATTTTGCATAACTGCTAAGCCGTAAGAAAAGGACAGAAACTTACCACCCAAAAAATGTAGAGCACATTAAAACACACAATTTATGTTATATAATTTTTTTCGCGGAGTTGATCGTTTTTAGATATGCCTTGTTTTTAGTTTTAGCTTTGGAAACCTTATACATTTCTTATACAGGAATTTGTCAACTCCTGTCCATACAGACAAAGGAATTTCAGTCACATAGCAACCATGTTTTGAATATCACTGTAACCTAGTATATTACCTTATTTCGCTTCTACTTACAAAAAGCAAATTATAAGACTATTTATGCTAATTTTTTCTGTATTAGCATGAAGTAAATAGAAATATAAGCTTTTTAACAATAATTTGTTGCAGATATGTAGAGGAAGTCGTGTGAATGGAACACATCAGATTTTTTTTCCTTTCTTCATTGTCTCCTAATTATGTTACGGCAGACCGTGTGTATACCCAATGTACGATACCAATAGCAACAATAGAAATAGGGATCAATTATTGTATTTCAGTTTTTAATAAGTAATACATGAATAGAAACAACCGTTATTTTATTATTACACTCATCTCTTACATAAGAATTACAAATATTGATTATTTTCACTCCTTTAGATATTGAACTAAATACATTATGAACTGGATAAAACTTTCAATTAATTCAGTAACAATGTATATTTAAAGTATAATTGTGGAACTGGCAGTTATTAAAAGTGAAGTTTGGCTGCCTAGATTGTCAACTTGCTACCAATAGCCAGAACAGGAGATTAAACATACGAACGTCAGGTGCGACAAAATTCCAAAGAAATGTACATCAGCTGCGATAAGATTTTTCGACAATATCGCTCCAGTCAGATGACTACGATTAATTGAAATTGCCTAATCTTGGCCATTCCATTGCGCTTTAATGAGCTGAATTATAAGCATAAACGTTTGCTTTTGTAAATGATAATCCTGTATTATGTATGTCACAATTGATAATATGGATAAAATGACTTTAGTATCACCAGAATAGGTTAATCACATCCCGAGATTTTGTAACGAGAGGTTACTCGTAACGCTTGATATACGACGAAACTCATTGCAAATGTTGAGGTTCTTGCGCGAACTTTACGTTGCATTTGATTGACTTACTACGCTCCGTCAAAAGGTGCTTGTAATGTTATTTTGCTATTACCAAGTGGGCTGAAAATAATACAGAGTTTTCAATTATAAAAGAGAAACAGTCCAACTGATGGAAAACAAATAGTATTTTTCTTCCATGTTTTATCTACTAGAATGTACATAATTCGAAGAAGTGCTTTTGTAACGAAATTCAAGGTCTCTGGTAAGTAAACGAACGTTTAGAAACACAAAAATTATTAATTAGTAAAGGATTATTAATCATCCAACCCATCCCTACCTTCATTAATATTGTTACAAACTTTCTGAGTTTGGAAGTTTGTCTCCACTAAAGCTGAACTAAGGCAAGAGAGCGAAAAATAAAGCAGTAAAAAATCGGTTCTGGAACTGTTGCAATAAACTTTCATGCCAGTTCTCGGGAAGTGGAAAAACGAATTGGTATCCTTCTAGAAACTTACCACCCATACCACCTGTTCCAACATCAAGGGCTTCACAGCAATCACTTTCCAAATTACTGCCAGTGGATTCTGCAGCAAAGCCATGAAGCCACGTTTGCAAATCATGGGATGCATAACTGAAAATTTATCAACATTTTTTTAATAACCAACAAGGTTATTATCTGCATCGCAATAGCAAATAAGGGTTGCTTTTATCTTAAAATTAAATTTAATGTCTTCTAAAAAAACGTTGTGTGTTCCATTCGTGTGACTTTCTCTATTTGTTCTGCAAACAAACTATTCTTAAAAAAGATAATTCTATTATCTATATCACGGTATCGTTATAAACATTAGCAGAAATAGTATTATTGCTAGTTTCTTCTAAGTAGAAGGGAATATACCAGACTAAAGCGATAGTGAAATATTTTAAAAGCTGGTTGCTTTGTGATTAAAATTCGTTCTTTTGCATAACCAGGAGTTAAAACAAACAAAAAGAAAACCATTCTACATTTTTGTATAGTAGCTTTGTCTGTCTCCTATGGTTTGCCAGCTGCAAAAGTCATCCAGGAATAAATAATCTTCAGAGATTATTTCCATAAAATTCAAGATATAGGTAATGTTTATATGTCATGTAAATACCTTTAATATATGGTATATTAACCAAAATCGTTAGTTTTTTTTTTTTTTTTTTTTTTTTTTTTTAGAAAACCGACATTTTCGAACTTTTTCCCTGAAAGGAGTAGTTTGCTTTCTGAAAGTCTTCGTGTGGCATCCTTGGAAACTGATGAGTTTAAATATCAAGATTGGGACTTAACCGACGTCGTTTTTTAGTTATCGTGTTCATAGGCGCGCACACTCACACACACAAACCTTTTTATAGAAATGTTTTCTACAGGGGATCATAAACGTGTATTTTCAGTGAAATGTCGGTATCGAATTTTTAGGTGGGATGCAATTCCTTTTCTGCTGTACTAATGTGGAGTAGAGAAAGTAATACGCGGGTCTTTTATTCTAGAACTTACGCAAATAAGCTGTGCAACACAGAAATAGAAAAAACGAACGAGTAGTACTTGGAAAGGAAGAAACTTCACTTGATTCCACAGAAGCTGCCAAACTTGACAGTAATGCCAAGTTGTAGAGCAAAACTTCTAAAGTTTACTGCTTTACCACAAAGTTTGTGAGAGTTTTGATTTTTTTCTTCTGTGGATCGGGCAGAATTCTCCGAACAAAATAGCAATAGAGTACTGATTTTAAAAAGTATGCTCATAATAAAGTATTATGCTTAGGTACAATGATGAAATATGCCAATTTAAAGAGGAAATTCCATTTAATAAGACTGCATAGGAAACTGAAAATGTCATTTGTTGACAAGTTTCCCTTTTTATCATCAGCACTTGCTAAAATACTATAATCTCATGTCACTATCCACTCTACCATCAAATTCTTATCAAACATTGTCATAATGTTGATATCGGAATATGAGACGGCACCAAAATCGTGCCATAGTTTGTTAATTAGGTACACATGTTGGACAAGGCAGATAAGATGCATCCAACTGAATAGCTTTGAAATAATGCGGGAACTTTATGTTCTAATAATTCCTATTATATCTATGCATTGAAAACTTCCATAATATGCATATAAATATGTTCATATACATTTAGTATTAAGACATATTATTGTCATAAAATAAAAAATTCATGTTATGCAACCTTTCCTTAAGGTAATAAGTCTGTGAAATTTAACCTGAAATTGTGAAAAACTAAAAAAATATATATTTTTTATTTCATAATAAAACGGTATGAGTTCTATAACTTAATAAAATAAAATCGTTTTTGGCACTTGGCATATTTTAGCTAGGTACCAATTAACTAAAGCTATAGACGGGTAGGTGCATGCTTAATAGGCTTAAATCCTATATTCTCGTAAACTTTTCCAATTTTTTTCCATATTCAGAATATTCCCCGCAATGCAATTTTTTAATGCTTTGTTTCAAATTTTTGGACTCCTCAAAAGCACAATGCTCCAATTTTGCTAAATAGATATTACATTTCGAAAAATCAAGAGTTTTGGAGACTGCGAAAAGTAATGCTTTGTTACCATTAATTAGAAAAATTATATAAAAATATAATATAAAATATTTATTTTTAAACTCATTTACTGTAATTCTGAGCTTTTGTATGTGAATGTTTTGAAAAAATGCATCACGGAACTCATTTTTTAGAACAATGAATTTGGACAGTAAAAATTATTATTTATAAAACCATGTACGTTAGAATGTTGATATATGGCAAAAATATAATCATTATTGTGTGTAATGCTCAATGTGGATTTTCCAAATTTCACGGATGCGTCATCTTAAATAAGAATATTTTGGAAACCACATAAATTATTTAACTCGTCAAAAGTTAGGTTTACTATTGGAGAGCATAGTATTTGTCATATCTTACCTATCTTACTTTAACCAAAATCGTTAGAACCAATTTTAGATAATAAAAAGTAAGGACAATTTTCCCATGTAAACAGTAATTTTGAGTGCGAAATTTTCTCGAAAATCTTCATGTCGCACCTTTGAAAGATAGTGAATTTACATACCAAATTTGGAATTGAACTGAAATTTCGTTTGCTGTCTATATACATATACAAGAGCGCGTTTTAGAATCTTTTAAGTTTTTTTTTTCTAGATTCAGTGAGCCTCAAAACACCTATTTCTGGTGAAATTTTAGTATCGGATATTTTATGAAATGCAATACTCGTTTTCACTATAGGTAAGTAGTAGAAAAATTCAAAATAATCTAATAGGATGTTTATTTCTTCATAGCAAATAAGCATTAATCTAAGATTTTCTCGATAAAATCATGTCATTATTTGGCGATCTTTGTAGATTTGTTCCTTGCCAACAGCCAAGTGCAGGAATATTCCGCCTGAAAAGCTTGCATACCCGTTACGCTGCGGGCATAGACAAGTTGCCGCTATGGATCCTGAAATGACCTCTGAGAAACTTTGTGTACTGTACCGTGGGAAACAATTGCTATGCAGCCCGAGAATCTTTTTCTAGTCAAAGAATGCACTACTCCTTATTGTCGAATCAAAGACCTTGGTTCACACGGTGGTGATGTATTTGCTTCGCTTTTCTGTTCAAGGACTCGCTTCAGTAACATTAGGTGGAACATATTCTGACTCAGAAATTAGTTTTTGAGGATGTCAATGGAATTTTTCGAGAGTATAAGATGCCAAGTTGACAAAAACATATTACCTAAATGCCGTATTTTACTTATAACAGGACAGTTTTAATTATAACTGTATAGAAAATAATGAAAATACTGGATCTAACGCACTTTTGTCCGATATTAAAATAAAAAACATTAGACAAGTCCACCGTGCAACGATACTAACAATAAGAAAATACAAATATATTGAATATCTCAGATTCTGTAACTCGCTATAATTTCTAAATTTGTGTTTAATTGATTTATATTATTTTCTTTCCTCTATTTTGTGAGTTGAACATCATTTAAATGGGTAAGGCATATATGAAAGTGAAGGAATTAAACAGGGGAAATAATTCTAAAACAAGCCAGGGTTTCACAGATTTTAAAGTTGCCTATATTCGTTTGAGGAAAAAGAGAGAAAGAGAGAAAACATCGTAAAAAGACCTTATTCAGGTGAATAATGTCCTCCGAGGTCTGGGGATAACATGCTAATCTCTGGTTCCAAAGGTCGCAGGTTCAAACCCGGGCGATAGATTTTTTTTTAATTTGTGTCTTAGAAGTTCTTTCTTCGGGTGAGAAGCAAAGCCGTTGGTCCCATGGCGTAGATTTATGGCACATAATGGAACTCAAGCCTAAAAAGGAGGCCTCTAAGCAAAATTAAGCGGTCTTTTACGCCAGTGTAGAATGGGACGCTGAGAACCGCAATAGTTAAAGAGCGTCCATAAATAAAACTCAATTTAATTTAATTTCAGGCGAGTAACTGCAACTGAGATTAAACTTGTGACTTCTCGTATATGAGGCAGTTGGGTCTATTAATTCTATGAAAGATAAGAAATAAAATATAAAAATGCAATATGGTAGCAGTGGAAAAGTGAAATGCCCTATTCTGCCTCAATTGCGATTACGGCAAAATGTTTTACCTCCTAATCCTAAATCAAAAACAGTAATAATATTTCTTCATTAATACATAATAAATCAACCAGTGTTACTGCCTTTAGACATCTATACAACTGTAATATATAAAATAAAATATAACACAAACTGTGTTTTATTTTATGTACCAATTCCTGTATAAATTTACAGTTAAAATAATGTAAAAATACCATACATTATATATAAATAGCAAAAGCTTTAAGAAGGCTAAATTCATTGACAAAACAAACCATTTATTTAGAGCAAAGTGTGCAATCCTTCAACAAATATTTTATTTGGTAATGTGATTATAGATTTGAAGCTTTGTCGGTGTTGATTATTATGGATGACTTCACGGGATAGCAACCGAGTTAGATTGGATTTCTCCGATTCCAATTTAACTCGGTTGCCATCCCGTGAAGTCATCTATAATAATGTAATTATAACTTAAAGTAGCTTATGAAAAAGTTAATGCCAATATAAGATTAACTTGGTGAATTCTATTAAGTATGAAATGTCATATCCATTCATTGCGTTTCATAAATAGCAATTAGCGTATATAGACTGTCAAAGTATTATATATTGTAAAAGAATATTAAAATGAATTGTACCAGATGTGATATTCATAGTTCTATTAGCCTTCTTTTCTATAATTACTCTATCTTGGATGTAGAACTATTAACCCAAAGTAGGATCCCATAAAATATACAAAATATGAAAAATATACACTCTGAAAATATGCAAAACATAAGATACAATCTCAAAGAGCACATATCTGCGAAGGGTCCAGGGTTCAAATTCCGGATGGATAGTGGGAATTATTCTAATGCCAAGATTATTCCCTATCCTCCCCAGCGTCTTAAGTATAAATGACAGTGCAAAAGTATGTGTAATATAATGTACAAACCTAAAGAAAAAAATGCAATGAAACTGTATGCGAGTTAAAACCACTGCCGATAGGCAGTATGTTCCAAAGGCCGCCGATATGACCATTGCTGTTAAAGTTGGGGTAAAATAGAACAATTAAAAATAAAAAAGCGGGGTATACGTAAACTAGTTCCTGATCAAATGTACAACTTTTGATAATCTACTGCATAAAATATAATTCGTGATTCTCGAGATAAAAATCTGTTCAATAAAATATCAGTAAAAGGCACAACAATGTTCAGTATTGACTGTATAAATATATATTTACCACAAAATTTAATGAGTATATTCAAGCTTAAGAATTTATAAGCAGTTGGTTTCAAGTTATCTTCACTCAAACCATACGGCAATACAAAGAACGTACTGACCAATGGTAATAAAGGACAGGTATACACGGTCTGTTATCTGACGACGTTAACCGACTGTGCGAGGATGGTTTGTAATCTGCGACATCTCTACCTTAAGTCCAGTAATAGTTTAGCTTTATTTCCTTTCGTCCTGAATTAGAAATTCCTATGCCTGCTTATAATGCTAAGCCATAAAAATATTTGTTTGTCAACAATATCCCACAGAGAAAGCGCACAGAGTGCATAACGATATATAGTTTATTCCTGCCCTAGTGTTGTTATTAATATTGTCCTTTCTTTGCAGTTTTGAGCATGGTATCTCTCACAGTATTTGTTGCACACTTTACACGCGCATTCTTCTTCCGGTTGGTGGAATCTTTGGTTGCGGCATAGTTTTGTGGTGAAAACCGTGCGTTGTCACAATGTGTCGGAGTTCGAATTTGTCTGCCTCCAGTCTTCTGTCGTTATGGCGTCTGTTGAGTACAAATCGGGCCATGTGGCGTTATTTTTCCCATTTAGTAGATGTAGTGTCTTTTCATAGGCCTTTGTATTTGATAGCCAGAATTGTGCTCTGATGTCTTCGATGAAAAAATGTGTTTGGCTAGTACGTATGTTAGCCTCGATGGTGCTGACTTTCCTATTCCTAGGATCCGTTTTAGGTAGCGGGCTTTGACTTTCTCAATGTTGTTGGTTGGTGATTGCAAGTTTGTTTGTTAACAATGCTATCAACTACCGGGATCATATCTGAACTCACGACCTTGGAATCTGAGGGTAACTCCTAACAAAACGAGTCATCCTAACCGACCTATAAAGTTAGTTTGCTCCTGAATAGCACTTTTTCCCTCAAATACTATTCGTACGAACGGATAGCTTGACTTTGTTCTAAATTGGGGCTTAGCTCATTAAAGTCTGTGCTTTAGACCTGCTGTAGATATGGCGTCATTAGGCCTATATCTACAGACAAAAAATACAAAAAACGGGTAAGACTGTCTTGTGATCCAGTGGTCGTCGTGTGATTCCCGGCTGGTTTGGAAAATGTATATTTAAAGTTTTCCTTTCTCAACATCAAAAAGTAAAGCCAGCGTTAAGACGTCTGCAGTACAGTGATTAAAAATACCGTCATCAGTTTTTTTCACAAGTCAAATGGGATAATGAAACAATATAAAAAAGTAAAAATATATGAAATCTTCAGTCAGTTATTAAAAGGCATGTCACTTACATATAAATAAAATCCCATTTCAATATTTCACTGGGAATGCGTGTTTTGAGGCCCTCTGAATAAAAAAACGTATTTGAAAAATGTGTGTATGTATTTATGTTTATATATGTGTTTCTGTGAACACAATAACCCTGTAACGATAAGTTGCTTAATAAAGTTTGATATTTAAATTCTGAATCTTCCATGGATGTGAAACCAACATTTTCAAGTAAATTCTTCCACTACCCTTAATATGGATTATTTTTCGTTAATTTTTATTTTCCTAAAAATATCTCTAGCTATTTTGATTAAAATACCACATGTGTAAGATATTTCCAAGGCAAATACAATGTACATCTTGAATTTTCTGAGAATACCTTCTTAAGTTATCTTAATGCTGAACTACTTTTGTATAATTGATAAACCGTAAGAAAATACAAACTGATACAACTCGGAAATATTCAGTATTACTTTCTCCAACACGTGTATACAACGTACATAGTAGAGAGAAGGTATAGAAGGAAATTCTATGCCTAGATTTCACAGAAAATAATGTTTTGAGACACACTGAATCAAAAAAAAAAAAAAAAATAGAAAAATTTCCGTGAGCATGTCTGTCTGTGTGTATGTTTATGCTTGTGTGTGTGTCTGTGGACAGCATAGTCTAAAACCAAAAGTCCGTTAAATACCAAACTTGGTAAAAGATTTTCAAGAAAATCCTCCACTCCAACTACTCTTTACATGGAACACCTTTCGAAAAAGTTGATTTTCTCAAAAATAACTGTAATAATTTTAATTAAAATACCACATTTTTGAGATATTTTTTATGAAAAATGAAATGTATATCTTGAACTTTCAGGGAATAGGCTCTGAAGATCTCTTCATTCTGGATGAATTTTGCTGAATTTTAAATAACTGTAAACCTGAGAGATAGACAAAACCTTACTACACAAAAAAACCTAGCACTCATTAAGATAAACAATTTATGTCATATACATTTTTTGTATATGAAACATAACCGTTTCCGAGATAAAGTAGTACTTAAACTTTTCTCAAGCAGGAATGCAAAAGAGAACCGTATTTCAGTTGGTTTCACTTAGCGATAGCATTAAAAGATGTCACTATAGATTTAGCCTAGTCTATTCCCTTGTTCCCTTCTACATATAAGAAAGCAAGTAATAAGACCATTTCTGCTAATGTTTATCTCGATTAGCATGAGGTATTTAAAGGAATAATTTTTGTATGAAAGTTTTTTTTGTGTAACAGCTAGAGAAAGTCATATGAATGGAACACAGTAGATTTTTTTTTTATCTTAAATTCAAATATTTATAATTTTTTCAAGTGATAAGTTGTTAATTCGTTTTTATCGTAGTCATGCAAGGCTCATGGAATTTCAAATGCATCACATAGCGATCCGCTTTAAAAATAACAATCGCATTCTTCTTATGCCTGCAACGAAATCTGTAAAAATGTTCTCGATCAACAAAAATAGATATAAGAATGAACATTGTAAGAAATTTTGTAGAAGAGTGAGTGGAGAAAGTTCTGTGAGAGCAGAATAACTTTTCTCGGTTTTTTCTCCCTGTTCAGATTTTACTGTAGAGCATAGGTAAAAACAAAACCAAAAAGTTCTAGGGGTAACACTTATTGGCGTCCTTTATTTGTCCTTTCACATTTATCTCAGTACAGTACAAGTTTGTCCGAGTCAAGACGTTTACATTCTCGCGTTATCTTTACAACATTTCACTTCAACTCATTCTTGTCGCACCAAGGGTTACTGAAGGTGTTCAAATTGGCATGTAGGAAGTAAATTAGTAATTACATTGGTAGCTTCATTAGATTTTTAATTAGCGCCTATTAAAGTACCTGCTGGAAAGGATGTCGTACTTGCTGCGTTCATTGGACTCAAGTTGGTTTCAAGGATAAGGAGCCTTATTTATTAGATCACGCTTCTTATTCCCATTTTAAACGTCCCCTTTCCCAGTGTTACGGTTTCTTCCAAATAAAGTAATGACTATATAATTATTAGGTCCCGGAAACCCATGCCCTAAAAATCTATCAAACATGCATCCATATAATATATTAAAAATCTCAAGTAATACCAATAAATATGCACTATAACCGAAAGAATGAGCCATGAGTAAGTTAATACGAATACAAATTAATAAATATACATTGTCCTTAGAGGTTAAACCAGAAGTGTTCTCCTTGCCAAAGTTCACAGCCATTACCTTGCACAAATTTTCAATTGAAAAACTCGTCTGTTGTTCCCAAAATACTTTTGAAACGAGAGGAACTTCTCTGTGCATTACAGGAGATTATGGGTGCATATTTTAGTAATGTTGACTGCTCCACACAGAGGTGTTTTTTCCTTAGACAATGTCACGAATATCGTATACGTTGATAAGATTTTTTTTAATCATGTTTTTCATTTCCGGTTTGACTTTAAATCCCATATTATTAGTCTGCATATTGTTTCTTCAAAAACGTTAAGTTGTTCATTTAAGGAAGTTCTTATAGCTTCTAGTGATGCCTGCTGGTAAGAATGAGAAATGGTGCATGACAGAATATTTTGAACTATTTCTATTCGTACAACTGTATTTGATTCGAATAAATTAACATCTTTGACTTACTGCCAATAGTATCAGCCAATTGAGAAAACAACCGATTTAAAACTCGTTAAAATATGCTAAATAGGCATTACAATAATTAAAATATGATGTATTTAACAAAATCACCTATATATGTTGTTATCTGCACGATAAAATAACATTATAATAACTGTAAATTCCTTAACTCATAAACATAGTGTATAAGCATACATGCGTTACACCTATGAAAACTATGCAAATGCAAAAAATTGTGAGCATTAATAACGTAATTATGCATTGTCTTCTATGTGAGGAATCCATTCTTGAAGTTTTATCCTCGATTTTTAATAACTTTTGTAGATACTGATTTGAATTTTTAAATACTGTATCTACAATTTTTTGAAGTGCCAGTATCATTTTATAGTTTCGCGGAACTTCATGCTAAAAGTATGGAATTTCAAAGCCAGCATACACATATCATCCTTCTGTGTCCCCCTTGTAACCACAAATAAAACCTGCACATTTTTGTTTCGATTAACATAAAGTAGACAGAAAAGAAACGTCTAAAATTAGTGGTAGAAGAAATAATCTGAGGTGTAACATTTATAAGAACTTCCTTACTCACTATCGATTGTTTTTTTTTATATGACTTTTGATGAATGTTCCTCCAAAAGTTTGTGTTTTTATCTATTTAATTTTAATCGAAATAAACCTTTACAGAAGTAGTTTGTAAGCCCGCTTCGGTAGTGCGGGGATAGCTTGTCTGCCTCACATTCAATAGTTCGCTTAGGGTGAGTTACCCCGAATGACTTTCTTTTTTCAGGATTTTCTCTTATCCTAAGAAGGCGAATGTCATTTAACTTTAAGCTCCGTGGACCCTGAGATCATTTAAGCACCATTTCACTGATTTCATTTATTGTCCCATATGACCAACTAAAGGACGTTAACTTTGTTTCACATTTCGTTTTAGGTACAATAGGGAAACCGAATCGATAGTCAGATATTTAAAACTAGTTTTGTGCTGTACTGAAAATACTCAAACCGAAGATAGTGGACATATTAAAATGGCTGATACCACATAAAAAGTTATCTGAAATAAAGTTTGTGTTTTTAAGGCGATCTAAATTTGTGTGAAATACTTTTTTGTATATCTGTTATGCTTTAGTATTTATGTGAATTTACACAAAATTCCTTAAGAATGGAGTGGGTTTCACAGGCTATTCCTAGAAGCCTGCTATACACTTTCTTTGCAATGTAAATATCTTAAACAAGCGAGATTTTAATCAAAACTGATGGAGTCAAATTTGAGTAGTCGTGCGTATAAAGTGTGTTTGGAATGGAGGGATATTCTTTGGAAGATGCTGAAATTAATACTGAAGTTGGTTTATCAGACATTTTGGGTTTTGGTTATTCTGTTCACAGAAGCATCCATCAACGCACGCGTCGCCCTCCGCGGTGTAATGGTTACCATGCTGGCTTCATATACCCAAGGTCGTGGGTTCAAACCCGGCGGAGGGCGATAGATTTTTTCGGGCGTAAAAATCCTTAGCATGGCTTCCTTCGGAAGGGAAGAAAAGCCGTTGGTCCCGTGTCGTAGATTTACGGCACGTAAAAGAACCTCAAGCCTGATTGAGAGGCCTCTGAGCAAAATTAAGCGGTCTTTCACGCCCAATTTAGAATGGGACGCTGAGAACCACAGCAGTTAAAGAGCGTCCATAAATAACACATCATTATTATCCACGCACGCACGACTTTTTCTGAATTCAGGGGGCGAAAAACACGTATTTTAGATGAAATCTCTATATACATTTTTGTGACTGGTGGAGCGGTCAGCGAGCTGACTTCTCACCCGGAGGTGCTGGGTTCGAATCCTGGCTGGGGCGGGGAATTTTTCTCTAACCAGAATTATTCTTGATCCCCCACAGTGTCTGGAAGTATATATGTGAGAGTGAATGTGTGTGTTTGAGGAAAATAAAACGATTTATACCCAACGTAAAGAACCTACGGACAACGTAGACCCCGATATGACAGATGTTAAAGGGGGCTATAAAAATGAAACAAACAAAAATAGTGAGGAATACAATACTTCCTCTATCTTATTCTCTATATTTCGTTCCTCAAGCATGCATTTTAACTTCATTTAATTTTTACGCAGATAATGTTTATCTTAAACATAGGTTGTTTTACTGATATATTACATCCTATGTAGAGCAAAGGGTAACGGCACAGCAGATAAGATAGCTGGCGACATTCACGTCATTCATAAAAAGGCAGATGTGCAATTGGTGCCGTCGCTAATATACGCAAGCGTATACTCGTTTTTGCACACGTTCATTCATGTTGTACTACCCAGCTAAGCGATCTATAGTATATCACATATTTCTTTCTGCTTTACTTTCTCTAGCACGTATGTACAACATACAAGTGGGTAGAGAAGGTGTTGTATTTCACACAAAAATTGATACTGAGATTTTACTTTTGAGGGCCCCTGAATAAAAAAAAAGGCGTTTTTAGAGAAAGGTCCGTGTATGCGTGTCTTTGTATATATGTACGTGTGAACAGCATAACACAAAAATGAAAAGTCAGTGAATACCAAATTTGGTATTTAATTTTAGCATCTTCCAAACTTCACCCCTTTACTTGTTTGTGTAGAATATGTACGTATTGCGAAACTGTAATTTTACTTCACTGGACCTTGGTTGGACTAGAAGAATCAGATGATTTCAGTTTGCGCCATTGCCAGTCCACGATTTCTTCTGTGGCTAACGAAACAGACAGGTTGCGATTCTTCTAGTCCATTCATGATCCAATAAAGTTAAATTACAGTCAGTCAATAATACATCTATATTCTACACAGAGAAATAAATTGCTTGTTAAATTGGTAGAAAAGACACAGTTAAAACATGAATTTGTTCAATGTTCGCCAAGTTTAGATTAATTACTACGTAATGCTGATTCGCGCCGCAGCCTATCTCCATAGCGTAAAGGAAAATTTTAGAGGATTACATATAATTAATTGAAGGTAATTGTATTAATTGTATCTTCGATTTCTTCTTTGTGGCGTCAACTGCGTCCTCCAACTATTCTTGAATAATTTTTGCCTTCTCTAATTCGCACTTAATAGTAACTAAAAAAATTTTTATTTCACCCAAAACTTCGATACCGAGATTTAACGGAAATAACTTTTGAAGCATATGATCTAAAAAGATTTATTTAGGAGAAGGCCGTATTTATGTGTGTGAACATCGTAAGTCAAACATGAAAAGTTCATTAATGCCAGAAGTAGTATTTAAGTTCTATTAATTCCGAAGATGCGACAGGAAGATTTTCCCAAAATCCCCCCAAAACGTTACTATGCTTTATATGAAATTTATGTTATTTTCCATCTTCTTAAAACTTCTATATATAAGATAAGGCCATGCTAGAGGTTTTATGCAATGTTAATTCACATCCGCCAGGCCAAATTTTTTAAAAATGTGATAAAATTTATATCTTGAGCCTTGGGGAGAAATAAAATGTAAAGTTTATTGGATAACTCAAGGAATATGATATTAAATGTTTTGGTATTCTAAAACGGGACGAACTGGCTTTATTAAACCCAGGCGTTCCAAATACAGTCAGTTTAAATTACTTTACTTGAGTTACAAGTCAAAGATGATTATGTAAATAATTAATTAAGATTTTAAACAAAAATGTGTCTTACTAAACCAAAATTAGAAAAGATGACAACAAATGCTAACTTAAGCCTTGTTAAATTCTGAACTCTGAAAATGAAAAATCTTATCTTGCTTTTTTATACCAACACAAATTTTATGAACATATCTGGGATAACTTTTGCGCAGTGTCACATCTACCATTTTGTCCTCTTTGTAAATATACATACCTCTGGTCTTTAAGGTCTAGTTGCCCTCTCTTAAATTTTTGTCAGTAAAAATTACAAATATGATACCATCATAAAACTGTGTATACAGTATAAAAATATACTCAATACAATTTAACACTACATATATTGCAACACATTTTAGTAAAGAATACATGGCGCCAGAAATGACAGCATACTTAGCAATTGTTAATGTAAGCTAACTCAAGTCCATTCACATAACTTGCTTCTTCTCTTTCTTCACACATACTGAGAAAGAAATAATGGTTAATATAACCCAAAGGTTAACAGATCACTCCAATCAAAGATATGCTGCCACCTACCGATATTGTGCAGAAGTTTTTCAAAAACCATGAGTAGGACTTGTTGGCCTACATGGCCTAATTTAGTTCTATACCTTATATAATATATACAGATATACATACCACACCAGCTAGGCCAGAAGTATTTTATCGCAATACGTGCGCGTACTCAACCACAAACTCGGAGTAGAGCTGTAGGAGGAGCATGGTAGCCAATACGTTACTGGACAAATGTAATACCACAATACTTGCATCCTGCCACTTCTTACCATGTCAGCCGTGACGATAATTTGCCCTCAATGCTGCGCCGTATTGAATGCTACAGGTTGATCCCTGTAGTTGCGAGTTACTCGCTGCTCTTTTGCATTCTACTGGAACAGCCTAATATACGAAATTAAATTGTAATGGAAGAACTTGCCTGGAGTCTGTTCTCTATATACTTGTGATCTGTTTTATAAGTTTGGCCTAGCGCATGTTTAGAGATGATGGTGAAATGTAAGAGATAAATAAAACTTATATCTTGAATTTTCTGGGAATAATTTCTGAATTGTCCTTCTTTCTGAATGAGTCTTGCATGATTGGTAAACCGTAAGAGGTAAGCACATAATTATTACCAAATAAGAGTTTTTGGTCTTAACAATTTTCGAGATATTATTGTTATTCATTTTAATTCATTGAATCATGAGTTCATAAGTAATTCTTATACATTTTGTCTAGTTGAAAGTCTATTTTATTCTTTCTAGTTACTCATGCAAAGGAAACCGAATTTCAAAGCCATCACACAGCGTTCTGCTCTTAAAATATTTGAATATCGCATAACGCAATTGCATTCCCTTAATCCCTTATTGCCTACAAAGAAATATACATTACAACTATTTTTTCAAATGTTTATCCTATTAACAAGAGTAAGATGGAAGAAGTTGAAGAAAATGTGAAGAAATTCATGTGAATGTAACACTTAACCCCCCCCCCTTTTTACTTCAATGGATATTATATCATCTGTTATGTAACTTTTCCTCTCTGGTGTATTCCATGAACATTTTAATTTCACGCTCTGTTGGTTTCTCTCCTGAAAGTTCAGTATGCAATAGTGCGTTAACTTTGTGTGTTCAATTAAATAATGCATAATTATTTACTAAATATTAGTTTTACCGGGGAACTAGGGAGCCTTTAGAGTGGGCGAGAGATCCCACCCCGCAATAGTGGTACCGCTCCTTTATGAATTGCTTGCGGTAACCTATTTCATTCCGGTCCGCTTTAGTTGACTGCCGTTAAATGCTCATCTGGGCACTTGACGGCTGGTAATTGGTTCACTGGCCGGAGCACCGGAAGCACAGTTAATGAGAGAGGGAGAGATAGAGAAGTTTGTTTACATGTAGAGGAACATGTCAACAAGATTTTCTCCCGGTCTTGTTTGAATAGCAAGAGTTACAAGCACAAAGGAAATGTTCAATATGGTGAAATAACTAATAGCGGTTATCAGTGTCCAGTATATTACCAAGATTTAAAAAAAACAAATTCGAGGGATGATCAAAAACCATGACTACAAACCTGCAGTGAAATGAGTATATTTTATTTCGTACAACCAACACAGCCATCTAATAGTACATAAATTAGGTAATTTTTCCACATAGTCTCCATATCAGTTGAGGTACTTGTCGCTTCTTGGGATTATTTTGAAAATTTCCTCCTGGTAAAAACCCTGCCCTTGTGTGTTCAACCACGTTGTCGTGAAGTGTTGGATCTCCTCATCTGTTGCGAATCTCGGCCTCCTAAGTGTTCCTTCAAGTGAGGAAAATGGTGACAGTCGCTTGGAGCGAGATCCGAGCTCAGGGAAAACGGTAGATATCCCAGCGAAACTGCTTACACAGCATGGTGGTCTTCTGGGCTGTATGAGGTCGCGCATTGTCGTGAAGGAAGATGACACCCTCGGTGAGGAGTTCTGGGAGTTTTCTCCTGATTGATTCACGTAATCGTGTCGCAGTATCGGTTAGCGGTCACTGCGTGCCCTCTTTCCAAAAACTCCACGAGTGTGACACCATTACCTTCCTGGCAGATGGCTCCACCTTAAACTTCTTTGTCTTTAGGGGAGAGGGGTGTTTCCTTTCCACTGACGACCGCTTACTGCTGGGGGTATAGTGGTGGATCCATGCTTTGTCACCCGTGATAATGCGGTGTGAAGAAAACTGTTCCCTTCCGTGGAGAACCACTGCAAAAGTTGCACACTTGCCCTCATGCGCTTTCCCTTGTGTAGGTTGGTCAGATTTCGTGGAATCCAGCGGGAACAAACTTTCCGGTACTGCAAAATATCGTAAACAATGTAATGAATGCTTCCAAAAGACATTCCGTACCGTAATGCCGCAACGTGATCGTCCTGTTGTACTAAATCAGTTCCTCCACGTGAGCTGCGTTCAAATTTGTGGATGCTGTGATGGTTCGGCCACTGCGATCCTCGTCGGTGACGTTTTCTCTACCGACCGCAAACTTTCGATGCCATTCAGGATATGCTGGCGAGACACTAGTCTCTCCATAAACACCTACCAGCTGTCGGTGAATTTCAGCCGCGTTTATATGTTTCGCCCACGGAAATCGAATAACTGAGCGGATTTCTTCGCGAAACCAGTTTTCAAAACAAGTCGCTATTTGTGTTTACCTTGCAGTAGCGCTGTAGGTGGCAGTTGGGTGAAACTCTACACAGTTGCAAACGGATGTATTAGAATTATCGCACACTATAAGTTCCCTGTGAAAGACGAAATACCAAGAATGTGGGCATTGTAACGCATTCTGGTCATCCCTCGAGGAAAGAAACAAAGAAAGGAAAAAAGACCATAAATATGAATGCTTCAATAGCTCCAAAATTTGGCTTTTTAATATTTGTCTTCTCTCTTTTTAAAATACAGTGCGTTTCTAAAGTACCGCATGTTTTCTACTACAGCTAAATGGAAATGTTAAAAAAGCAAAACAAAACATTTCTGGTGTTTTCCATTCACCCGACTTTCTTTGCCTGTTCTGAAGCAAACTTCTAACAAACGTGTATTCTTAGATCTACTTCATTCCAGTCGAGATAAATATTAGCAGAAATGATCTTATTAGCTGCTTTACTTATAAATATAACAGAACTAAGGAAATGTACTAGGTTAAAGTGATAGTCAAATCATTTAGAAGCTGTCGTTCTGCGATTGACATTGAGTCGGTTCTCTTTGCATAGCCAGGAGTGAAACAAAAGTTACACGAATGACGAATTCATGTTACAAAAGCATAGCAGTTTAAAAATTGAAACCAATAAAACATATCTCCGAAATGGTTATCTAAACAACAAAAATTTAGAGCACATAGATTGTGTGAATTGACGACGTAGTTTGGTTTGGGGGTGTCGAATCTTCTTGTATCCTTGGAAGGTACTAAACATAAATACTAAGTTTGGTGTTTAACGGACATTTCGTTTTTGAGTTTAGCGGACCACAGGCACACAGGCACACACACGGACTTTATCATAATGTTTATTCAAGGGACTTCAAAACATGCATTTCGGTTAAAACTCGTAATCCTATTTTTGGTGCAACACAATACCTCCGACTACCTACTATGTATGTTCATAGTATTCGGTAGAGGAAGTAAAATATCTTATCTGTTACATTCACATTTCTTTCTCTATCTATTCTGTAACAAGCTATTCTTACTAAAGCTTAAACGTCTATTTCATGGTAATAAAAATAAGCATTAGCAGAAATGGTCTTGTTACTAATTCCTTATAACTAGAAAGTAATTATGGGAATACACTAGAAACTTGGTATTTTAGTTTAGTATCTCCCAAAGATGCGACAAGAATATTTTCAAGAAAATCCATCACCCCAAACTACCCTTTACATGAAAAAAATTTACAAGACTTTTATTTTCAAACGATTAACTATTTTGATAAAAAAAAATACCATTAATGCTATTTACTTAACAAATAAAATGTATAAGCTTGAATTTTTCTGAAATAGCCTTTAAAATGCTTTTCATTCTAATGAATTTTGCATAACTGGTAAATTGAAAGACAGAAACTTAAGCACAAAAATGTATATGTCAAAACACACAATTTATGTCATACACATTATTGTTGTGGACCTAACTATTTCTGAGATATTAATTGCTATTGGTTTTAGTTTTAAAATGCTTATATTTCTCTCAAACAGAAAGTCGTCTGTGTTACTTTGGTTTTAGTCCTGGCTTTTAAGAGATTTGATTATAGCTTTAGCCTAGTAATTCTCTTATTTGCCTTCTACGTATAACGAAGTAATAAAACCATTCTGGCAACGTTTATCTCGATTAACATGAAGTAGAAAAGAGAAGAATCTTTTATAAGAAGTTTGTTTGCGGAACAGGTACAGAAAGTCATGTAAATGGAACGCAGCATACATACGTATATGTCATCGGAAACCTTTTAAAACAACATGCTATATTTTTACTTTACTACGTATAGTAAATGTATGTTTTATATATATATATATATATATATATATATATATATATAATGTATATTTTAATGTGAATATTGGTCTTTAAATCATCTTATTCCAAACTTCTAAATTGAAAACTATCATTCATTACTTCAATTTTTATAATGAAATGTATTTGTTTTAAATTATTCATTAAACTTCCATCACTTTTTAGAGGGGCACATAAATTTAAAAATAGCATTAAAAACAATATGACATATATATATATATATATATATATATATATATATATATATATGTATATGTGTTTATGACGCTGTCAATTACCAGGATATATCAGCATCAGCTGTAGACGTGAAAGATAATAGAGAAAAAGAATATAAGTCTGTTGTTATTCCCTTAGAAACAGAAATCTTTTTATAACGTTGGCAACCTGTAACCAAGCAATATTTTAGATTATATGTTCCATAACTATGGCCAACAGAATTTAAAGGTCAGACAAATTGGCCAGATTCCATGATATGCTGAATGAAAGAAATGCACAGAGTTGTAAGTGGGTTTCATGTCATGGATAATGTCACTTAGAATGATTCCACTAAACTTAATTGTTGAAAGTATTAAAATATTTAAGAAGCATGGAACGATAATAATAAATGTCTTTCGTCATATAAGTATCGATGAAATGTTTCACCTGACTGGAATACGTCGCCCTCTGTAGTGTAATGGCTACCATGCTAACTTTATATGCCCAAGGTCGCGGGTTCAAACTCGGCGAGGAACGATGGATTTTTCCGGACATAAAAATCCTTAGCATGGCTTCCTTCGGAAGGAAAGTAAAGCCGTTGGTCCCGTGTCATAGATTTATGGCGCGTAAAAGAACCTCAAGCCTATAGAGATGCCTCTGAGCAAACTTAAGCGGTCTTTCACGCCACATTTAGAATGGGACGCTGAGAACCACAGCAGTTAAAGAGCGTCCATAAATAACGCGCCATCTCCATTGACTGGAACACTTAAAAGTGATCCAACAAAAACTGATAAAACCTATAATCAAGCAATATTTTAGATTATATGTTCCATAACTATGGCCAACAGCAATTACAGAAGTCCAGACAACTTGGCCAGATTCCATGATATGCTTTATGAAACAAATGTACAGAGTCGTAAATAAACTTCATGACTTGGATGATTTCACTTAGAATGAATCCGCTAAAACTTAAATGCTGAAATTATTAATACATTTAAGAAGCATGAAACGATAATAATAAATGTCTAATGTCATATAAGTATCGACGAAATGTTTCACCAGACTGGAATACTTAAAAGTGACCCAACAAGACCTGATATCACCGGTTTTATGAATATAGTTTCCGTAGACAGTTTTGATGTGTGTACTTCTATTGTACATCACTACATTTTTACAGCTGACATCTAGTAAGTTATTTTGGTAATAAGGAGCCACAGAAATGTTAATCGAAATTTCATATGTGACTTTAGTACTTTGGTGTTCCGTTTGCATCTTATACTCTAGAAGTAATTGGATGATGAGAGATAACCTGTCCTGAGATATCCTAAATGTTTAGCAACTATTACTAGTAAAAATAACCATGTTTTCCTGGTTCATATCTACAGGTTGTTTGATTTTTTAGATTACCTTCGGTTTTCCTTCGTTTCGATGAAGATGTATCTAACTAGGAACTCATCTCTATATCGATAATATTTTATCCTGTAAGGAAATTATTGCTATCTCTACCTACTTTTATCACTCTGCATTCCGTACTTGTTTCCTCTTTTAACAACATCTGTGAACCTGGTGCTTATATTTTACAGTGGTGTTTAATAATTATACTGTTATGAAAAGTTGCGGTTAATTTTTTCCTTCACTTTTCGAAACCTCTGAGGGCAACAAACTCATGATCTTAATTTGTTTGGATAACATTTGTCAAACGTAGTTTTGTGTGTGTAAAGCTCCAGTGCAACTTTAGGCATTTCTTGTAGAGGAAGCATTCATTATATCGTTTGCTAGGAGAGAAATATTGGTTAGTTTAGTTATTGCTTCTCGTTAGCAGTGCATTTAAAACTTATTTATTATTTATACGAATGTATAAGCTTATAAAAGAAGTCTACGAAATTTGTCTTAGCCATAAACCCTGACTCCACTTATTCGATTTCAAAGCTTATTTCAATGCTGTCGCCCTCCGTGGTGTACTGGTTACCATACTAGCCTCATATACCCAATGTCATGGGTTCAAACCTGGCGGAGGATAATGGATGTTTTCGGGCCTAAAAATCTTTGGCATGAGTTCCTTCGGAAGGGAAGTAAAGCCGCTGGTTCCGTGTTATAGATTTACGGCATGTAAAAGAACTCAAGCCTGATAAAAATGCTTCTGAGTAAAATTAAGCGGTCTTTCACGCCCAGTATGGAATGGGACGCTGAGAACCACAGTAGTTAAAGAGCGTCCATGAATGAAACTCCATTTCATTTCTTTATTTCAATACTGTAAAGTTTAGGTGTTCGTTAATGCTTTAGGCCATCATTTTGTTGAATTATATTTTCTTTTATACGTACATTTTGCCCAGTGTAATTATTTTTCCCGGTCTTCTAGGTTCTTAGCAGTACCGTAAAGTAAATAATACATGTTACTATGGACTTCTATGGAACCAAAAGGTATGCTAGGCTATTGACTGCACATTTTGATTTCAAATGTAAAATATGAGTTCTATGTGCTACAAGTGGATTACGTGTTAAAACATAATAATATTTATCTATGAAATTGTCAGTGAAGCAGAATTTCACGTCGATCACGCATATTTTGCTTAAATACTGTGATTCCAGCAGAAAATTGTTTACTTATAAGATTACCATTTTGTGACAAAATGTGCCTAATCTACTTATGCAGTTTCTGGTCATACCAGATTGTTTGCATGTGGCTTAACTATTGGACAGTTAAAGCCACCATCAATTGCTAATTGTGTTAATGGTGTTTGTAACAGTGTATTTTTTTTTAATCGTAGGTCTTTGTGATTAGAAGGTAATTTGTATATTTTTATAAACATCTCGTGACCTCACTATCTCTATGTGGTTCTACAGGGCTGCCAAAGACTTGGAAGAGAAGAGAAGTGTCTACGAGCCATCCCTCGGGCCTGTACCGGACGATGGAGATCACCCTTTTCCCTTGGAGGAGCACGACTTGGTGCCACATTTCCAGAGGGTCTCCATCAGTGGAGAAGACACCAGCGGGGTAAGTCCTCATTTATACTTTCAAATTTAGACTACAGTTTTAGTAAACCTAAGCAGGAACCTATATCGATGGAAGTCGTTAAATAATGAAATTAAATGGGCGTCACAATATACCATCAATGTTTGAGAAGAAAGTTTAAACGTATCACTTTATCAGCAGTTCTTAATAGACATTGTCGTTGAACTTATACACTATGAACTGTCATTATTGTCTACTGTTTACCTGTAGTAAGTACTGGGTGATCAGCATAGAGTAGAATAGCTTACGCGGCTCTTAGCCGGCCAGCTGTGCTGCTTAGCGTGCTGAGTGTCACCAGTCTGCATTAAATATACCTCTACGATTTGTCGCGAAAGCTATTTCTAACAACGAAGCAAAACGTAAACGCTTAACAATAAAAATACTCACATTAGAAAGCCAGGAGATTTTGGAAATGCCTTCCTTCGTTCCTCGTGCTCTTCTGGCATCTGCTTAGAAAATTGGTCATACACACTGCAGTTCTCGCTGAGAAATGGCAGCAAATTCTTAAAGAATGTTATTTATAAATCACTCTTCCTTTTTCTCCCCCAGGAGATTAAATTGAGGGAATGGGAGGGTCCTATATTAATAATTGCAGCCAGATTTTGTACGGACGTTTGAATCATAAATGAATACATTTTTGAAGAAACGAATACCGGTACTCAAGTAGAGCAATTTCACCTAATACAGTGTGTATTGCGTCAACTAACAAAATCACGCCACGTTTGCAAGGAGTTCAACTCACACTGAAGCACCGCATGGGTGTTACATGTTTGTGCAATGTGTATATGTTTGTGTAAAGGAACAGTAAAACCAGTAATCATACAGGGGGGAATGTAAAATTGGGAATACAGCGCCGGAGTCCTGACCAGACTCCGGTGCTGTTAAAAAAAAAAAAGCCTCGCACTTTCCCGCGTCGGCTTAAGAGCCGTAAAACCTGTCTTGCTCTTTGCCAATCAGTCAGTAGTATTACATTCCTCCTAAAATAGGAAACGTGGCGTGTTTTTGTTAGTTGAAGCAATACAGTGCATCCTTTAACTGTTGCAGTTCTCAGCGTCCTATTCACAGCTTAATTTTGCTCAGAGGCCTCTTTATCAGGACTGAGGTTCTTTTACGTGTCGTTAATCTGCGACACAGACCAACTGCTTTATTTCCCTTCCGAAGGAAGCCATGCTAAGGATTTATAAGCCCGAAAAAATTCATTGCCCTCAGCTGGGTTTGAATCCGTGATCTTGGGAACCAGGGTCTAGCATGTTACCCCTAGGCTACGCAAGATGATTCAGTCTTTGTAGAATGAAATGTTTCACGATTATATTTTATATTACATTAAACATTTACACGTCAACATGGAAATGCTGTTTATATATTTATTTATAACTCAGGTAAATGAAGTCCGTAGCCTAGGGGTAGCACGCTAGCCTCTGGTTCCCAAGGTGGCGGGTTAAAATTTGGCGGAGGAAACTTCCTTCGGAAGGAAATAAAACCATTGGTCACGCGTCTAGATTTATGGCACGTAAAGGAACCTCAAGCTTGATAAAGAGGCTTCTGAGCAAAATGAAATGGTCTTTCCTGCTCAATATAGAATGGGACGCTGAGAATCACAGTAGTTAAAGAGCGTTCATAATTAAAACGCAATTTAATTTTACGTACCTTAAGTTATTACAGCAGTAATATATTAATACATATTAAATGAATCGCTGAAATGTATGCACGCGTATCACTTCCGAGCACTGCATCAAATTGAACAATTTTTTTTTTCTCGTTATTGTGATGACAAGGTTTGTGGAAAAGAAAATGATTAAAAATAGTACGTGAAAGTATTTAAAATCTCATAAAACGAATAAAAACTTTGCCAAGCGAACGTATTTCGGTTAATAGCCACCAGATGGCAGTGGTATCACGGTAATTTGTTGTTAAATGGTCGTAGTACTGCTATATTTTTCCCTCCCCATTCAATGTTAAGGTAACGCACCAGTTTATCGACACAATGACGCAATGCTGCAGTGAAATTCAAATACATTTTCATATATTAACTGTCCTTTCCGTACTCCTATCGTTTAAAAAAAGGAGTTTTCCTGGCGACGAACCCGTTTTAGGTTTAACGTCCTATTGCAGATGTTGGTTGTTTGACGTTATGTGTCACATGAGCTAGCTAAAGAACATGAAGATACCCGCGTCACCATCATATTGCAATTGTGGTGCTCTTAATATATTTGATCAAGTAATATTTTGGGTTAAATGGAGAAATTACACAAATCATGTCTAGTAAAAGCTTATCAATTGCCCTACCAGATCTACTTGCTCTTTAGTTATGTCATTGTTAGCCTTAAAAATGGCTGTTCTGATATAGATGAAAATAGAAAAAGAGGTGGAAAACATTAGGAGTAAAGGAAAGAAAGAGATTCGGAAGAAGCATGAATGTTATTGTGACTGTCTCCTTAATGTAATTCATTTCCTATGTCAGCGTTTACCCGCCACACTATGAAAGGGCTGCCATTATTATTATTATTATTATTATTATTATTATTATTATTATTATTATTATGCCAATGACATCCTTTCTTACCCACGCTATTAACCGTATGTCATCCTTTCCACAATACCTTATAGGCGCGCTGAGTTCGTCCTTTTCGCAATAGCAGCTACACATTTATGCTACATTGCCCAGATAATAGCGCTTCATTGCACATTTCAGATGCTTTAAAGGCATTATTAGACATTTGCAATGATAAATTTCTGTTGACACTTCTACTGGCCTCATTTCGTTTCCATCACATTTTTGTCACTTCACGTCAAAGGAAGAATTAATATGGAAAGTGTTTCTAAATATTTGTGCAAATTACAAAAACTATGCTTGGTTGAGCGAACGAGCCATTTTAGCAGCCACTAATAAGAATGTAGATTATTTAAATATAAAAATTCAAGTTAAAATTGATGGACAGATGCATTCATTTAAGTCGATCGATTCCATCACCAATCCAAATGAAGTCGTCAGTTATCTTACTGAATTCCTAAATTCATTGGATTTACCAGGAATACCGCCACACAATTTACAGCTCAAGGTTGACTCGGTGATAATTATGCTACGCAATCTCAATCAGCCAAAATTATGCAGCGGAACAAAACTCACTGTTAAAAAAAGTATGAAAATTTTGATTTAAGCTACTATAGTATAGGAAAGCTCAAAAGCGATGATATACTTATTCCAAGAATACCACTAATGTCAACCGACTTTCCTTTTGAATTTAAGCGTGTTGCTTCCGGCGCGCCTTGCATTCGCAATGACAATAAATCCCAAGTTCAATCGTTAGAAATGTGTGGAATATACCTTCAATTGTCGTGTTTTTCGCATGGATAGTTGTACTTTGCGTGCTCGAGAGTCGGCAAAACATCGCCGCTATTTGTTTTCTCTCCGGAAGCAAAATTGTACATTAAAAGGCATTACAATAAAGTATTGTCAAATTATGTAATTGTAATTTTACTCCATTGCAGATTCGTACTGTAAACGGAAGATTTTGACTGAGTTTTTTTAATTGGTTACACCACCCGTGCGAAGCTAGTTTACAATATTTGTACGTAAACTTTCGGCAAAATATCTTACCAGTAGTTTGAGACACAGTTGAACTGGAAGAGAAGTTACGTCCCCTCGCTTTACTAGTCGCATGAGCGGATCCTGCCCCCCTCCATCTCTGACATCATCAAACCCCGTTGCGATTGTTAACTTGCAATCCCTCAAACGCTACCCGTCTACTCTGACTATTCAGAATTAACGAGAACGTTTTCCGGGTATCCGAATGTATAATTTCCTACATATTAGATCCATATTGCCTATACATGTTCGCCCGTTGAAATTATTCAAGGCGACTATAGCATGAAAGAGCCACTAGAGCTGTTTAGTTGTAAATTGGGAAAACTAAAGCGGAAGAAATTCCAGCCAGTGTGTGCCCTGTATCCCCAGATCAATTGAGCGTTGGTTATAGTGAAAATGAAATCTGTAGATTGTTAATATGCAATTCAAAACTGATTATTACCTAAGAGAAACACTTGC
This sequence comes from Hymenopus coronatus, assembly GCA_030762935.1. Classification (NCBI taxonomy): domain Eukaryota; kingdom Metazoa; phylum Arthropoda; class Insecta; order Mantodea; family Hymenopodidae; genus Hymenopus; species Hymenopus coronatus. The sequence goes on along the minus strand of CM060887.1, from coordinate 58,744,447 downwards.
AAATGAGAAACAATGAGAAAGGAACAAAGAACAGTTAAGAACTCCTGCAAGACGCTTGATACGCCTAGAGAAATCGGAAATACTCTAATGCAGACTGTTTCCGCTTGGATGTATGCCAAAAAAGTAGCGAGGTACTAGGACTCATAGCAGTCTGCCTGCAATATGCAATACAGCTGGGGAATTGAGGATAAGCTATCGTCACGGCTGAATCAACTGTTGAAAGAAACTGGCAGGAAGAGAAAGCATTGTGTCATAATCTTTGCCCAGTGACACATTGGCTTCATTCACTCTAACTGGGCTCTGGGGTTTGTGGTTCAGAATGCGGAGTATTCTTCAGACGAGTCAATTTGGAACAACCTGGTCTAATGGATGTGCGTTTAAAATGTTTACTCTACAGACGTTTTACATTAGCAAACCTGTATTGTGTAGGTGAATTGAAACAGGTGAAAAAATAACGGCCAAGACCCAGCTTTATCGGGAGGTCGGAGCCGGACAGTCGGAGAGATAAAAAGAGATAAATAGACGAAGTAGCGCTCTGACCCAGCATAAACACTGGAAGCGCTGTCAACCGATAATAGAATCTTGGAAGTTCCTTTCTCTCCGCCTCTATACCGTTCTGGAACTCTGGAAGGTACCAACTGATACATAAGCCAGTGCTCTGGCGAGTGAGTGAGAGTGACTTGCGAGCGTGTTTTTGCTGAGATATCAAGGGGCTTTTACGAGTGCGTTCCAGTTGTGACAATGAGAATTGCTACTGCCAGAGACTAGAGCGTCCTGTGATCGTCCCAGCTAGTGAGACATTCGGAGAAAGTGAAACGACAGTGAGAACTAAGTGAAGTGACATTGCAGATTTGAACTGGATATGCGTTAGTGAAGGCATAGTGAGAACTGGCCAGTCAAATTATCATTTTGTCAGTTACAACCAAATGATCAATGCGCAAATTCGGCTTTCAACTTTGCTATCTATAGTCACCAATATGCATTCCCGTTCACATTCTCGCTTCCGTTCTGGTTTTCGTTCTAGGATTATTGTGAAACAGTCTTAAACATATGCTGGAAACCAGATTGATCGTTTCATTCCGGAGACTCCTGACTCAGATTACTTGCGCGCAGGTTGGCGCTGGCAATTTGAATCTATCTCCATTGTCTCGCTCATACAAGACATGTTAATCAGAACAGCTCACTTGGTTGCCATTTTCAATTGCGCGAGTAACATTTGAGGTGGTGCCATGAAGGGTTTCTGAGCCTATTAACGTCATTATACTGTCGTGACGAAGCCGTGAGTGGGTATTGAGACATACATTGAACTTGACATACTGTAACATTAGTCATTGCAGTAAGCCTCCAGTAACCTTTCGTTTTCGTTTACTGTTTAATATAATAGTTAGCAACTTAGTATAGTCTTCGGGAGCAAATTAAAATTAAGTATGAAACACTTCATTTAAATACCCTTTCCCGCCATGAATGCGCGCTGGTATTATAAAGAATTTCATATTCAGAGGCGTTAATTTATTATATAGGATTTACTATGTGGCCATTCTTTTGCTTTGTGCCATTTATCATTAGGTCATTCTTTTGTTTAATCTGTGTCGCCAGTATATTTTTATATAATTTAATATTTTATGCTATCTTGCGATATATTATTTAAATTAATATTTAATTTATGAAATAGTTCAAATAAATATCTCGCTCCGCTTGAGAATTCATCGGTTAGATCAAGTGTCTTATGAGTAACTTTAATAAAATGTATATGTATGTGTGTAAGTAGGGAGGACCTCTTAGGGTATATGCACCGATGCATTACACGGCGCTGAGTGCAAAATACAACTCGCCTAAGTCGATGACAGAGCAAGGTCGAATTCTTCGATTGTTAGCAATAGCGCAGTATCTTTACTTACACTTGAGTGCTAGCTCCGCATGTCTCCCCTTTTCCTCGCCCACCGCACTGTGAATTGTCCAGACCCGAACCGAGTTGGACCGATGCACGGTGCATAGAAGTTCTGACCGGTTTGATTTTAGGCGAGTGAGAGGTCATGGTGTAGGTTAATTAAAAACAAACTACTCCACCGATTTTGATAATTCTTTCTTAATACCTAAAACGCTCTAATCTTTCTGAAGAACGTGGGATATAAAATAACCTAATTTCATGTATATATTAATGAAAGAGTAACAAAGGATTTACAAAGTTTCCTGTAAGAATGCCATGGAGTAGCAAATAGTCGATGTACTCCACATTGAATGCATGCAAAATAAAAGGCGGTTAATGGTTTTCTCCGCAGAGAATACATGTTAAAAAAAAAAAAAAAAAAAAAAAAAAAAAAAAAAAAAAAAAAAAAAAAAAAAACTGGCTACATTTTTCTCAAGCAATAAACATAGATGGCCATGATATAACACTTAGCAAACAAAATAAGAGTGTAAAAGCAAGTCGATCATGTATATAACGGTACGAATCGTATGTTTTATATATATATATATATATATATTTCTTTAACCTATATTTATCGAACCAAGCGCGCGGTGTATATATGTGTCTTGAGAGAGAGAGAGAGAGGGGGGTAGGAAGGAGAGGGGGGGAAGAGAATGTAAAAAATCTTCTGAATAACCTCTTTTCTAATTCTATAGACGTATACACTCAAGTTTCTGGATTATAGCGTTTTCTAATGGCCCTCGTGTAAGAAAGTTTTGCTTTATTCCTTCGTGCTTGCTGTAATAAAGTTCGTTAGCAGTGCATGCTAAATAATTGTATAAAGAGGGGAAATTGCTAACACTAGAGATCACTGAACTAATATTTTATAATTGCATTGATCATTGTCGAAAGATCACGAGTCAAAAATTAAAATTTTTCAGGAGAAATGAAAAACTGCTAGAAGGGAAACAAATTGTTTGTACTTTTCCGTTATTCAGCGGCGTATAAACTGTTCTAGAAATGAATTTTTTACATTTTACTCTTGAATTTGTTACAAACGTTCATAAATAAATTCAATTTTTTTTTAAGTATAAGTATTTTAATATCATTTCATTATAACTCGAAGGAGATAAAACCTGTAAAATGAAATAAAATCTAATTTGCTCAATATATTATCATTAGCGGTGTGGGTTGATCGTTATAAAATCTCTGCATAAAACTCGATTTATTTTGAAACAACGCACTTTCCCTTTAATTACGTACTCCAGTTTCCTCGCAATGATAGGCACTTTCCCTTTTGATATCAATTTTGTAGGAAGTATAAGAGTCCTTTTTACTTTCTCTACAAATAAAAAAAAAATGGCGTGTTATTTATTGGGCGTGAAAGACCGCTTAATTTTGCTCAGAGGCCTCTCTATCACGCTTGAGGTTCTTTTACGTGCCGTAAATCTACGACACGGGACCAATCCGAAGGAAGCCATGCTAAGGATTTTTACACCCGAAAAAATCCATCGTCCTCCGCCGGTTTTGACCACGCGACCTTGGGTATATGAAGTCAGCATGGTAACCATTACACCACGGAGGGCGATTACTTTCTCTACACATACTATGTACACAGAGTATAGAGAAAGTATTGTATTGCCCCAAAAATTCCATGTCGAGATTTCGCCGGAAATATATGTTTTGAAATTCACTTCGTCAAAAAAAAAACACATTTTTAGTAAAAGGTGTATGTGTGTGTGTAGTTTAATTTAACTCAAAATCTAAAAGTCTGTTTAAATAACAAACCTAGTATTTAAGTTTAGTATCTCCAAGGATGCGACATGAAGACTTTCAAGAAAATCCTACCATCCAAATTACCCTTTACATGGAAAAAATATTTGTAAATGTTCTTTTTCTCAAAATTGGATCTAATGGTTTTGATTAAAATACCGTATATTATAGATATTTATAACACAAATAAAATGTATATCTCGAATTTTCTGGATGTAGCTTCTGAATACCTGTTCATATAGTTTCTACAAGTAACCCGTAAAAAATGACAAAAATGTAGATCTCGTTAAAACACACAATTTATGTCATGCACATTTTTTATTTGGAATTGATCATTTGCGACGTATTCCTATTTAAACTATGTAACTTTTCTCAAACGGGTCACCTTTCGTTTCATCTCTTTTTGTTTACTACTGGCATGCAAGACGAACCGAATTTAAATTGTTCAATAGCGAAGCTTTTAAAATATTTGACTGTCGCTTTAGCGTAGTGTATATCTTTATTTCCCTTCTACTTAAAAGAAACTACGTAACCGGACCATTTCTGCTAATGTACATCTTGATTAGCATGAACTAGATAAAAAATTACTCATTTGTAAGAGTAGTTGTTTGTAGAACAGGGAGAGAAAGTCGTATGAATGGAATATCATATTTTTAGGTTATGCAATATGTGAAAACTCATTACATAGGTCATTAATGAATTTAACAATTAATTTATAACAGCGTATAATATTCATCCCGTTTCTATTCAAATTGCTTCATCTAATCCAAACGTGCCAGTGTAAAACTTATTTTCGTAAAATAATAAAATAAAAAACTGACTCATGACCTCTCTCCAATGACTGGTTCAATTAACTGTGGTATATACGAGTAAGAGTGGGCGTTAAACACTAAAACACTATTACTAATTCTACGACTAATACTACCACTACGACGACGAAGACCACTTTCACTGGAAAATTATTTACCCCAGGCGAGATTCGAACTCTAGGAGGCAGATTCACTATGCCTACACCACGGAGTAATTTGTTATTAGCATTCAGAAAAAGTACTTTATTAGCGATTGTTTCCAGATAATTGTTTGTTGCATATTTTAAAAATCTGATGTGTTCCATTCCCATGACCTGTTTATAACTGTTCCACAAACAAACTTTCCTTACTCTTTTATCTACATTATGCTAACAAACATTAGCCGAATTGGTCTTATTATTTGCTTCTTTGTAAGCAGAAAGGAAATAGAGAATGCACAAACTAAAGCGATAGTCAAATCTTTTAAAAGCCGGTCGCTTGTGAAACAATTGAATTCGGTTCCTTTTACTTGCTAGGAGTAGACAAAAAAGACGAACAGAACGATGCCTTTCCGTTTGAGAAAAGTTTTAGGTAGTTTAAAACTGAAACCCATAACTCAGAATATTAATTATAATTCTACAAAAAAAATGTGTATGACAAATCGTGTGTTTTAATGAGATGTGCATTTTATGTAGTAAGTTTTTGTCTTTCTCTTACGGTTTGTCAGTTATACAAACAAAACAGAGAAATGTCATCACGATTGAAGAAGTCTTCAGAGATTCTTCCCAGAAAATTCAAAATATACAGTTCGTTTGTGATGAAAATATCGTAAACATGTGGAATTTTAATCAAAATCGTTAGATCCATTTTGAGAACATCAAATTTTTCTAAAAGTGTTCCATGTAAAGGGTAGCTGGGGATGGGAGAATTTTCTTGAAAATCTTCATGTCTCACTCTTGAAAGATACTAAACTATTAAGAAGTTAGGTATTTAACCGACTTTCGTTTTTGAGCTATGTTGCCCACATACACACACACACACCACACGCACACACATACATAAAAGACGCACATCCGGACATGTTTTAAAAATGCTTTTTGTGGATTGAGTGAGTCTCAAAATATGTATTTCCAGTGAAATCTTGGTATCGAATTTTTGAATGGAATGCAATATCTTCTCTATCCACATCTTGTGATGTGCAAGAGAAAGCAAAAATAGCAAACTTGATTCATTTGGAAAGCTTTTGTCATCGCTGAATTAAAAGATAGGATTTCTGTAAAACTTCTCTTGATCGACTACTTTATTTACATGAGCCTGAGAAACATCTCTATGCATTTGAAATTTCCTCCCTTCACTCCGGACAGCACATTTTCCAGACTTTTTGTGGTCAGCGGAATTCCTGTTTTTACTTTCTCTACACGCACTATGTACAAAGTGTATAGAAGAGTTGATTCCGATATTTCACCGGAAATATATGTTTTGAATCCAAAAAGGGTATTTTTAGAAAAATGTCCGTGTGTGTGGGGGTGTGGGTAGCATAGCTCAAAAACTAAGAGTCAATTAAATACCAAACGTTTAAATTTAGAGTCTCCCAAGGATGCGACACGACGATTTTCAAGAAAATCCCCCACCCCAACTTACATGGAAAATTTTTCGAAAAATTGATTTTCTCTAAAATGGCTGTAACAATTTTGATTAAAATAACATTATATAAAAGATATTTACATGACAAATTAAATGTACATCTTGAATTTTCTGGGAATAGCCTCTGAAGACATCTCTATTCTGAATGAATTTTGCATAAAGTTGATAAATCGTAAGAGATAGACAAAAACTTACTACACAAAAATGCAGATCATGATAAAACACACAATTTATGTCATATACATTTTTTGTCGAGTTGGTCGTTTTTTATATATTCCTTGTTATTGGTTTCAGCTTTAAAAAACTTATACTTTTTTCATACAGGAATTTGTCAACTCCTGTCCACACAAACAAAGGAAGTTCAGTCACACAGCTTCCAGCTATCTTTTACTCCCTTATTTTGCTTCTACTTACAAGGAAGCAAGTAATAAGACTATTCCTGCTAATTTTTCTCTCCATTAGTATGAAGTAAATAGAAGCATAAGCTTTTTAAGAATTTGTTGCAGAGATGTAATGAAAGTCATGTGAATGAAACACATCAGATTTTTTTCGTGGGGTTGGGTGTTTTTTTACATATTCTTTATCATTGGTTTTAGTTTTAAAAGACATACTGAATTCATACGGGAATTTGTCAATCCTGACTATACAAGCAAAGGAACTTCAATATCATAGCAACCACCTTTTAAAATATTTGATTATGACTTTAGCCGAGTGTATTCCTTTATTTCCCTTTTACTTACAAGGAAGCAAGTAATAAACCTTTTCTGTTATTTGTTTCTCAATTAGAATGAAGTAAATAGAAGAATAAGCTTTTTAACAATAATTTGTTGTAGAGATGTAGAAAAAGTAATTTGAATGTAACACATCAGATTTTTATTACTGGCCACCACCGTGTGGGCCTTTTGTTTCCACAAAGGCAAGGTAAACCAGCACAGTATTTGTTAACAGCAGCAAAATCTGCAGTTTGTCAGCAGAGTTTACTTCATTGAACTTTCTCGCTGAGCTACGCCTGAATGCTAGACAACAACTCGGCCACGTAGCCTTTAACAAGCGCCTGGGATGTGAGAAGACCTGCAAGACAAATTGATCTCGTGGGAACTTTGTTATTAACCTCGTTAAGGTCGGAAGAGGGGGAGGGTAGTAAATGAAGCATCCACAAGGTCGCCCACGCCGGATGTGTGGGTGAAAGACCGCGTTACAAAAATAAAACGTACAGCCTTGAGTAATTATAGTCCACTGGTTGTCGACCCAAGTTTGTCTGCAATGTTAGTGACAGATCTTAAATGGAATGGCGCCTGTCACTCATTTATTGCAGGCGCAGCCCTTTTTTCTTTACTGTCCAAAAAGGTAATATTGACTTTGATGTAATTTATTACTTATATACGTAAAATGTAAACAATAATGGATATTACTTTCGCTTTAGAGGAAACATTTGTTATTCCACCCAAAAATTCAATACCGAGATTTCACCGGAAATATTTGTTTTGAGACCCTCTGAATCCAGAAAAAGTATTTTTTAGAAAAATGTCCGTTGTGTCTGTCAGTAGGTGTGTGTCTGCCGGCAGCATAGCTCATAAACGAAAAGTCCGTTAAATACCAAACTTGGTATTTAAGTTCAGTATCTTCCAAAAGTGCGACGCGAAGATTTTCAAGAAAATCCTCCCATCCCCAAATACACTTAACATAGAAAAATTTTCGAAAATGTTTATTCTCACAAAAATGGCTCTAACAGTTTTGTTTAAAATACCGTATGTTAAACATATACGTGACAAATAAAATGTATATCTTGAATTTTCTGGAATTTTCTGAAGACATCTTTATTCTGGATGAATATTTCGGAATTTTGCATAACGGGTAAACAGTAAGTGATAGAAACTTACTTAACAGAAACTGTAGAGCGTGTTAAAACACACAATTTATGTTATATGAATTTTTTTGTGAAGTTGATAATTTTTTAGATATTCCTTGTTATTGGTTTCAGTTTAAAAATACTTATACATTTCTCATACTGGAATTTGTCAACTCCTGTCCATACAAACAAAGAACTTATTACTTAGTAACCAGCTTTTGATTATATAGTACTCCCTTATTTCCCTTCCACTTACATAGAAGCAAGTATAAGACCATTTATGCTAATTTTTTCTGGATTAGCATGTAATAAATAAAAGATTAAACTTTTTAACAATACATAACTTCGCAGAGATGTAGTGAATGTTGTGTGAATGGAACACATCAGATTTTTAGCAGCATCTCTGAATTAGAAAAAAATCTTGTGTTCAGGAGGGAGATTTCTCACAAAAGACCCTTAAAATACAAATATATACATAGTGTAATATTATTAAACAATAATGAACTAAATTAGTATTTGTGACGATAAAAACAATAATACATAACTAATTTGAAGTTGAAAAGCTAGTTTTATACAAATTCGTTAGTAAGTGTCATTCAAAATGTATAAGAGAAGAAATAATATTATGTTGAAATAATATCATACTAGTAAACAAATAACGCTAATAAAGGTAAACTGGACAAATTGTTTCTTTAATACGTACCCTAATTGGATGATTCATTTAAAAATGCTGTAGTACTTATACATGTTGCTTAGCTTTAGACTCAATAACTTAGATAATCATTCGCATCTAAATCTAGTGTGTTCGTTTATCTAAATCGCTATAACAAAGTATTGTTTAAAAGCATATTCTTCTTTCTACTTTATGATAATCAGTATAAACACTAGCAGAAATTGTCTTAATTACTTGCTTTCTTGTAAGTAGAAGGAAAATAAGGGAATACACTAATATAAAACTATAGTCAAATATTTTAAAAGCTGGTTGGCATGTGGATAAAATCCGTTTTTATGCAGGGCCAAGAGTTTAAACTTTCAGTGTGAAAAAAGTTTCAGTATTTTAAACCTGAAACAAACAACAAGGAATATCTCAGAAATTGTCAATTCAACGAAAAACAACTAATTGTTGTGTGTTTTAACGTGATGTACATTTTGTGTGTTTAAGTTTTTGTCTGTCTCTTACTGTTTGCTAGTTACGCAAAATTCAGCAAAATTCATCCAGAATAAAGAGGCCTTTAGAGGCTATTCTCAGAAAATTCAAGATACACATTTTATTTGTCATGTAAATATCTTTAACATACGGTATTGTAATCAAAATCGTTAGAGCCATTTTTGAGAAAATCAAAATTTAGGAAATTTTTCCATGTGAAGGATAGTTTGGGGATTTTTCTCAAAATCTTCGTGTCGTATCCCTGGAAGATACCAAGTTTGGTATTTTATCGACTTTTCGTTTTTGAGTTATCGTGTTCATAGACACACGGATACACACACGGACCTTTTTCTGAAAATGCTTTTTTCTTATACAGGAGACCCTAAAACGTGCATTTCCTATGAAATCTCGGTATCGAATTTTTGGGTGGAATGTAATATCTTCTCTATGCACTATGCACATAGTACGTGTAGAGAAAGTAAAAATCTGATGATTTCCATTCATTTGACTTTCTCTATATCTCTGTAGCAAGTTATTGTTAAAAAGCTTATGCTTCGCTCTACTTCACGCTTTTTCTAAAATGTGTCTTTTTTTTTTGCTAAGGGGACCTCAAAACATGGTTTCGGTGAAATCTCTGTATCAAATTTTTGGGTGGGATACAATATCTTCTTACATAGTGCAGTAGAGAAAGTAAAAACACTTAGATCTGCCAACTTTCATGGTGATAGGTCAAGCGATATTGGAGTTTTTCAGTCTTATACTTACCAATATCCATGTATAACAAGAGTTACATATACCTTGAAAGGGCGCAATGCAAAGATCATTTCGCAGAAATGCAATGAACTGGTGATGTTTCCCAAGGTAGGAGCGTGTGAAGTGAAGCCTTAGCAAAACTACTGCCGTACATATCGCGTTGCTCTAATAATAGCTAAAACAAGGTTTCCGCCTGACATTCGACGTGATTCCTTCCTTGCCGACGACTTAGCTCAGTGAAGACAAGATGGCTATATTCAGAACTCTGTTCTTTGTGGTTTTCTTTCCTCTACGACATTGGCAAAACTGAATAAGAACAGCTACAATATAAAGGGACTAATGGGTTTCAAATATCACCCCTACTGTTTTAAAGATAGGAACTTTAATTTATGCACAGAATATACTAATAGACCTATGTATAAACCCCATAAAATTTCAACTCTATTTCTTTAACCGTTGTTACTTTCTCTGCACACAATCCAGAAAGTCCCAGACGTTTTGGCCTATCGTGGTGATGAGTACGGCGAGATTGCAGATTCTAGTTGAGTTTTAGCCTTTCCTGAGCCTTTCCTAATGGTTACGGAGAACAGGTGAACGACAGGTTCTGAGATTTCGTTGAGGTTATGCTACGTTAGGTTATGTTAGATGTATGTAAATGAACTGGATCGAAATAAGGGATAAAATGGACTTTCTGAAAATATGTTCTGCTTTCGTTCGTTCTCTCTGCTTGCGCATGGATAGCCATGTTGGTCAATCGACCAGTGGTAGAGACAAATCTAAAACTGAACTAGAATCTGCAATGTCGCGAGTGGCTCACCCAGCGTCTGCCAACTTGCTTAGGAATTTCCGATGCTGAATCGAGGTTCCGAAAAAAATTGGTTCACCTTTAGTTCTCTATCCACATTGCATTCAATACGCATCCAACTGTGGTAGGGTGAGGACTGTGTCTTCATTACTTTGCTCTCTGTGAGTTGTCAAAATATGCGCTGCAATAGAAAATCCCGCTATTGGTGAAGTGCCTCAAACTCCGTGAAATTTGGGGAAAATATTCCGAAAGTTGTGTAATCGCGAAACAACAATTTTCACGAATTTTGATATTGATTTTCATTTCCAGTTCATCAGTCAACAAGGTTAGGCCGACCACGGTGGTCCTCGTCGTGAACATTGGTATGGCCATTTTTAAAATCAATGCACCAGTGCCTGACTTGGCTTTCACTCATTATTCCCTGCCCGTAAACATCACAGCGTTGAGATAAATTTCAATTGGTTTTTAGCCAACAAAAACGTAATCACAGACCACACTACACACGTGCCGAGATTTTCTATTGCAGCGCACATTTTGACACTCACAGAGAGCAAAGTGAGGAAGGCGTTGTTCTCACACTACCACAACTAGATTCGTACTGAATGTAGGAACGTTCTAACACCAAGATGGCGGCTCCAGTCCTATTCATCGCCACGATAGGCCAAAACATCTGGGACTTTCTGGTCCTTTCTCGTATATAAAGAATGTATAGATAAGGTATTGTGTTCCACCAAAGAATTTGATAGTGAGATTTCACCGGAAATACATGTTTTGACATCCCCTGATTCTAGATTTATTTTTTTTAGAATAGGTCAGTGCGTCTGTGGACAGCATAGTTCAAAAACGAAAAGTCCGTTAAATACCAAACTTAGTATTTAAATTTAGTATCTCCCAAGGATGCAACACAAAGATTTTCAAGAATATCCTCCCACCCCAACTACCCGTCACATGGAAAATTTTTCGAAAATGTTTATTTACCTACTCAAAAATGCCCCTAACCGTATATTAAAGATATTACGGGAAAATTAGATGGATATCTTGAATTTTCTGGGAATAGCCTTTGAAGACCTCTTTATTCTAAATAAATTTTGCTGGATTTTGCATAACTGTTAAACCGTAAGAGATAGCCTAAAACTTACTGCACAAAATATGTAGATCTCGGTAAAACACATAATTTATATCGTAAACGTTTTTCTTTCTTTATTTTATTTGTAGAGGTGACCGATTCTGAGATATTCCTTGTTATTGGTTTCAGCTTTGTGTCACTTAAACTTTTCTCATGCGGGAAATTGTCAATTCCTGGCCGTACAAAAGAATTTCAGTCACATAGCAACCAGCTTTTAAAATATTTGAATATCGTTTTAGTCTATGATATTCCCTTCTACTTACAAGGAAGCAAGTAATAAGACCATTTCTGCTAATTTTATTTCGATTGGTATGAAGTATAAGAAGAAGCTTTTTAAAAATAATTTGTTACAATAATCTAGAGAAAGTCATGTGAATGGAACACATCAGATTTTTAGTTACTAATGTTTTGTGTTTAAAACATGCGTCTTCATAAATCTCTCTCCTGGTACGCTTTTAATGCAATTAAGTCGAAAATGTTACTGGAGTTCTAAAAATCGTGATTAATAAAACTAAGTATGAGATTTTTTATGTCTGCTTCCTGTGCAGAATAAAAAGATATTTAGTGTATTGATGAACAGAACTTTTGCGTTTTTGCTCTCATGTCCTATGCTTTATTTTTACTTCATGAACCATGACACATATCAAAAATGCAATACTTTAGTCATATTGTCTTGATATACAATGCAATTTTCAGCCTCTTTGCATAAAATTGTAAGATGCAATAGCTTTTGATTGCAGAAAAATGCTTAAAAATGAAATGGCAGAAAATTAAGTTTGAAAGTCATTTAAAAGATGCAGGATTTTTCATAACTAGATCTAAAGTTACTAGCGCCCTACACAGTTGTCATTTGCCCTTTCCTTGTAAATTTGCAACTATCAGTAGACCTTCTATTGTCTAACGAAAATTTCTCATCTTGGTTTGATATGAATTTCAATAAATAACATGCGTCAGAAGTTTCGGCACCTGGAGTTAGGCAATCGCGGATCAGGCAATTCCTGGCATGAAGGCGAGGAAGTAGATAATATAGAGGCGAAAAGATGTCATGTAAGATGATAATGGAGTAAATTGGTGAAATGCATAACGCGGGAAACCGATGGACCCGGAGAAAACCCGCCTGTACGCCGCTTCGTCCATCGCAAATCCCTCATGCGGTCACCTATGATTGAACATGGTCCACCTAGATGAGAGGCGAGCAGTCTAACCACTCCGCCACGATACGCCGGGCCAAAAGTCAGTTTTGCGCTTTGTTTTCTTTCTTCTTTTTTTAAGTTTATTTATTATTTTCTCTATACGTGCTATGTACATAGTGTATAGAGAAGGTATTGCACCCCACCAAAAAATTCGACACCGAGATTTTACCGGAAATATATGTTTTAGGATCCCCTGTATCCAAAAAAAAGTATTTTCAGAAAAAGGTCAGTGTGTGTGTGTGTGTGTGTGTGTGTGTGTGTGTGTGTGTGTGTGTGTGTGTGTGTGTCCGTTGAACACGATAACTCAAAAACGAAAAGTCGGTAAAATACCAAACTTGGTATTTAAGTTTAGTATCTTCTAGGGATGCGACACGAAGATTTTGAGAAAAATCCCCCCACCCCCAACTACCCTTTACATAGAACTTTTTTCGAAAATTTTGATTTTCTAAAATATGGCTCTAACGATTTTGATTAAAATATCGTATATTAAAGATATTTACCTGACAAATAAAATGTATATTTTGAATTTTCTGGAAATAGCCTCTGAAGACTAGTTTATTCTGGGTCAATTTTACGGAATTTTGCATAACTGCTAAACCGTAAGAGATGGACAAAAACTTACCACACAACAAATGTAGAGCACCTTAAAACACACAATTTATGTTATATTCATTTTTTTCGTGGAGTTGATTGTTTTTGAGATATTCCTTGTTTTTGGTTTCAGCTATAAAAACTTATACTTTTCTCATACAGGAGTTTGTGAACTCGTGTCCACACAAACAAAGGAACTTCAGTCACAGAGCAACCAGCTTTTGACTATCACTTTAACTTATGGTACCCCCTTATTTCGCTTATACTAACAAGGAAGCAAGTAATAACACTATTTTTGCTAATTTTTGCTCCATTAGATGAAGTAAATAGAATAATTTGTTGCAGTGATATAGAGAAAGTCATGTGAATGGAACACATCAGATTTTTTTTTTCACGATTTTTATTACTGTAGTGTATAGCACTTTGCAACACTACCAATTTCTTCAATGTTTTCTTTAGCCACAGCGATTTTTATGCTTACCAGTTGGTAGCTAATATTGTGCATTAACAGCTTCCGCCACGACACGTCGAACTCTGAATCAACATTACCAAGGTAGTTTCAGTGTATTTACCCATGTAAGCTTCTTAGTAGTGTCCTGAGAGTTTTAATTACTTAATTCACTATTTTAACTAGTTTGTTAATAAGTTTGGTAATTCTCCACGTCTATCCCAGGAGCAACGTTATTAGACTGCCTCTGTGGTCGAGTCGTCATCGTGCTGACTTCTCAGCCGGGGGTCCCGGGTTTTATTCCCGTATGTGGCGCGACATTTTTCTTTAACTAGAATCATTCCATATCCCCACACACACTTGTTCACATGTGAAAGTGAACGTGGATATATTTAAAGAAATAGAAAATTATTAAAAACCTAGAGTCAACGAATTGTTTCTATAGCAAAGCCCCCGATATGACGTCAGATGTTAAAGGGGGATTTGAACAATGCTGACTATGGAGCGCCTAACCACGATGTTATCCTCACAATGCACGCCATTTTGGCGCAATTGCGAATGCAATACACGGAGTAAAACTCGGTAAATTGGCACCTGGACTGCGCGAAAATCAGTTTCGCACAGCAGATCAAAGCTACCAAAGTAAGGGAAGTACTTTTAGTATTATTCCAGTTTAAATCACGTGTTTTATTGAACCTTAATGATCAAAAATATACCTGAAAAAATCCTAAAGTTTTGTAGTACCAGTCTATAAATAAGACATTGATAGATTTACAAGTGAGACGGTTGTGGGATAGTATTATAATTTTTAAATGCCTCTAAAGAAACACAAGGTTATTGGGCAAGTGTAACCCAAAGCTAAACGTAATAGGGATAAACGATCAAACCATGAGCAACAACGGGGTTTTCAGCTAGTTATACGAGAGAAATATACCTCCGTTGTACTGTCATAAACACAAAATTAGGCTTTGTGTACTTGCCTGAACTGCAGTGTTCAAACACAGCTGCAATTTTTACTTTCTCTACTTAGTACTTATGCATAGGTGAAGAAGGTATTGCACTCCACCCAAAAATTCGATACCAAGATTTCATAGGAAATACAGATTTTAGGGTCCCCTGTATAACAAAAAAAACATTTTTAGAAACAATGTTTGTATGTGTATGTCTATGAACATGATAACTCAAAAAAGAAAAGTCGGTAAATACAATGAAATGAAACGGAGTTTTATTTGTGGACGCTCTTTAACTGCCGTGCTTCTCAGCGTCCCATTCTTGATTGGGCGTAAAAGATTGCTCAATTTTGCTCGGAGACCTCTCTATCAGGCTTGAGGTTCTTTTACGTGCTGTAAATCTACGACACGGAATAAACGGTTTCTTCCCTTCTGTATCTACCATAATGCCTTCTTGACCACCTGTCACCCCTATTGTTGCACTCTGCCCAGTATGTCCTGGATTTGCATAGATGTGGGAAAGCAGAGTTTCAACATGCCCAGAAAGGAATGTTGTTGTTGTTGTTATTATTATTATTATTATTATTATTATTATTATTATTTTACTATTATTATTATTATTACTATTATTATATATTTTAGTTTAAGCTGGTTGGTCATATCGGACGATGAATGAAATTGGTGAAATGGTACTCAAATGATCTCGGGATCCATGGAGCTTAAAGTTACTGGACATTCGTCTTCTCAGGATAAGGGAAAACCCCGGAAAAAAACCTTATCCGCATAACTCACCCTAAGCGAGATTCGAACTCGACCACACTACGCAGGTGGGATATTTTATTATTGTTGTTAATAATATTGTTATTATTATTTTAGTAATATTATATACATAACTATTGCAGCAGTAATAGTAGTAATAATAAATACATGTTTGGTTTGATCAACTGTGAATAATATAACAGCAGGGCAGTGAATGGAAAAAAAAAAAAAAAAAAGAAAGAAAAAAAAAAAAAAAAAAAACTTCTATTTGAGAAAAGTATATGAATTTGTAAATTAAAACCAATAAGGAATATCTTGGAAGTGATTAACTTCACAGAAAGATTATTTGACATATATATATATATATATATATATATATATATATTGTGCTTTAATGAGATCTATGTATTTTTGTCTTAAGATTTTGTCTATTTCTTACAATTTGCTAGTTATATAAAAGTCACTCAGAAATTTCTTTCAGAAAATTCAATGAATACATTTCAGTTGTCATAAAAATATTTTAAATTGATGCTATTTTAATCAAAATTGTTAGAACCATTTTTGAAAAAATCAGAGTTTTTAAAAAATTTACTATCTATAGTTTTGTGCAGAGGGTATTTTGTTGAAATATGCATACACCTGTGTGCATAGATCTTTTTCGAACAATGAACTCTTTTTGTATTCAGTGGATCACAAAATTCAGTCAAATTTCATTACCCAACTTTTGGAAGGAATGTGATACTTTCAATTGGAAGTAATAGAGAAAGTAAAATATAATAGTTAATCACATTTTGCCAAGGTTAAAAAGGAAATAAAAAATGTATTTATTGGTGTGCTGCAGTTTTTCAAACTTATAATAATATTTTGTGTTAAGGTTTTATAAAATGTGTGATATGTTATAAGTAATTATCACACCAAATTGAAGTTCTGCATATAATATAAAAATGTCATTAAGATCATGTGAACAAATAACTTGAAAATTACAGAAATTCATATATTTAATCCGAGGATTCCTATAGTTGAACCATTTTCACAATGATTTTGTTTGCTGTTGTTAGGTACCTCTAGAAGATTTGCAGCAGGCATCACGGCTTCTTGTGCAGGCCCTCCATGTGAGGGAAAGATACATGGCTATGTCACAACAGAGCTTTCCTTCAATCACATCAAGGTTCCTTCGCACTGTGGATTCTGGTTGCCCTCACCTCCTGGACGACGACATACAACACGATGATCGTAAGACCATCGAAGGTAAAGATGTCAGGTTTCTGCTCAGTGCAGTTATATTATCTGTTGTCACTTTATTGGTTCACAATGCATGCCATTCCTGGCATGATTTATGTATGTGAAAACCTTGCTTGTGCATGTCTGTGATATAAAAGGAGGTCCTTTCATCTCACTCTAAACACAAAACTACAACTAGCACAGCTGCAGATCTGATGGATCATTCATCACTTTGTCAGTGCATATACTATGCTCTTAGGGGTAAGTTGTAACCTTTACCTGTTATTGAAACTTTTTGTGTTTTATGCTTCAAAAACTTTACATCAAACATGCAACCAAATAAGATAATGTAAGCACAGTAAATGTATAATCCAATATAACACCAATAAAGTTTAGATAACGTGGGAAAGTGCTGACTCCTAAAAGAAGTATCATGCATTGTTTGGGGATGGTAGAACTGCAGAGTCGAAACAAAGCTAAGAAGGGGAAAATATTTCACCAGTATGTTACACACAGAATTAACAAAAATAATATTTGTTCGTTAATTTTGTTGTAGGCTTGTGAAAAATTAGTTAATTATTTAATTTATTATATAAAAAAAGAAATTAGCTTTCAGTAGCCATTTACTTTGCATAGAAAATTCATAAACTTCAAAATCAAAGCTATTTAAACAGTTTAGTGGGATGCTACATTGGCAATCAATGATTATGCAATGTTCCCAGCACAGTATTGAAACATGGCTGACTTGTGCCAGCCAGCAATGAGGATCATAATGGCTGTTTTTTGCTAGTAAAGCCACATTCACAATGAGATGCAAGCGCAGACATATTGCAGCATAAGCACAAGTGCAAGGGAAGGCCATTCACAATGTAGTAGTAAAGGTAGTGCAAGAAGTTGGCAGGAGTTTCTGATCTATAAATTGTGTACATGCATATATGTTCCAAGTGCTCTACAAGTTTCAAATTGAATAACATAACCAACAATACCATATAAAAAATTTACTCAATATTTTACAAATAAATAGGATATAAATATTACATAGTAACAACAGACAATCGTGGCAATGATGTCAAAATAATTGTTTATCCAAAAAGTAATGAAAGTAATGCAAGCATAGGAACTGCAGAAAGTAGTAAAGCTGCAAATTTAATTAACTGTATTATCTCTTTGCTCCTTACAATTTATGAGAGCCAAGAAATCTAGATGCAGATGGTGGGTACATCTATTAAATCAAAAAAGGATTCCAAGGAGACTACCATCACTTCTTGAGGGAAAGGGATGGAGTGGCATGGTCAAATAGAAGAGCATGTGTATGCAGCAGTGATGTAAAATGTGTATGCAATGTTAGGATAAAGTTTGGAGTTTGCAAACTTTTGTATTGCATTGCATTGTGTAGCATGTTGTGTTTATCTAAATGAATGCTACATTGAATGCACTTACATTCATTGTGAATGGGGCATTAAACTGACCATGGTTTGAGAAACAAGATTACACAATTTTAACATTGTGCTGTTATAATTAAGAGGCAGAAAGAAAATGTTTAATACTAAATAAATACAATCAAGAGGATATTTGAAAAACTACTTGGAATATGGATATGAAGGGACAATAATAGCACTTTGATCTCGCTGGTTCACCAGTACTGCAGTTTGCTCTTGTTATCAACCTGTGGTGTCTGTAGGCCACAAAACATGTGCTAACACTGCTTTATTCAATTTATAATTATTTCTTCTGCCCTTATTAGGATCCTCTCATACTAAGATATTTAATAAAATTAAAGGTAGAAACCAAACAGCTCATCATGCAAGAAGCTATATAACGTTTGTCGTTCCAGAATCATGAGAGTAGGAAATATTTTTCCTGGCAATGAAACAATAATACAGTTGTGAGCCAGGGAATTCCCCCTTCCCCCCATTGATATGTTCACTGCAGTGCAGGACATCACATTTTATTCAGATTATTTCTGATATTATAATAGTTGTGCCACCCATTAGCTATCACATAAGACAGTTGAGCTAAACATGGGATGTGTTCATTTTTCACTAATGTTCAACAGTTCCAATTCCAAAAGAATACCAAGTCCAAATAATCATTCCAAAATAATATAAGGACATCCACTAGTTTTTGCCCTTACCAAGTGGCAAGACAGTGGTCCCTCTTTTCCTTTCTCCTTCTCATCCAACAATGTATGCATGAATTTGCTACTCTCTGTTAACTTCAATGCATTATGCCATGGATATCCAAATATTTATTATAATTACTATTCAATTAACTCATGTTAAAGGAATTCATGTCACATCATCATCATCATCATCATCATCAGCAGCAGCAGCAGCAGCATCATCATTCTGTCATCTTTTTCCTCTTCTTTTTCTTCAATCATCATTATCACTTTCACTTCCACCATAGTAACTGTATTGTATTGATTTCCAATACAATGCTACAAAATGCCATCTCAGGAAATTACCTTATGCATTTGATTCATAAGAGTTCAATAGTATAATTAGATGTGATTGAACAGAAGATTTCTATTGGAACTTGAAAGCAAAGATGATTCAGTCTTACACAGTTAAATACATACCTGCATCTGTTGTCATACATTGTTAATGTAATATATTCTAGTAAGTCAGAGCATTGCGTTTTGTAGCCCATTATAAACATACTTGACTGCATAGTACAAGCTGTATAACTTAACTTATGGTTATTTTTTTAAAAGGGTTTCATCCTGTTGTTCTCAAAAAAAAAAAAAAAAAAAAAAAAAAAAAAAAAAAAAAAGAAAGAAGAAAAATAAGAAAAGGTCTTAAATTGCATACTTGAAGGATAGTATGAAGGGATAAGTACAACTGAAATATTTAAATTTTTGGAATAAAATTTCTTCTCTCACTGTAAGCTTAAAAATATTTCT
Source organism: Hymenopus coronatus (assembly GCA_030762935.1). Lineage (NCBI taxonomy): Eukaryota > Metazoa > Arthropoda > Insecta > Mantodea > Hymenopodidae > Hymenopus > Hymenopus coronatus. The sequence goes on along the minus strand of CM060887.1, from coordinate 58,724,589 downwards.
GATGTGCCTGTTCTTTCTGAAAGAGTTTCGGCTCTTTGTTCTTAAAAAAAAACTAGTGTCACAAATTGAGCTTTTGCTCTCTGAAATGAAGAAAGTAAGTTTAGCTCATTCCACAAATATGTAATTAGGGATACAGCTAACTTGTGAGCTCCATTATTTTATTGTATTTTTTGAAATGTTTGATTTGGCTATGGTTGTATAGAACTTTAGTCTTCCTGGGTATTGTAAACAACAAAAAATCTATTTTTAGAGTAAGAGAAGAGCTTCTATCAAACGAAGCATGGCCCACTTCAACCTCACAGTGTTAACAAAAGGCAGAAGGTGCATGGAGCATTATTGATTTTTTTGGACCACGTTGAAATGCTCTGTGATACTTCTTAGTCATCTAAAAAAGGAGTCACCCCTTATTTTGTATGCTCTTATTTAGGAAACACTTATTATTTTACTTGCTATATACTGCAAAAGGAACGAGAAGGCACATCAGTCTCTTCTCACACATACGCATAAACATAATAGTACATTTGTTATAGCAGTGAAACTAATAAACAATTAGAGAGACAGACGATAGACACGTGTTTGTGTGCATGGACACCTATACTAAGCAAAGTAAACAAATAAGTATACAAGAACATATCTGAACATATGAAAGGCAATTAATAACAGAATTTCAAGTCACCATTGTGACCCCTTCATAGATGATTTGACTACCACTTAAGCCTACTGCATTTCCTTATTCCCTCTGTATGAGGGATGTTCAATAAGCCCTTAGAAAAAGATAGAAAAGCAAATTATTTTAGGTAGATTTTTTTTTATTTTTCATCATAATCTCCTTTCAGTTTGATACACTTTTTCCAGCATTTCTTCAACTGTTTTAAGCCTTCCAAAAAGTAGAGTTTTGGAAGGTCCACAAAATTGGCATCTGTTTGGTAGATGACCTCTTCGTTAGATGTGAATTGGTTTTCCGCCGAGCCACTTTTCAAGTTTGGAAATAAAAATGGGGACCAAATCTAGTGAATACAGCGGGTGTTAAGGAAATTCAAACCTTAATTCTATAATTTTCACCATTGAAACTGCGCAGGTATTGCATTATCTTGATGGAACAGAATCTTTTTCTTTGCCAAATGAGAGTGTTTTTTATTTCTCTGTTCAACCAGTGCAATAAGTGATGCATAATACTCTTCATTTATCATTCTTCCTTTCTGGAAGTAATTAATGATTCCGTGTGCATCCAAGAAACCAAGACCATCATCTTGTTGCAGATTTTGCCACCTTTGACTTCTTTGAAGCCGGTTCAACTGTACTTTTTTCTCTGGAGTGTAGCAGTATATCCATATCTCACCCATGTTATGTATCGGCGCAGAAACTCATCAGGACTGCAACATAAAAGTGCCAAACCAGCTTCTAAATCAATCACACAATTGCATTATATGCCATTAGGAGAAAATGCAACAACTATGTTGCCAAGACCTTTGTCACACCTAATTTTTAGCGCCAAATTGAGAACACTGTACTTTGTGATAAGCCTTTGGCCTCTACTATTTCGCAAACTTTGATTCATAGATCACTCAAAAGCATATCCGGGATTTTGTCAATCACTTCAGAGGAAGTCATTTCTATTAGACGTCCGGAGTGATGTTCATCATTTGCGGATGTACAGCCACATTTGAATTCATTTACCCAATTGTAAATTGTTGCAAATGCAGCAGAAGATGTGGCATGAAGTTCACCTAACTCAGCTTTTATCTCTCTCAGTGCTATGCCTTTTAAATAGCAGTGTTTAATCCCTGCTCAAAACTCGTTTTTCTCCATCTATTTAAAGCTTCACTGTATAAATCACTTCACATCATACCTTGTTGATAATTATTGGTTAACAAAGCATTCGAAGTGAGCAAACATCTATGGAAAAAAACTAAGTAATTAAAACTGTGTCCAGATTTGACTCAAATTAGTTAGGCAATAAATTTAAAGTTTCATTGTATAAATCACTTCACATCATACCTTGTTGATAATTATTGGTTAACAAACCATTTGAAGTGAACTAATATCTACAAGAAATCGGGGAAAAAACTTAAGTAAGTGAAACTATAGTATCCACATTTAACTCAAATTAGTTACGTAATAAACTTAAAGTTTCACTGTATAAATCACCTCACGTCATACCTTGTTGATAAGCACAAGATTGTTGGTTCAATCGCCTATAGAAGCGAAACCACGTGATGGATATAGCTGAAACTTTTAACTGCCATTTAGTAAGAGACGACTGTTACCAAATACAAACTTTTTTCGATGCTACAAGTGTAATTTCGTGGATTTTGTAAGGACTTGCAGAATGATCCTAATATCTACAAGGAGATATTTAATAAAACCATATTTTCGATTGTTTATCATGGTTAATATGAAGTAGATAGAAGGCTAATTTTTTGTAAGAGTAGTTCTTTTTTGAGGAAGCTTTTTAATATGACTTCAACAAAGGTTTCCCCTTTAGAAAATAAACCTTAATAAAGGAGCATAAATGTAATACTGGATATAGTATATTGAAATATCAATTATTAAGAATTTTATTTTAAAAATATCAAATAGAAATAACATTTATTGCATTTGTATGAAGGTAAGATCAATGAAATATTAAAAGTGTTCTTTTTAAAATAATAACAAGTGATTTAAAGATTCGCAAACAGATATACATGAGTGAAATTTATAAGGAGGAGGAGAAAAGAATAATGTAATGAAGAAAACTGAAATAGAAATCAACAAAAGACACAAAAAGAAAAAAAGAAAAAAAGAAAAAAAAATGGTGCTGTTAGATACTGAGAAACAGTTTTTGCTGTTAACCAGATTAAGAATAGAAATTCACACAACAGAGCTTAAAAATTAAAATTTAAAAAAGAATGAGTTAAACTTTATAATCTTAAGCTTTGTTATTTTAAGTATTTACCTAAAACATGTTTCACAGGATGTTTCCCACATCATCAGCTAAATTAACTTTCTGGTCTCAGGCAAATGAGTGTAGCTGAAAAGGCAGGAAACATCCTGTGAAACATATTTTAATTAAATACCTAAGACAATGAAACTTAAGACTGTCAGGTTTGACTCTTTTTTTTTTTTTTTTTTTTTTTAATTGTAATGTTTGCTGTATCTGCAAAATTGTGTGCACTTTTAATTAATTCTGCCTTGGTGACTACTATTTGTTGATTTGTACCCTTTGTATGTCATAACTATCCATAGAATGCTGTGCATTACTAACTTTCACATTCTGGATGTCTGTATCTGTACCTACTCACAGTAGATCAAAAGTAAAGATGAATCAAGCTAAGATGAGAATCAAAAAAGTATATGGAAGTAGACATAATATCAGTTACTTTGAAACTGAATTTTATGGACGAAATATATAATAACATGATAGGTTTAGCTCACACCATTTTCCGAATTTCAACCATGGTATCTATGAGTGCAGCATGTTTTAGCTTTTAAATATTGATAAATCAAATATCCAAAATAATTGTGATTAGAAAAATTAATCTGATTGTGTATTTTAATACTCCAAGTAAGAATTCTTTTAAGTACAAGAGTTTATAAGGGTTACCAGGTTTCAAATTTAAAATAAAGGTGTTTTTAGGTATGTACACAATAGTTTCCTTAGTGAAGAAGTTAATATTTTCATATTAATTTTTAGTCGTTAAATGGATTTTCTGTTTTCATCACCTGTGCATTTATTATTCATAACTGAAAACATTCACTTTTGTGTTTTCATTTGATTCTGGAATCAAACTTTTGGAACTGTTGTATAGAGATGCATTTCAGCTTTATTATATTTCATAGGACTGTCTCCCTAGCACAGTTGTAGCGTGTCTGCCTCTGGCACAAGAGACCTAGGTTGGATTCCTGGTGGGGGCATGGGAATTTTTCTCAACTAGGATTCTTTCCCACGCTTCCCAGGGCTGGGTATTGTGTCCTTTCACCTCCATCTCATATAAGGAAATGGCAAACCACCGTAGTATCATCTTGCCTATCACTGGTCAGGTTGTGGTCTCTCTCATGATTCCATCCCAGTTCCAACCAACCTTTGGATTGCTCACCCCTCATCATCAAATGTCATAGATGTATTGCAAATTAAATTCTATTTTCAAAGTTGCAAAATAAATCATTGAAATATGATAGAAGTATTGCTTAGAGTAGAGTACATGAGAAGGGAATAGAGTTGCCAAATTTCAAGACTAAAAAATAAGTAGGAACACTTCTCTTCACTAAACTAAAAAACTGATTAAGAAGGAGCAGCTGCTTCAAAAGTTGATTCAATTATATAGTAATTTGAAGTTGAAGGCAAAGCATAAAGATATTCTTAATCTATCAACTTAAGTTTTTATTAGATTATAGCTATACCAGAATGAAAGAGCTGACCAAGCCATTGAAATGAATGAATGTTTATTTTATTAAAATTATGAATCTAATTTTTTTTTTCCACAAAGTATCATTCTTTGTGCTCAAGCTATGTGATTTTATTTTCTTTCCAAATGTACTTCAGGCGTTCAATAAGTCCTTAGAAAAAGATAGAAAAACAAATTATTTTTGGTAGATATTTTTTATTTTTCAACATCATCTCCTTTTAGCTTGATACACTTTTTCCAGTATTTCTCCAACTGTTTTAAACCTTCCAAAAAGTAGGATTTTGGAAGGTCTTCAAAATTGGCATGTTTGGGAGATGATCTCTTTGTTAGATGTGAATTGTTTCTGCCGAGTCACTTTTTCAAGTTTGGAAGTATAAAAAAAAAGTCACTGGGAGCCAAAACTGGTGAATACAGTGGATGTTGTAGTAATTTGAACCTTATTTCTACAATTTTTGCCATCAAAACTGCGTAGATATGCACCTTTGCATTGTCTTGATGGAAGATAATCATTTTCTTTGCCAAATGAGGGCATGTTATCTTGATTTCTGCATTCAACCAGTGCAATAATGATGCATAATATTCTCCATTTATCATTCTTCCTTTCTGCAAGTAATCAATGTAGATGATTCTATGTGCATACCAAACAAACTGAGGCCATCACCTTGTCTGTACTACCTTTGTCTTCTTTGGAGTCAGTCTGCCTTTAAAATCCCACTGTTTCGACTATACTTATATCTCTGAAGTGTAGTAGTGTATCCATGTTATGTATTGACATAAAAAATGGTCAGGGTTGCAAAGAAAAAGTGCCAAACCAGCTTCCAAATCGATCGCATGATTGTGTTATTCTCCATTGAGAGCAAACATGGCACCCATGTTACTGAGACCTTCATCTGACCTGGTGATATGCATGTGGTCTATTCTATTTTGTGAACTTTAATTTGTCGATCACTCAAAACCATATCTGAGATTTTGTCACTGATTTCGGAGGAAATCACTCCTACTGGACGTCTGGAACGATGTTCATCATTTGTAGATGTACAGCCATGTTTAAATTCATTTATACAATTGTAAATTGCTGCAAATGTAGGAGCAGATGTGCCATGAACTTCATCCAACTCGGCTTTTTATCTCTTTCAGAGTTAAGCCTTTTGTATAGAGGTATTTAATCACCTCAGAGAACTCGTTTTTTTTCCATCTTTCTAAAGCATAAGATTGTTGATTCAGTTGCCTATGGCAATGAAACCACATGATGGATATAGCTAAAACTTTAACTGCCATCTAGTTAGATACGTCAATTACTAAGTAGGTACTAACTACTAGTACTAGTTGTACTGCCCCTTGTATGTGAGTTTGTTTTCTCCAGTTTCTCCAAAAGATATATAAGTACAATTTCAGGCTAGTTTTATGAATAAATGTTCCAGTGTATTGTTCTCAATGTAATATTTTAGACATTTTTCAGCATTTAAATTGCGTTTGATGCAATGTTTAAGATATTAGAGTGAATCTTAGTGAATAGTTTTTTCACTTGCTATGCAGTTATTAATATAAGGCAAGTGTGTTATGCCGCAAATCTCATCCAAGTTTGATATGTATATCTTTTTTGCAAAAGTCAAAACTCACAATTGAAAAATAATGGTTTATAAAAACCAATTATTTTTCAAATATTTTTAGTAGTAATCTTATTTTTAAGCGGAATAAGGAACATAAATGTGAAGATTTATTTAAAAATTATAAACATTATAAAAATTGCATTGTTAAGGGGGATTATATCAAGGCAGGAATATACAACATGTTGCATGCAACACACAGACACATCAAAAATTTTATTGCACATTGTTACATTGTAAAAAATGCTGCATGCCATAGATTTGTTTATACCAAGGGAGCAAAACTAGAGTATTAATAGATATGATCTTTAAACTTAAAGAATTTGACGGTTTTATAGTCTATTTAGAGGAATTGCAACAAGTTACAAAATGAGCATCACAGCATCATTTTTATTATAGTTGCAAATCAGCAATGAAAACAGCAGCAGCGGCAAAGGAGATGTTGGAGAAGAAAATGTTCAGTTGACAAGTATATGCTGCGCTTTTAGGTGAATTATATTGTGATGGTTCCTTTCTATTAACAAATTTTACTAGAATGGGATTTAATGGTAGGATTTCAATCATTCATTGGAGCTAATAATACAAAGGATCACAACATAAAACACTATTACCATGCCGGTATACCAGTTAATGTAAGATTAGTAATATCGTTGAGATTCTAGCAACTGGAGGCTCATTAGCTACAAGCCACTGATGTATCGTAGCTTCTTAGGTAAATCTTTTTTTCATATTTTCACGGGAATCAATTTTTTTTTCTCTGTATTTTCTTGTGCTTGTAGTGAGATTTTCATATTTTTCACTAGTCTTTCTTCTTTGGAAATATGCATTTTTCATCAATGTCCATATGTAAAATTCACTTCATTAGGCCATTTTGTTGCTACTCAGCTGTAAAATTTCCACTGCATGCAGTGTTATGAAAACACAAAAACTGCTCCATGCAGTTCTGTCACATGCAACATGTTGATCATTGGATGTAATCCCACCTAAAGAACATTTTTGGTAAAATATCTTAAATTTATTTTTCAAATGCATGATTCAGGAATACGTAGCATACTTGCATCAAACCTTGCAACCACACTTTTTAAACAGATAAAAAGAATGATAAGTTTCAAAACACGCAGAAAAATATTTTAGGTTTTGGAAAATTCAATGATCATTCCCCTTAAATATAATAATTTAATTCTTGATTTTAAAGTTTGGATTATTTGGAAGATGTCATCATTCAAAATGTTGTAGAACAAAACAGAGATATCTAAACTGTTCTGGATAAAACTACTTTTGGCAGCCATAGATTCAAGGCTCAATATTGATGTTAAGTGAAAAATGGGAGATTTGGTAACCTTGAGAACTTTATTATTCAGGCAGATGCCAAAATTAATATAATATAATTTTGTAGTTTATTGAACTTAAAACATGTAATTGGTGTCATCAAGTTAAACATTTGGCAGAGGAGAGGGGAAGCTATAGTTTAGTGATGTAAAATCAAGATGAGGGAGGCAAAGCAAATTGAAATACTTATTAGTTTTTCAAGGAAATAAATATCACAAAAAAAAATGTCTACTTCCACTTACTTTCTAGATTTCTTCTAGGATTGCCAGATTTGAAATTTCTTATACATTTTCTAAGCTTTAATGCCAAAAATTTCCTTTCAGTACATTCAGAATAAAAGTTTATACTATTATAAGGATTTAACACCTATGAGCAGTTATAGGATAAAGAAACTTATTGCAAGAGAGACAAAGGAACCATAGTGGTCAAATGGTTCACTATAACCCATATTAAACACTTAGTCTTGTAACTGCAGGTAAGTATCTAACGTATTAAACAGTATGAATTGAGAATTTATTTTTATTTTTAGGCTTAGAAAATTGGAACCCTTTAGTTATGTATTAGAACATCCTGCCCTTTGCACTTCAATTTGATGAACAATTTTATGCATTTTTGTTCATTAGAAAAAATCATTATTAGCAAACAAATCCAAAGTGTCTCCAAAAATGAATTATTGAATTAAGAGATATGAACAACATAAATAACTTTGCAGACCAAGTTTACTTTATTAATAATGGCTTTAAATAAGGCATCTTGCTTACACATCTGAGAAGTACACAATTTTAATTGCTTGTTGCTGAAAGGGGATAGCTCCACAAAAAGCAAAATGTAAATGGTCTGTTATTTATGGATGCTCTTTAACTATTGGGGTTCTCAGTGTCCCATTCTAAATTGGACATGAAATACCGCTTAATTTTGCTCAGAGGCCTCTCTATCAGGCTTGAGGTTCTTTTATGTGCCATAAATCTACGACACGGTACCCACAGCTTTACTTCCCTTCTGAAGGAAGCCATGCTAAGGATTTTTACACCCAAAAAAATCCATCGTCCTCTGCCAGGTGCGACCTTGGGTATATGAAGTCAGCATGGTAACCATTACATCACGGAGGGTGACCACAAAAAGTAATTTAGTAGACTATAGAACAAGAGCAATATACACCACTTATCATTGAATGTACCCAACTTGTAAGTTTACATAGTAAAAACAAAGAAAAAATTACAGATTTTAAAAATAGTAATCTCAGTGTTGAAAGAGATACTGAAATAATAAGCAAAGGCATTTGCTCCAGCATTCACTGCAGCATGAGCATTGTGTTCAAAGAAAGGCATAAGTTATACAGGGTGATTTTTATAGAGCTAACACATTTCTTTCATTAATTGTTTCAAAACGTGTTATGCTAGCGACAACTTATTATACCTAAATTGTAGAGGAATTTTGGGAGATTATTTACCTCTATAGCAAATGTTGAAAATGTCCTCCATCCTGCATACAGCACAACTCAACACGTTGTTCCATATTACTGGCCACTCGGAGGATTCTGTTGTTAATATCTTGAATCTCCTTTGTGATGTGGTGCTTCAGATCATCCAATGTCTGGGGCGTGTGGCGTAAACGCTGTCTTTTAAGTAACCCTATAGAAAGAAGTTCGGCGATGTCAAATCCAGAGATCTCAGGGGCCACAGGTTCCTGGAAATTATCCGGTCGTCAAACAAACTTGCAATTAGGTTCATGGATTCATTTGATGTATGGTATGTAGCGCTATCTTGCTGAAAATATCCTTGACTCAGCTCTACATCATACTGCATTTTCACGTTGACTACAAGAACAAAATGTCGAAACAGCTGCCAACAATGCAATCAGGAATAAAACATAAACATCTGCACAGCTTGACAAGGAATCGAAACTCCAGAACATTCTGCTTAATTTGGTGCTAAAATTGGGTTATTGAATGAATTTTTCAACAGAATAATTAAAGAAAGGAATTGTCAGTTTTACATAAATCACTCTGTAGTTAAGTTTTGAGTTATCAAAAATGGAGGTGCCAATATCAAGAAATGCTGAGAAATAGGCAGGGAAAGGACTGCCCCTGAGATATTACAAACCCATATTAAATAAATAGAAATTTAGGGCTCAAATGTTATCAGTTATATTGCATATCACTTCTGTTCATTACAAAATTGCCCAGCATTAATATAATGCCATTACTGAGTTACAAATGTAATGAATACAGGGAAAGAGAGCAAAATGAAAGCTCTCTTCTAAATATTTGCACCAACTCATGTAAACAAAAGTCCCTGGTCATAACACAAGCACCAGCATAATAACCTCACGAAAGGAACTGACAAAAATCAAAGAATGCACATATGTAAAATGCAGTTTAAAAAGATAACAACCCTATAAACTCTAAAATACTAATCAGCCTAAGCCATTAAGCTCATAATACCAGATATAAACTATTAAAGGCACCAACAATATATTGTAAAAATGTCTTTATTGGCTCAAAAATGTTTTAGATATAAAGTCTTAAATCACTGCTGAAAATAATTCACTCAATGTTTCAATGTGTAGACAGTTTACAGCTGCACGCCATCCATGGCTAGTGTGTCACAGAGTGCTAATGCACAACACCAGCTTGCATTTCTTCCTCCTTTTATAGCTAGAAAATGATGTCATAGAACTTTCTGGAGTTTGTAGAAACTAAAGCTCCAGAAGAAACCAGATGTATGACATTCTGAAGTTTCTTCTTACCATCATGCTACACTTCTTCATTTACTACAATCCAGCTCCAGCGCTACATACCAAAGAAAATGGCTATCACAATATGATAGCTTTAAAAATGAACAATTTAACAATAATAACCCACAACCAATATTGAACCACAGGTTGGGATTGGGATTTAATGTGAACAAAAGCAGTTCCTCTCAAATTCCATTAATATATGAGAAATAATGTAAACTGGTTAGATAGATAGATTTATTATCAGCCTGAAGAAATGCAGAATCTATGGCATCGTCAAAATACAATGAAATTTTGTTACATTTGAGTTTGAATATATACAGAATTTGTAGAAAGAAAAATCCAAAATAGTTTTCTGCCAGCGCAGGCTCCTACCTACTTCTGCAGAATGGGACCTGTAATGACAAACAAAAAGTGGCATAAGAGAAATATGGTTGCAAAGATGATGATGATGATAATAATAATAATAATAATAATAATAATAATAATAATAATGATTTATTTAATTTGTATTCTGTGGAACAATTTAGAGTTTCTGATTGAAGTATTCGTTAATAGTGAGTGGTAAATGACTTTTGAGATGGCTCTTAACGGCTGTTCTAAATTTTGTTGTGATTAAGCTCTTTAACCCTGTTTGGAAGATGATTGTATAAATCTATACCCTGATGTGATATAGACCTAAGACACCTGGTGAGCCTATGAGTACATTACAAAAATTTTGAGATGTAAGTCTACCTTCCTGTAAATACAACCATCATATCAGGGAAGAGGTGATCAGCAACCCAGCTAAACTTTAAGAGCCTGATAAGTAATGTGAAATCTCAACCATTTCATATCCCAAGAGCAGATGATATACTACCTAAGTTACTTGTGGCAGAGTAACCCTGACAACCCTCAGTCAACTCTCCTGATGCTGCACATAGTGAGAAATGGTACTAAAATTTGCATATATTACAGCATAGTGGGTACATTTAATAATACAAATGAATTTAACAACATATTTTACATATAAATAAAATATCTTTCTGATAGAACTAATGCCCTTTAGGGTCCTTTCATAATAAAAAAATAATTTTTTCATAGTTTTATCTGGAAGTTGTGCAATCTCAAAGCATTTCCTATAAATAAAGAAACGAAAACTAATATTGAAAACCTCCTTCTCATATACCAGAAACAAATTGCTCATCACAATAAACATATAAGTTTGCTATATAATTTTGTTAGTTTTTAAAGCACTTTAATAGCTTAACCTTATCACTGTGTATGGAAGCCATTCTACTCAAAAATTCATAACAGATTTTTCAATGGAAATAATTATTTTTGAATTCCACTGAACCTTCCCCCCCCCCTCCAAAGAAAACTTCTTTTGAAAAATGTCAGTTCATGGAAGGGAAAGAGAAAACAGCACAACTCAAAAAAAGTTCTGATGTGGTACATTTATATTACTTTACCTACTCACTCTTCGCCAACTATACTTACAAAAGATTATAGTTCCAGCTACTTTGTGTTAACCCAGATATATATTTAATGCACATTTACACATTTGATTGTGCAACACAGTAAGTAAAGTTATAATTTTTAAAGCAAACTGTTGTTAATTGATATCTTTGAGAATTCCATGCACTTTGCATGACCATGAGAAACAAAAAAGAAAAAAGAATAGCAACTTCCCATTTGCAAAAGGTATGAATATTTGAGAAATCAAACCAATATATAAGGAGTATCTCAGAAATGTATAATCCATAAAAATTTTTGACATAAAGTGAATTTTTACTTTCTCTACACATAGTGTATAAAGAAGGTATTGTATTGTACCCAAAAATTTGATGCCGAGATTTCACCAGAAATCCAAAAAAATACATTTTTAGAAAAATGTGTGTGTGGGGGGGGTGAAGGGTGTGTGCCTGCATGCATGTGTGTCTCAAAAATAAATAAAATCTGTTAAATATCAAACTTGGTATTTAAGTTCAGTATGTTCCAAGGGTGCAACACAAAGATTTTCAAGAAAATCCCCCACCCCCAACTACCCTTTATATGAAAAAAATTTCGGAAATTTTTATTTTCTTAAAAATGGCTCAAATGATTTTCATTAAAATACCATATGTTAAAGGTATTTACACAACAAATAAACTGTGTATCTTCAATTTTCTGAAAAGAGGACCTCTTTATTCTGAATGAATTTTGCTGAATTTTGATAGCTGGTAAACTGTAAGAAAAATAAAAAAACTTACTGCACATAAAATGTAGATATCGTTAAAACATAATTTATGTCATATACATTTTTTTTCGTGAGGTTAGCTGTTTCCAAAATATTCCTTGTTATTGTTTCAATACTTAACCTTTCTCATACTGGTCAACATCTGGTCATGCATAGAAACTGATTTTGGTCCCATAGCTATCAGCTTTTAAAAAAAGTTGACTATTGTTTTAGCGTAGTGTATTCCCCGTATTTACCTTCTACTTAGGACCATGTGTAGCATTAAGTAAGTAAAAGAATAAGCTTTTTAACTATAATTTGTTACAGATATGTAGAGAAAGTCATGTGAATGGAACACATCAGATTTTTTAACAAAATCTACATTCCTGTTTGTATTATGTTTGTTCCATTTATATGACACCTATAACGTATAGGTCATATTGGCACCTTCTCTCTTGAAACAATTGCTATTAGCATTCTTTACTGTTTATGTTTACTGTTGATGTTCAACTTTACATGCACATATTCATTCACATTCTCATTCATACCTCCAGACACTGGGGAGAATGGGGAATAATATTGACTAGAGAAAAATCCTTCTCCTACTCCCCTGTGGAAATTAACCTGGGATCCCTCACACACAACATGCTCTATGGACTGAGTTATGGACCAGCCTCCTGAAATTGTTCTCAGGCTTCCACCCAGATCATGAAGGATTGATACTCTTTAACATTTTGAAGAATTCCATCATCGTCAACTGAGTGTCTTCATTTCCCTGAAGAAGAAGAAAAAGAAGAAGCTAGAAATTTTTTAATTGTCCTTCATGATGTGGCTGGAAGCTTGAGAACAATTTTAGATAAATGTTCACCAGGTAAACCTCAGTCCTTATTTTAAACTCTCTGCATAATAATGACTTCTGAAGTTATTCTCAGGAAGTGCAAGATTTGCATTTTATTTGTTGTAAAAATATCTTAAGCATACAGTATTTTAATAAAAATTATTAAGAGCCATTTTCCATATAAAGCATAGTTGGCAGTGGGGGGGGGGGGGAATTTTCTTAAAATCTTTGCTTTGACTCTTGGAAGATGGTGAACATGAAAACTCATTTTAGTATTTAACCAAAACCTTCATTTTTGAGTTATGCTTCTCTCTCTCCCTCCCTCCCTCATTCCGTCCCTCCCTCTCTCTCATTTTTATTTCTGGGATTTCAAAATGGTATTTCCAAGCAAAGAATGTAAAAAGAAGACCAGGTTAATTATTTAAGTTTAGTATTTTCCAAGAAAAAGAAATGCATTTGTTATTCAGTGTAACTTGGGTTAACTCTAGATACTACAAAATTTATAGTTAAATTAATTCAAGTAAATAAATAAACAAATCAAACCAACATATATACAAAAATAAATATTCTATGAATAAAACTTAAAGATTTTTAAAAAAAAAAATCTCCCAAACCAAACTCATTTTACATGGACTTGCCTTAAATATAGCTTAATTTGTGTAATTCCTTACAAATTAATAAAATAAAAGTTGTAACCTATAATCAACAAGTTTCTAACGCCATTTAAATTCAAAGCTCCCGAAATAGTTACAGAAGTTAAATAGGACTGTACAAATAAAAGAGTAATAAATAATATATGTTTTATATTTTGTTTCAGAATATTATAATTTTTATTTATTCTTTATACTTTGTTTTATAATACTATGTCATATGACAAACCTATTCTGCATAAAAGTTTAAAAATCCTGCAAGAGTTTCCTACTTAATGCGACAAAATGGAACTTATCAGTTTTTTTAGAAATAAGTAATGCATTCATTTGAACAAAGAAGTGACATGTCTATGCTAAGGAAATCCACTAAAAACTAAATCTGAAAAATTTATTCAGTATTACTTACTTCTGCAAACAATAAATGTTGCTTTATATTACATTTTATGTACATAGCAGAAAAGTTCTGACTTTCCAGAAAATGGAAAAGAGCTTTGCTTCATGTATAGTGTTACGTTTGGTAGGTGATGAATATGGTTGAAAAGTTTTAAATATCTGGCAATCCTAGTTAAGTGCTTTTGGCTCACTAATTCCATCTTTTGGTATCACTGTGTATATATAACGTAGAATATTGATGAGAACAAGTAAACCTTTTGTATGAACCTTCTGTAGCAGCCAGTGCACACCGCCAGTCTCGTGCAACTCAGCATGAAGAGAAGTATATTTTGACCACCATAAGAAGTGAAGTTGAATTGGATGCTATTCTCAAAAATAAAACCCAACCTACTCCAGGTAAATGTTGGCATAGTTGTGTTGTAGAGGATGGTTCCAAAGTAGGTATTGTGAAGCACTTGCTGAGTTACTCACTTGTAGATAGCTAGTCTGCAACAATGACATCTTCCTTAGTTAAAACAGAATATTGTCAGCAATGAATGTGAGAGCTTGGCTACAAATTTCAGCTTTTGTGCATTATTGATCAATTGATCAATAAAGATAAATTTGCTGTAAGGCTATCTACATTTAATGACAAATGCTTTTTTAAGCACACTGCTTTGCCGGTTGTAATCACAACCATCCTAATGATTAACTTTTGGAGCACCAGTATAATTTGCTTTCATGCCATTTAATAAGCTAGTTCCTGATTAAATATTAGTATTTCATTTGTTTGGCTAGTTAACTCTCTTATTTGTGTACTTTTAATATAGGAACATTTTTGGTAATATAAAAAGCAACTGTAGCAAGGGAAAAATTTGTTGACTTTTCTCTCTTAGCTAAGAATTTGCCAATATCCAACATTTACACATAAAATAGAATTTATTCATCTTAAGAATTACAATGAGTTCTGGCTTCGTCAAAAGAAATAAAACAAACTTTAACAAATTGATTACATTTCCAAATACATTATATTTTACAATAGCAATCAAATTAAGTAAATCTAATTGACATTAAGTACAATCTTGGCCTTAAAGATAGTCGTTAGATTTTCTCTTGTGCAATTAGATTATATTTTACACAAAAATTAAGAGCACTCTCAACAAAGTAAACACATGTATTTCTGCATTTTTTCAAATGTTGACTCTCATTTAAAATATTTGCAGGTATTTTAGACATTACATACTAATTTGTTGAGCGATTCATCTCATCTTACAGAGTGAATAGAATGGAAGTATGGCAGTTGTATCTGCATTGTACAGGAAATGCCATGAACACTGCTTCATTGCCTAATATCTCATTCTCTTTAAGAATATATTTTGCACATAGGAAGTACTTTGGTTAAAACCAGCTTTACATCTCACCACATGTTTCCTTTTTGATAATTTACAAGGAAAATGTGGGTTAGAAAACAAAAAAAAAGAAAGAAAAAAAAAGGGGGGGAAACAAAAAAACAGGGAGTTCTTTGTTTTTTGTGCAGCTTTTTGTTATAGTTGAACTACAAAGAAATAATTTTGAATATCTGTGTTTTTAGACTTGCCTTAAAAAGTTGCAAACCTGTATATGTAAATATGTTGTTGCAGGAACTCAGAATTATAGATTAACACTCCAAATTATTGTACATTGAAACAATGTAATAATGCTATGAAGGTGATTAATATAAACGGTAATTGTTTAAAAAGTATTTATTGATTAAACATATACACAAGTGACACCATCAGCATTTTTCTATATAACTCAACACACTTTTGCCAACCAATTGTGCACATGCTTCAGTACTTTCAAATTATTCCCTCCAAGCGATTCTTTCATGGGTGCAAACAAAAAATAATCAGGGGGGACAAGTCTGGACTAAAGGGAGGATGTTCAAAAATTTTCCAGTGCATGTCTGTCAATGTGTCCATTGTGAAGTTCACCGTGACAGGCCTAGCGGTGTCTTAAAAGGATAACAACTATGATGGAACTACAATGTTTTTTGTTTTGGTAGGCAGCTTTTACATTTTTTTTTTTTTTTTTTTGGTAGTGTTTAACACCCGCTTTAACTACTTATGGCACCACCCCAGCTCCGCTATGTCCACCACAAATCTCACATGCTGTCGCTTGGGATCGAACCCCGGCCATCTGCAGCTTTTACAGACCTTGACAATTGGCAATAGTAAGCCACATTGACCATATGTCGATCATGAAGAAAATCAACCAGTAAAACTCCTTAGTAGTCAAAAAACACTGTCATGAGAACGGCATGGGTGTTATCATCTGCAAGACTTGACCTTGAGTGCTTCATTTTCGACAATTTCTCAGTTGCTCTTAAATTGCTTGGCCCAAGTAAACAACTCTATTCTGGGACAATGTACTGTTCCCTTAAATGAGTTAGAATCTCTGAGGGTGTAACCCCCTCATTGGTTAAAAACTTGATAATTATACATTGGGCAACAGACAAAGGAACCTCTTGATGCCAAAATCTAGCAAAGCAGCTAATTAAGCTGGCTCAGTCTCCCTAGTACACCAAACTTCAACCCCCTACTCCATCATCCTGCTTGGAACCACTTGCTGCATGATTTGCAATAATTACCTTTTGTATTTGAATCACCCTCATAATATAATTTTGACAATAATGATGTTCAATATATAGTTCTTTCAATTTCAATTACTACAGCCAGGATTTAGCACATACATTTCTTGATCTACTCACAGAAAGTCACTCTGAATTACTATAGCAGCATACAAATTTGTTGTTCTTATACAGTTTAATATCTTCTCAGTGACTTGAAAGTTTTCAGACAAAATGTTGTTAGGTAACAGTAAGTCAACTTTGATAGTAGATTTACATGGAAAAGGTATCTGGTAACTATACTATATTATGATACATCATCTATGATATGTTGATTTTTTATTAAAAATAAATAATAATTTCAGTGTTTAATAAACACTATAAAAAAAATTAAAGAAGTCCCTAATGAGTCACATGTTACATTTTATATTTTTTCCACAATAGTGCATAAAGATACAGCTTGCTATTTTTATCCTTAAGCATTACAAAACTTCTTTATGCACCGACAACGATGCAGAAAATTCAGTTTTATGTGCCACTGTGCAAAAAAATCTATTCTCACTCTACTTTGCTTCCTAATTAGTCCATTATGGTCAATTAGGTAAAAGGTAAGATAGTCAAAACTTTAAAAATGCTGTTGGTTTGCAATATCATTCTCATTATTTTGGGTGTATGCATGGAGAAGTTAAAAAGACAGGGAATATGCCAAAGATGAAGTGACTGCACAATGAGAAACAGAAAAAGCAATTTTAATTAGAAATGGTTAAATGTTAATAATAAGTTGGAGAGTAAGAAATTTGTTGATGATAGATTCACTTAAGATAATTTCATTGCTTTTTAGATGAAAGTACAGGTAAAGTAGATATATCAGGATACATAGCAAGATATATCAGAACACATAGCATTTCAGCATTTTATTTCACTACATCTGAATTTCAGGAATAAATTGGCAAAAACAAACATTATCTATTTTCAGTGCACACATATATACCAAAATGACAATTATTTTATTTTTTATAAAGTTTTTAAATTAATGATAAAACTTTATACTTTAATATCACTATTATGGATCAATTTATTGACATTCCATGACTTACTTTTTATAAAAATTTGATGTATTCCATTCACATGACTTTTTTTAGCTGTTCCACAACCAAACTTTCCTTACAAAATATTATTCTTTTATCTACATCTTGCTAATCAAGCTAAATATCAGCAAAATTGGTATT
Organism: Hymenopus coronatus; assembly: GCA_030762935.1. Taxonomy (NCBI): domain Eukaryota; kingdom Metazoa; phylum Arthropoda; class Insecta; order Mantodea; family Hymenopodidae; genus Hymenopus; species Hymenopus coronatus. The sequence goes on along the minus strand of CM060887.1, from coordinate 58,706,638 downwards.
ATTACATAGTTCCTTTTAAGTAGAAGGGAAACATGCGAATACAATTGGGTAAAGCAATAGTCAAATCTTTTAAAAGCTGATCACCATGTGAAACAATTGAAATTTGGTTTCTTTGGCATTCCTGGGAGTAAAACAAAAGAGATGAAATGAAAGTTGACTTCCCACTTGAGAAAAATTTAAGTAATTTAAAATTAAAACTAATAACAAGGAATATCTCGAAAACAGTTAACTCTACCAAAAAAAAAAAAAAAAAAAAATGTACATGTCATAAATTGTGTGTTTTAATAAGATCTATGTTAAGTTTTCATCCATCTCTTACAGGATGCCAAAATTACACAACATTTTCCAGAATGAAGAGGTTTTCAGAGGCTATTCCCAGAATATTTCCTCAGCATCCCATTCTAAATTGGGCATGAAAAACCACTTAATTTTGCTCAAAGGTCTCTCTATCAGGCTTGAGGTTCTTTTACCTGCCGTAAATCTACAACACGGGTCCAACGGCTTTACTTCCCTTCCAAAGGAAGCCGTGCTAAGGATTTTTACACCTGAAAAAATCCATCGTCCTCCACTAAGTTAGAACCCACGACCTTGGGTATATGAAGTTAACATGGTAACCATTACACCACGGAGGGCGACTTTGCTTTAACAAGACCTACATTTTTTATGTTGTAAATTTTTTGTCTGTCTCTTATGATGTACTAGTTATACAAAAGTTACACAAAAGTCATCCAAACTGAAGAAATCTTGAGTGGCTTTTCCCAGAAAATATACATTTCGTTTGTCATAAACATTTCTTAAATATAAGAACTGAAGCTTTCCTGGCGACGTGTTAATTCCAAATCTTCTCGGGCTTCTAGCCAGGTAAAAACTTGGCTTGACACCAACGTTTCGAAGAAGTGCATCTTCCTCGTCTTCAGGGTGAACAGTTCACCCTGAAGACGAGGAAGATGCACTTCTTCGAAACGTTGGTGTCAAGCCAAGTTTTACCTGGCTAGAAGCCCGAGAAGATTTGGAATTAATTTCTTAAATATGTTATAGTTTAATTAAAGTCATTAGAGCCATTTTTGAGAAAATCAAAATTTTTGAAAAATTTTCCATGTAAAAGGTTCTTGGGGGTGAGAGGATTTTCCTGAAAATCTTTGTGTTGCAGCCTTGCATTTACAAAGTTTTGCATTTAACCAACTTATTGTTTTTGAATTTGTTGGCTCCCCCCCCCACACACACACACAGACAGATAGACAGACACACACACTTACATTGACCTTTTTCTAAAAATCCATTTTTTAATTCAGGGGACCCTAAAACATGTATATCTGGTGAAATCTTGGTATAAAATTTTTGGGTGGAACACAGTATCTTCTCTATCTACTATATGCATGGTACATAGATGCTAGAGAAAGTAACAATGTGTGATGTTTAAAGAGCTCATCATCAATTCCAGCAGAAGTATATAATGTTCGGACAGTTGGAACAGAATGTTGATGGGAGCAATTGAGCTCTGGAAGCAGTCCCATTGTTTTAAAAAGGAAGTGATGTATGTCAATAAATCATATTATAATACAATTTTATACATTACTCTAGATAAACCTTCATTCAAGAAAGTAAAATATTGTTTGGGGAGAGGGTCTAAGGAGCTAAAGTAAAGCCTGGGGAAAAACTAACTAGAGCATCTATGATAAGGTCATCTCTCAACTTGTATGCTTGCAACCCTCAAAAGAGCTTAAAAGTTTACGTATGTCATCAATATTAAGAACCGATGGAAGCAATACAGTGGTTACTTTTAATTCATGAGGCAATAATGAAGCAGTGTCATGACTTAGGAAATTTGTAAATTCCATGTATATAATTATTATTGTTTGGCCATCACAAATTTCTGACGCTGACAGTAGAACGGAAGAAAAGAAGGAGGGGATAAAAAAAATTGTTTGTTAACGATGCTGTCAATTGCCAGGATCATATCAGTACCACCGTGTGCCAGAATTTCATCCTGCAGGGTATTTTTATATGCCATTAAATCTACTGCCATAAGATTAATCTTATAGATAAAGGATAGAAATAGGAATATAATTCTTAAGGTTAATATACAGAAATATTGATAAGATTCCCTTTCATCCTTACTTCACATTTAAAGATATTTTAGGATTTATTATTCTATTTATTGTCTTATCCCTGTTATCCCTAAAAGAACCTTATACTTTAGGATGGGGCTGTTGCTTTTAAGAACACTTAAAAACCATCAGTCTGGGCCGGGTTTGAACCTGTGACCTTGATATCAGAAGGCCTGTGTCTAACCAACTGAACTATCCAGACTGATGAGAGGGGGGGGGGGGTTGAAACTACTGAGTAGGGGGAAGTAAAAGGTAAAAAATGTATTTTTCTATCACTAGAATGCAACAAAAGACTTGTCAGAGCTCAACTGCATATAGATGGTGAGACTGCAAATTTTTAGAAAATCAAATAAGGACAACTAAGATGATCTTATTGTTCTTCAAAATATTCCCCTTTAACACCAATACATTTTCACTTTTGATTAAATCAGTTCTTGAAGCAATGATGCCACTTTTTCAGAGTCACTCAAGGTTTTTATAATGTTCCATTGCTTCAACTGAAGGCAAAAAAGTGATTCCATGCATTTTATCTTTAACTTTTGGAAACAAAAAGAAATCACAAGATAGTAGTTCAGGGCTGTGTAACAGAGGAACCATTGTACTAACCTTTAGGGCATCCAGATACTCATTTGTTAGTTTTGCTACATGCAACAATACACGACATGATGTAAAATTATTTTTCTTATGACATTTTTCAGGAACTTTTTTAAAAATGTGTAGTAAAGGCATTTGTGTGCCAATTAGAAGTAGGTTGTTGTGTTGTGTCATGTGCATTTGTTATGCCCACTTTGTTATTGCCTAATTTGTACTTATTTGTGGCATGTGTGGGTGTGACACTCTATTTACCTTTTTGGAGATGTCAATTGAGTGATTACCAACAGTGTATAGGAAATTAAGATGAGTCCACCATACGTGCTGCAGGACCTGTTCAGCATTCAAGTACCTATTTTGTAGAATAGATTCTCTTGCTGCCTTGGTGTAGCTGACTCTGGGTTCGATGTTCTGTAGAGCAATTAATCATAGGGTAGAAACAGGAAAGAGTACTGTTACAGATATGGGGTGATAAGTTATGAACAGAAACAGGATCTTATTCACTCTGATGTTTATTCTGCGATGAGACATCAAGTATTCATGGTGAAGTCATCTTGACTTGCAATTATTATACACATTTCTCTTAACACTGGTAAACTTGGAGAAAGACTACGAATACATGTAGATACAATCACATGTACCATAAGATGCCTTAAACCAATGAGGGGGAAAAAATAAAACAAATTTAAATTTTATTTCAAGAATGGAGAAAAAAAATGCAACAGTTGAAGAATGATAATTGTAAAGATTTGTAGAAGGATTAAGGTATATAAATGAAGAGCTCTTCACAGAACCTATAGTGCAGCAAGTGCTTGACAATATTCTGGTTCATAAAAGGTGAAAAGTACACAGTGTTTGTGATGTTTGACAATAGTTTTAGAGAAATAACATTGTATTTTAAGAAAAAAAAATTAATAAAAATGAGTAAATTTCTATTTGTAACATACAGAGTAAATTCTCATAGCAACTTGAAACACATTAAATAATTAGCAGGTTTAAAATTAGAGTGGAATTCTAAGGAAAAGGTTGATATCTATAACATTAGAAAACTGTTAACTTATGAATTATTATTAATTGCATAAGTTGTGCAGTGGCTGTGTGAAACAGTGAACATATGCAATGAATATTAAATTAGGAATAATTATTTCCTCAATGGTTGTAAATTATAGCTATCAAAAGCTCTTTTTAAATGGTTATTATCAGTTTAGTGATGAAATAAGAAATGAAATTATATGTATATTAAATATTGAACTACAATAGTAAATGATAATTTTAGGAAATGGTCTAATAGAAAGACAGTTGATTAAGAAACTCAGATTATAAAAAAAAAAAAAAAAAAAAAATAATTTGTGCATTCAGGAGAAGAAAATAAATTTAAAGCAAAAGAAATAAACAAAGTATTTTATAATTCAAGGCTGCAATAGAAACCTACAAAAGATGTTATGAATACAAAACGTGGAATATCACCTATTGTAGCTAAATTGTTAATATGTGAAAATTATCATTAGCATAATATAATAGGAGCAGTTGGCTTAACCCACTCATATTAAGAGCTGTACTTGCATGTTGATAAGTTAGTAATGATGTTTAAATACATTTTGAGCACAGCTTGCAAGTGTCCTGCCCAATAAAACTGCATATATTTGCAATTTTAACGAATGGCATTCAAAGGATTTTGATGTAAATTTAGCAGTATAATTAACAGAAAAACTAATGCTGATACCGTGAGATTAAATAAGGACATATCTCATAATAAAGGGAAACAAAGTGAGTGAAAATCACGGTGTGAAATGAATGTGCTATGTGACTGGAAGGATAACAAAAATGTTTATTTTCTGTCGATGAAACACAAACACAAAACTGGAAACATTACACCAAGAAGGAAAGGTCAGACATTAGAGAGAATGTAAAGAATATTTGCCTTTGAGTACCAGTCAATTTTTAAGATCAGATTGCATTTCTTATAATGTAAGCTAAAGATTACATGAGCATATTTTTCTGCTATATATGTGTGTATTCAATTGTTATTTTCTTTTTCACAAGATGACTTACTAGTAAAACCACCAACCAACCTCAGAACCAATGGTCATCAGCTGCAGGATCATATCATATCAGCCAGGTTTTGTATTGCAGGAGTTGTTTACATGCCAGTAAGCCTACTGACATGGGGCTGCCACTTTCAAGTACACTTAAAAACCATAAGTCTAAGCCAGATTTGAACCCATGACCTTGGGAACAGAAGGCCAGCATTTAACCATTTGCGCCACCCAAACCAACTCAATGCTAGAGGTGAATCTTAAGTGGGAATACCTCATTGAGATTCCAAAGATAAACGGCTGTTCCTTTTACAAGGCATTTTCCACCCATAGACAAGAAAAAACAAGGAAAAAATGGAACAAAAAGATGTGTTATATGCTACACTAGGAAAAAAATAGTGAAAGAGCTTAGCAGTGCAAAAGTTTTGTGTTACTCTTCATTTGGAGAAGTGTGTTGAAATATACCAGACCCAAAAATCATATCAATGTGTCAATGTTACCAGATCACTCATACAAAATTTTAGGAGAGTAATTGTATTGGCTGATACACTTTACAAAGCACTAATGCAGGGATTTAAATGAGATTTCTGAGATAGCTATAAGCATTTTTAAATAAGACATCAATGGGTTAGTAATCACACCATGGTGTATTAAATTGTCTCCACATTCTTGAAAAGATGTTTGCTCAGGTATTCTTTGGTGTTGGTAATATGAGTTTGAGTTCTGTCTCTCAGGAATGAGAAGGGAAAATGTGTGCATGCATGCGTATGTGTTTGTTTTCTTTTGGTGACAGAGAGAGAGAGAGTGTGTGTGCAGAAGCAAAACCAACTAGGTTGGGGGAGAGGCAAAGAAGTGGCTTTGAATATACATTTTAAAAATGGCAAAGTTTTGAATCATAAACTAAAAAAGTTCAATTATCAACAAAATATCAGTATGATAATCCCTATTCCTAATGCTGTTGTTTCAAAAATGTCTACATAGTAGATATTCCTTGTATGTAGCATTTTAATTAATCTTAATTTAATGGTAAATCCTATGGAGAAGAAATATTTTATAAGACTGCAAGAGGAAGTTAATATATGGGCATTATGATTATTGCAATTATTTCCCTAATGGTTTGTGAGCCTTGGTAATGAGTCTTGTTTTGCATAAGAAGAGGAAGAAAAATCAATAGTTGACATACCAGAGAAGTTTTGATGTAGCATGTCAAGATTTTCTGCTTACTGTCAATATGCTGGAGATGAAGCTGCCCTCTATTTCTGTACTTAAGAGTAGCTGAAGTTCACAGTAAGACCTGGATCCATTGCTCAAAATTGTATTTCTTCTGAATGGTAATTTAAATGTTGTATTATTTGTGTAGGACTACAGATGTATTAAGTGTTGGTAATAAATTAAAATAACAAAATATCAGAATTTTGACAAAACTAAGAAGGCATGCTATTGTATTTTATTCAGACAACTTGTAAGTTGATTTGAATGCAAAATTAAATCTGCAATGAAATAATGTTGTGTAAGCAATGTAAGCTAAAAGGAAAGTAATGATCTAAACATAAACATGCAATAAATAGATTGCTTCTATGAGGAAGACTTATTCTGCTGTTATATTTAAAGGGAAGTATTTGTGTTCCAAATGAAATGTTGTGAGCATTGTATGTTAGATTGATTTTAGGCCACTGAAGTGCATGGTAGTCACTATTTGTGCAATTCCATTCTTTCTGTGTTACACACTTTGTAAGACAACTATCATATGTGTGTATGTTGCACTAAAGGATCTCTGTTTCACAGAACACCTGCATTGAAAACTGTTCGAATATATTTGTAGAATACATAGTAAACATAACCAACTACAGTGTTTTATTAGAAGAGTTATTTTCCTTCATTAAATAGGTTTCACTTTTTTTTTTTTTTATTTATTTATTTATTGTATTGCTCTGTTAGTGTACTGAATTGTGAATTCTATTTTATGAGGTGCATCCAGAAAGTAAGTCCTGATGACCGATAAAGAGAACAAAAACATCACTAAGTAAGAAATATTTATTGGTATAATTACGTCAACTCACTGGCTACTTTTCAACATAGTCACCCCATTGTTGAGGCATTTATCGTAATGGTGTACCATTAATTGTATGCCCAAATCATAGGATTCTGCCGCCAATGTCCGCAGCCATGAAGTAACTTCATTCTGCATCTCTGCATCATTGTGAAAACATTTTCCTGACAGAAAACGCTTCATGAGACGGAAGAGATGAAAGTCACTTGGAGCAAGGTCGGGGCTGTAGGGTGGATGTTCAAAGACCTCCCATCCAAACTTATTCAACACATTTCGTGTGGCATTGGCTGTATGTTGTTTTGCATTGTCATACACAAGCATAATGCCTCTTGTCAACATTCCACGTCTCTTGTTCTGGATTGCCTGCCTGAATTCATGCAATGTCTGGCAATATCAATCAGCTTTTACGGTCTCCCCTTGCAGTAAAAATTTGCACAAGAGGACACCACATCGATCCCAGAAGACAGTGCACAATATTTTTTTGATAGAGATTGTGTGCTTGAATTTGGTCTTCCCAGGTGAACCACTATGCCGCCAATGCATTGATTGTTGTTTTGTCTCTGGTGTGGCATGTGACACCCATGTTTCATCTCCAGTGACAATATTGTTGAGAAACTTGTCACCTTCCGCTGTGTATCGCTGTAGGAATGTCAATGCTGCGGCCAGACGTTTGGTTTTGTGTCCATCTGTCAATTGTCTAGGCACCCATCTTGCACACACCAAGCCACCAGGAGACAATTTTGTGTACAAGCAAGCAAGACATCTGGGGAAACTGACCAGAGAGTTCTGAAATTGTGAAGCGCTGGTTCTGCACAATTGCTTGCCACACACTTTCTAACACTTCTGGCATCACCAGGGATGGTCGGCCATTACAGCCTTCGTTGTGAATATTGATTCTTCCTTCCGTGAATTGCTTGCACCATCGTCTTATCATACTGTCACACATAATGTCCTGTCCATACACATGACACAATTGCCATGGATCTCTGCTGGAATTTGCTTTTGAGCATACAGAAATCGGATGACTGCATGAACCTCACATGTGGCGGGAGACAATATTGGAGCAGCCATTTTCTCCTAGCACAGAGCTGTAACCACTTCCATCACAAAACTAAAACTTTACTACAATGTTACCATATACTTCCTCTCTTCTCCTGCGCATGCACATTCTTATCTGATTGGTGGTGCTATCTCTGAATGCGATCGGAACTTACTTTCTGGATGTACCTCGTACATAAATGAAGTTAGGATTGTTTATATAGCAGGGCAGAAATAACATGATACAAACATAACAAAGGACCAAGTAGCTACATATCTAAATGTAATTCATTAAAACACTCTTAGGTTAACTTATTAATTTATGTAGAGCTAATTCCCTATTGCTTCAGCTACTGGATGACAGTCCGAGAAGCAAGTTGTACATAAATTAGATATAAGTGAAGCTAAGTGCTTTTGTCTACTCATATTTGTGGAGAGGTTGAATATCAACACTCATTTAATTAAATGGATGATAAGTTGAAGAGTATAAAAGCTGTTCTGTTATAGAAAAATGAATAGACAACCATTTTTATCATCATGAAAGTAAATGTAATTATTTCAAGGCACTATTTAGAAGATGTCAACATCAGAGAGTTAATATCCATGTTATTTGTGCATAGTTGTTTGCCATACAAGCAGTAGGCAAATATGTCACTGAAAATCATTTTAAGTACAAAACATCAGTATCAAAATAGACAATGCAGTCAAAAAAGTTAATTAAGCAGTTATTTCTAAAATGGCAATCTGAGTCAATTCAGAAACCAATTTTCATGACTGCTAAAACTGTTTATAACTAAGTTTATTTGCCTTACTAGTAAACTCAGCAAAAATACTAAACTTTTTCTGAGTTTTCTATTTGAAATTAGCTACAAAATTCTTTTTATGTTGCTGTGAAATAAACGAACAAGAAGAACAAGGAATTAAAAATAATAGTATTTAACATTTTAACTAGACATCATTTAAAGCAGTAAAATTTACTCAATATTTAAAATGATTATAGAATATAGGAACTTCATTGCTAATATATCTTTTAAAATAATAATTAAAATTAGAAATAGGTAATTTTCAGGGATTTTGTTGTAGATAACACATTTTTAAATCAGTTGCTTGCCTACAGTAGCCTGTAAGTATTTAATAATAAATATTGAAGCAATGCTTATTGTCTCTCTATTGCAAAAGTTATGTTAAAATTCAGATATTTATCTTGCTTTGCCTTTTTAGATGCACTGATACATATTTTTTATATTTCTTTTCTTCATATCTATTTCATATAAAGTAATGGATGTTCTGTAACCAGGGTTATTACAAAAGAATAATATTCTAAATATGATGTATGGTAATGTATAATAGATACTTTATGATAGCTGGTTTACTCATCAGCTGTTTGTATAATATGTATCAATTTTTAAGTGACAAATAGTTGATGGTAAAATTGTTCTACAGTCATTCTTATGCAATGGAAAGAACACGAACACAAGTTCAACAGTCAATTTAAAAATAAAAAAAATTAAATTAAATAAATGTATCTTTAAAACTTTAAAACATATCTCATATATTTTAAGAATGTTCTTCTCTTACCTAATTATCTTTTGGTTCTCTTGTACTCGTGTGCATTTTCATTATTATTGCTCTGAAGCATTACAGTGCATGGACATCTATTGTGCTGTAATGAATGTGACTAAAATTACATAATCTCTTTACTTCATTTGACAGTAAATTAAAATTATGTTAAACAGATTAATAATAAATAATTAAAAAGTAAATAAATGCTACCTGAAGGGTAACATTAGTTGTCCAAGTTGGTGTTTACAGTGTAACAGATGTATCATGAATTTATAATGGATGTTACAGGTATACACAATTCAAATTTGTACTTAACTTGGCATGAAACATTACTTCCAACCCAAAAAAAAGCATTCTCTATTATTATCATCATCATCATCATCGTCATCGTCATCGTCATCGTCGTCGTCATTATTATTGTCATCATTATTGTTGTTATTATTATTGTTATTGTTATTATTGTTGTTATTATTATTGTTATTATTATTATTGTTATTATTGTTATTATTATTACTATTATGACTATTATAATTATTATTATGATTACTATTATGATTATTATAATTATAATTACTATTCAGTTTTAATTATTTATTATCATCATCATTTCTATTATTATTATTATTTAAGAAAAATAACTTTAATATTACAAGAAAATTATAAATAAGGATAGGATATCTTGGCAATTTATCAACAGCGACTTACATATAGCTGATTTCATCTTGAGGGTTGTTGCCAATGATTCTCTCATCTGTCATGACTCTTCTGGACTTTGAGACTCATAATCTAGAGAATCCTCAACATGACTAAACCACCAAAAGCCAACATAACATATGCATAATGCAAGGCGCTTTGGGTGACAGCATCAAATCCAAACATCACAGTGCTACCAGGCGACAAAGATAGTGTTACTGTCATTATGAACATCTGTGATTACCATGAAAACATGCTCTGTTTACTGGAAGATTCAACCTACAGATGAATAGAAAAGTACCCTACATCTACTGTAGAAAGGAACACAATGCTGCTGATAAAAGCATCTTCCATCCCAAAAGGCAAACAGAAAGAGCTGATCCCACATGAATCTTGAACATTGACAATCTAGGTCTACCAAAAATTCACAAGGAAATTTGACCAATAGTGAGTGCCCAACACAAGCTCTAGCCAGGTTCTAGCCAAAAATCTACAGAATTTGGTAGGAAAAACCAAAGCATTTGTTTAATATTCTGCTCATTTTATGCAAATAATAAGAGTTTCCCTTTGAGTGCAACCATATTCTTGTCAGCTGCAATGTGCAATCATTGTTCACCAAGATCTATGTCAGGATGCCTTAAAAACCATCACAGACAGACTGGAAAGCTGCAGTAGATAGATTGGCTGCAATATAAAAAGAAGAGCCCAGAAGTAGTCTATTGATAGGATGAGTAAAACATTGGTAACAACCCTCAAGATGATGCAGCCTTCTCCGGAAGTTGATCATAATTTGTTAACAAAAATGTACAAAGTATCTAATGTTTTGACTTGACAGAATTTAAAATAAATTCTTTTGTGATAACCCTAAAAATAAAATAAGTGTGCAGTGACCAGTTTGTAGTGATTAATATGAGTAAAATTACTTGCAGACCATCCTGTCCATGCACCAGCCAGCAAGAACCCCTGGGAATGTGAGTTCTACCCAGATAAGGGATACTTGCTCAAACCTGTCAATGGTGTGTTTAATGTGTACAAAGATCAGGCTGCTCTGGACAATGATGAGCCTTGTAACTATCCATATCCTGACCTGGACACTTTTGTTGTTGACATGAACAACATGTGTACTATGATAGCGGATGGACCTTTGTAAGTACTTGAATAATTATTATTTTTTTTCTCTAAATATATATTTTAATATGCTTGGGAATCAACAAATTTATTTGAACCAAATTGAGAAATACACACATTCCTATAGAAAATAAGGTACCTAATACATAAAACTGAATTCTTTTAAGCATTCTATAAGTCAATACCAATAAGGATACAGAATTAATTAAAATTGGAAGTAGTACAGTGGAGATGAAACAAAATTATCATTTTATAGTACACTATTTGACTCAAATTTATACTTAGCTTTACTCACTTCATTGCTGTAGAACATATTTTGTAGACATGCTTTCTGCACCCCCAGCTATGACCAACTGCTGGAAATGTTTGCTCCTGATCTTAAATCTTAAATGATCTCTGCTGGACCAGTAATGAACTTGTAGGAATTTCAAACTTAATTAAATCTGCTTCATGTTTTGTTATTAATCTCCTCTTCTTTATGTGTAATTTTTTTAACATGAACATTTTTTAAAGATGCTGCTTTCTTTGTTGTGGCTGTGGTTCCAAAAGTTTGTCAATACTGCATATTTTTCTATTTGTTTTTTGCACCCATTTTTAAGAATATCATTTATAAACAAATAGAAAACTCATCAGAATCACCACACTTTTAGAAACAAAACCACAGCATAGAAAATAAATTATTATATGGGTAATGATATATTAACATCTTACTGGGGTATATATTTTACTGTTAGAACCAGCTGAAAAATTCAATGCTACAGCCAGGGTTTGCACATGGTTCCCCTGCTCTCCATGGGGTTGCTTTAACTATTGAGCTGCTGTGATACATGCCAGTATGATGTTCAATCCTCCAACTGGTGAACGTTTTTTACCTGGTCAAGCAACCAGAGAACACCTTAATGACAAGTGGCTATGGCACTGAGTTTTTCAACTAGTTCTAACACTAAAACAGAAAATAGTCTGTCTTGTTTCATGTTCAACCTAAAAAAGAACTGTTCACATGAGAGAAGATATTAATAAAGAAATATGAAGCAAATTTAATGAATTTTTTTTAAATTCCCACCAAGGACAGCATACCCTATATGTTCGTCAATTCACCAGAAGAGAAAATCCTAGATCCAAGATCAGAAACCAACAATTTTTCCAGCAGGTAATGATAACTGAGGATGCAAGCAAAGTTAAGTGGAGGTGCTCTGAAATAGTAAAAAAATCTGATGTGTTCCATTCACATGACTTTCTCTACATCTCTGCAATTATTCTATTTACTTCATCTAATCGAGAAAAAAATTAGCAGAAATAGTATTATTACTTGCTTCCTTGTTAGTAGAAGCGAAATACGGGGATACCATAGGTTAAAGTGATAGTCAAAAGCTGGTAGCTATGTGACTGAAGTTCGTTTGTTTGTATGGACACGAGTTCACAAAGTCCTGTATGAGAAAATTATGTTTTTTATAGCTGAAACCAAAAACAAGGAATATCTCAAAAAACAATCAACTCCACAAAAAAATTATTTATAACATAAATTGTGTGTTTTGAAGTGCTCTACATTTATTCTGGTAAGTTTTTGTCCATCTCTTATGGTTTAGCAGTTATTCAAAATTCTGTAAAATTGACCCAGAATAAAGTAATCTTCAGAGGCTATTCCCAGAAAATTCAAAATATACATTTTATTTGTCAGGTAAATATCTTTGATATACTATATTTTAATCAAAATCTTTAGAGCCATTTTTTAGAAAATCAAAATTTTCGAAAAAAGTACCATGTAAAGGGTAGTTTGGGGTGGGAGGATTTTTCTCAAAATCTTTCTGTCACATCCCTGGAATATACTAAACTTAAATACCAAGTTTGGTATCTTACCGACTTTTCGTTTTTGAGTTATCGTGTTCACAGACACACGGACACACACACACAGACCTTTTTCTGAAAATACTTTTTTTGGATACTGGGGATATATTTCCGGTGAAATCTCTGTATCAAATTTTTTGGTGGAGTGCAATACCTTCTCTATACACTATGTACATAGTATGTATAGAGAAAGTAAAAATAATATTAGTGTTTTAGACACTAATAATATCTCTAGTAATTCTAGTTTCAGAAAATGTATACTTTTTGGGGAGTTAAGAGGATTTTAATCAATTTAAAAATAATTGAAATGTTAGTCTGCATTTCTTTAAAGCTGTTTTGCAATGCCCCTTTTTAGAACATTTGCATTTTTACTTTCTCTATACTCACTATGTACATAGTGAATAGAGAATGTATTGCACTCCACCAAAAAATTCGATACCGAGATTTCACGGAAAATATATGTTTTAGGGTCTACTGTATCCAAAAAAAGTATTTTCAGAAAAAGGTCCGTGCGTATGTGTGTCCGTGTGTCTGTGAACACGATAACTCAAAAACGAAAAGTTGGTAAAATACCAAACTTGGTATTTAAGTTTAGTATCTTCCTGGGATGCGACACAAAGATTTTGAGAAAAATTCCCCCACCCCAAACTACCCGTTACATAGAACTTTTTTCGAAAATTTTGATTTTCTAAAAAATGGCTCTAACGATTTTGATTAAAATGTCGTATATTAAAGTTATTTACCTGACAAATAAAATGTATATTTTGAATTTTCTGGGAATAGCCTCTGAAGGCTACTTTATTCTGGGTGAATTTTTCATAACTACTTAACCGTAAGAGATAGACAAAAACTTAACCCACAAAAATGTAGAGCACGTTAAAACACACAATTTATGTTATATACATTTTTTTCGTGGAGTTGATCGTTTTTGAGATATTCCTTTTTCTTGGTTTCAGCTTTGAAAAACTTATACTTTTCTCATGCAGGAATTTGTCAACTCCTGTCCATACAAACAAAGGAACATCAGTCACATAGCAACCAGCTTTTGGCTTTCACTTTAACCTATGGTACTCCCTTATTTTGCTTCTGCTTACAATACAGCAAGAAATAAGACTATTTCTGCTAATTTTTCTCGATTAGCATGAAATAAATAAAAGATACGCTTATTAACAATAATAATTTTCAGAGATATAGAGAAAGTCATGTGAATGGAACACATCAGATTTTTAAATTTAGTTTTCTCAAAACAGCATTTTTGAATACTTATGTACTTTTTTCTCAGCAACTATCAGAGCTGGAAAGCTGAAATTTTCAGCATATAGTTTAACTTTCTGAACCACAATCGTGATGTTATAGTATATATTGATCATATTAAGAAATCACAACATTGCCAATTTCCACATTTTTACTTTTTTAAATTTGTAAATATATATATTTTTTTTAATTTCTACTGAAATTGTATCATAGCTAAATAATTGAGGTTTAGAAGATAGCTGATTATACTAAGAATAAGCATACAAAGTGTGACTATGTATTGCAAGTACTATCAGGGAAAAAGATGCCTGAATTCACATATTTTAAGATTAAATTTTATTACTTTTCTGCTAAATAAAATACTTTTTATAGACTCAACCACATAAGCTACTAATGCAAACAACCACTTGAAATAATTGTAATGACTTATAGAATAATTCATACAAATTTCTGGAAAAACAATTAAATGCTTTAAGAGCAGTGGTAATTCAACTCATTTGAGGTATAGTTTCCTTATGTTCAGACTATCTTGTTCCCTTAAGTATAAATTCAACTCAATAAATGCTCTATAAGATGATACAGAATTGATTACTGAAAACTTCATGACAGAAATGGAAAATTAGAAAGACTGTTAAGCAGCAGCCATCATAACAAAGCAGAGTGATGTTAGGGCAGGCATTGACTGTGTGAGCAACAGACAGGACAGAGAGGAAGCCGTTACGTGTACTGCAGTCGCAATAACATTTATATTCAGTGGCAGTTCATATGTGGAAGTGCATAATACGAGAAGTGATTGAAGAATTTAACTCCAGATTAAAGAAATGATAGACCTGGAACCTGATATACAATTACACCTTTCTCTGTTGCTGTTGATGCTATTTTTACCACACTGTAACTAGAAGTGGTAGATTTATAGAATGACAGAACTCAGTCAAATTCCAAAATAGAAAGTATTTGAGTGCTTCTACAGCAATTTCCCTTGATCACACTTTCCAGACTTCACCATTTTGGTGCCCAGTATCTTAGCATGTCACATCTACATGTTTAAGTAAGCAGTTGTTTTCACGACAAAGACCTGTAAATGAATCATAAAACGAGCTATCAGACCATAACTTAAAATGTATTCTTCATTTTTATGAGTCAGAGCCTAGTACCTAATGTTGAAAATCTATTGTAGGACAAAAATATTAAAATATCTTGACAAAGTAGTACAGGCTCACAATAAATTTATACTCTGGTTACATCAACAGTGTATGCATTGTACTAGGGGTGTTCAATACTATACAAATTGGCTATACAAATTTAGGAGGGTTATTTTGGCCACAGATCAATTTTCAGTGTAACAAAGACATGTCCACATTTTGTAGCTTCTAATAAAGAAGCAGCATGACAAGTGGTTTGCTGAAAATTATCATAATTGCTTTATTTGTATGGTGACAAGGAATTTCATAATAAAACAACTCGGAATTAGTGTTTACTTGGTTCTCTTTGTAATGGTGCTCCATTATTAAAAGGGATGTATCTGCAAAACTGGCACATAGTAGTTAGATTTTGAAACCAAATGTTAGTCATTACTTTTTTAATAGTCTGTGTATTTGCAGTTAGGAAACTGAACAAATGAAAGAATCATATCAGTAAGCTATTCTGAGAATTTTCAAAGTTTAATGGACAAACAAAAGAATTTCTTCTCCGTGATGTGGCCAGCATATCATAATTTCACAAACTGCATGTATATTTATGTATTTGTTGAAAAAAAAAAAAATGTTTTATCCCCAAACACAATAAAAGTAGAATAACTCTTTATTCATGTTTATATTAGTTTTCCATAATGAATATGATATGGGTAGCTTTATGTTTTATAAATTATTATTTATAAGAAAAGGACATTATCTAAAAATGAATGTGAATATTAGAATAATTATGAAATATTTCTCTGCTTTTTTAGAAAATCATTTTGCTATCGACGACTTTGCTACCTTTCCTCCAAGTTTCAGCTGCATGTCCTTCTGAATGAGCTACGTGAGTTAGCGTCACAGAAAGCAGTTGCACATCGTGACTTCTATAACATCAGAAAGGTAAGCTGCAAACAAAATGTGCAACTTGTGCATTTTTTATATACATTGCTAGAGAAAATAATCTGATGTGCAACATCATGCAAATTGTAAATTATAGTGCTTTCTTTACATTATACAGTTCACATATAAAGTTATTCTTCTATCCATATTTATTATCTATACTAATATTAGAAATAATGAGAATGTGGATAGGTAGAGTCAGACTGAAAAAATCAGTGCCATAGCCAGGATTTGAACCACGGATATCCCGATCTCTAGCAAGTTGCTCTTCCACTGAGCTACCATGGCAACATGCCAGCATAGCATTGAATTTTTCAACTGACTTGCATGTTTCCTGGTAAACCACAAGGTGATCTCAAATTATTTTGAGATGACAACCCAATGGCAGCTTACAATGGTATAAGTACTTTAGGTCCCAGGATTCATAGTATAGCCAATTATTATGGTAAAAAAAAATGCAATGCTATGCCGGCATGTTGCCATGGTAGCTGAGTGGAAGGGCAACTGGCTAGAGATCAGGAAACCTGTGGTTCAAATCCTGGCTATAGCATTGAACTTTTCAGTCTGACTCTTCCTATCCAACTCCTGTCTTACATACGGCTTGTGTGAAAAAAACAATTATACCAATGAGAATGTGTGCATATATTTAATCTCAAAAAACACTCTGACGAATATGATAATATTTTCACTATTGGAAATTCCTGTTCTTTCTGATGGATATGGGCTATAAAACACTAACATAAATTCATAAATTATTAAAAGAGTAAAATAGATTTTCAAAGCTTTAATTAAAAATTCCATGGAGTAAAAACAGATGGTGCCTCTAGAAACAAATACCCATTTCCACCGAGTTGTTGTTCCACAGAGAATGTGTATAAAAGCAAGAACTGTCTATATTTTATTCCCAGCAATATACATAGATGGTCTTGTAACAGTAAGCAAATAGATCTTAGGAAATCCTTAAAAAGCAACAATATGTTTATAACCATACATATTGTATCATATATTGTTAATTCATTGTTTCTTGCACACTATAGTATAGGAGTTGAAAAGAGAAAGTCAGACTGGTACATTAAATGTTATATCCAGGATTATGTATCTACTGGTCTCCATCCAGTTACTCTAAACACTGAGTTACCATGACAACATGCCAACACGATAATAAATTCCCCAACTGATTCACATTTTGCCTGATAAACCAAAAAGAGATCTCAAATTATTTTGAGATGACATGCCCCATTGGTGATTTAACAAGTCATAAGTTCTTTAGGTCTGATCTTCATAGTTGTTTGACCAACTATTAGGTCAACCATTATCAATTTTTTTCCACACTAACTGTGTGTAGGACAGGAGTTAGGTAGATTCAGACTGAAAACTTCAATGCCATAATCAGAATTTGAACCACGGGTCCTCCAGTCTTCGCCTGGTTGCTCTAACAATTGAGATACCATGACAAAATGGAAATATGAACATTAAATTCCCAACTTATATCTTTATTGATTTCTTTAATTATCATTTATCAATATTGCAGATATTTGTGTATATGGCAGAAATATTTCCAGTTTTCTATGAGTATGCATGCATGCTAAGAAAAATAATCTTCCAGTTTTTAATTATAACACACAGGACCTTTCCCTAAAAACAAGGATTCAGGGTGCCTCTAAACATGTAATTCTGGTAAAATATAATACTTCCTCTACTTAATATACACAGAAGAGAAAGTAAAAAAAAATCTATTGCAACCTCTAATAGCTGATAAAGCTCCTTTTCCTTTTGCCAATTCAAATTTCTTTTGTTTTTCCCAATTGCCAACACTGTCTATTTTAACTCCTAGATAAATACATTCTCTCACTACCCTGAACTCTCCATTCTCATTCCTCCATCTTTCATATTTTCTCAGTTTCCCCCCTTTTTTGAACACTAGAATCTGTGTCTTGTCCTGGTTTACTTTTAAACTCCATTCTTTGCAGTAATTATTTAATGCTTGCAAGGATTGTTTTAAGCCATTCACTGCAATTGCACCTATAACTAGATCATCTGCAAACAGTAATTCTGGAATCTGAATATTATTAATTATTGGCATAGAGTTATTATTTCTCCCAATTTCCATTAATACATCATCTATAAATAATATTAAAATACACTCACTTATGTGTTTAATGCTAAATTGAATTTTGAATGTTAATTCTAGTTAAATCCCTGTTTGTCTCAAAATCCAAATGGTATTCTTCTAGGTAGACACTCACATCCATGCAGCTTCATGTATGAACCAGAAACACTTACTACGGTTCATCAAGAAAACCTTGAAGAACCATGCAGATGAGGTGGTGACTTGCACCAAAGGGCAGAATATGACTTTAAGAGAGGTGTTTCAATCAATGCACCTCACCTCATATGACCTTACTGTTGATATGCTTGATGTACATGCTGTAAGTATTTTGTGTTTCAATTTCTAAAAATGTACTATCATAGTTTTACACTACACTCCTTGCTTTTTCTAAATTTTAAAATTTCCTCTTTATACTGCTAATATAATTGGAAGGATATTTTCAATTGACTCGTCATAAAGCCAGTTTTAACAACTCAGATTCTTACATATAGCTTCTAACTGCTTCTCATTGTACTGATTTCTGGAAAGTTAGCTTTATTAAACAAAGAATATCTAAGGTTAAATTTATTATACTGAAATTTTAATAATTTGGTATGTTTTATAGTGTAACCTTTTTAATATGTAGTTTCTGTGCATAAAACTAATCTCACTCCATTTCCTTTTTCTCTATTTAAGACATGATTTTCAAACACAGTTTTACAGTTGGTACTAAATATGAATGCTTCTGTTCATATCATGTATAAAATGTTCTCTTTTTAACAAAAGTGGTATTGAGGAGCAGGTGGGTAGGTGATCAGGCATGTGGGCAGGTGGATGGATGGACAAACATTTATTTCTCAGATTTACTGTAACAAAAAAGTAATAATATGCTTAAAACAATACTGAAATTCTCATTAAATTTATTTGAAGTATCAGTTACAATAAAATAATTATAAATAACAGTATAGAATTATATTATTCACCTTAATGTGTTTCAGGATCGTAATACATTCCATCGTTTTGATAAATTTAATGCTAAATACAATCCAATTGGAGAAAGCAGGCTAAGGGAAGTTTTTCTGAAAACAGACAACTATCTTAATGGAAAATATTTTGCTCGCATCATCAAGGTGGGTATACTGTGAATAATATTGTTTCTAAACTATATGCTATTGCACCTAGATGTGTTAAATGTTTTTAACATTAAAAAAATTATTTTATGTGCAGGAAGTGGCATCAGATTTAGAAGAAAGCAAATATCAGAATGCTGAACTGAGATTATCCATATATGGCAAACACCGTGAAGAATGGGACAAACTGGCATTATGGGCAATCAATGGAGATGTATACTCTGACAATGTTCGTTGGCTTATCCAAATTCCCCGACTTTTGTAAGTGGATTAAAATTGCTTTTATTGGAAAACCTGAATTTGAAAGCTGGCTAAGGCTTTCTTTTAAAATAACTGTAATTTAGCACATCATGGTTATGTATGTAATCACAAACCACTCAGTTGATTTTGAAAATACTTTTACCATTGAAAAGCCTAAGTTTTTCTGAAGGACAAGGGGCTATAAAACATCATAAGATTTAATTTAATAATTTACTAAAAGATTAAAATGGATTTTCAAAGCCCATGTACATTGGAATAATAAAGGTACATGTTTACAAAGAAAGCCTCGATTTTCAGCTGAGATTGCCATAAAGAAACAATAAATTATTGTTACTCCATAGAATATACATGTAAAATAAGACAAATGCCACATTTATTTCATTCCAAGCAATGTATATGGTCATGATTTAGCAAAACAAGAGTCAAATATATTTATACCACATGATATGCATATGATACTGATGCCAAGATAAGGTTCATGTAAGAAAGTTTTGTTTTATTTTCTTTATGTTTATGAGTGTGATCAACTTACTAGCAGAGCATGCTAAACAATTGTGTAAAGAGAGAAAATAAGCATTAGAAATCAATAAACCAATATTTTTAATTACCAAGTGAAAAAATTGTCTCTATATATGGTAACAGACTTTGTCTTTTGAAATGTGGTTAACTTGGTGGCCTAGGAGTGTAGAATAGGGCTAAAGAGAAGGTACAAAACTTAAAATTTCACATATTGCAATTATCTAACATTTTATTCGACCATTATGATTGTTGATTGTTCCACAGCCTAAGAATACCTATAGGCTGCGCAGAATTTCCAAAACTTGAACAAGTGCCGGAGGGGAGGGGGACGGTTAAGAAAATTAATGTTCCGCCGAGTTTCACATCCTTTTGCATGAATATCAGATGGCTAGGTAAAGAAACCAGTATGCAATCACAAAGGTTCAGTCCACTGACAACTTGACATATGTTGTCAAATATATAAATAACCTTAATTTGATCTATATAAGCAGATTTAGTAAAATGTTTTGCTTAGCTTAGAGGAGTATGTTATTTACAGCTTCTGCTTGGTTATATATTCTATTGATATTGCTTAATTTGTGTAGCAAGATAGGTTCATAAATGGAAATTATATTTTTACTCTTTTATTTGATTTACTTTTACAGTGATATTTTCAAATCAAACAAGTTAATGAATAATTTTCAAGAATTCTTGACAAATATATTTGAGCCACTGTTTGAAGCTACAAACAACCCAAAGAGCCATCCAGAACTTCACATGTTTCTCCAATATGTAAGTGTTCTAAACGTTTCATCTCTTTTATTTTGACCTCAGTTTTTGGTTCTTCCTAGTTAATGTATTGTGTTTCCATTGTTTGTTGTTTTTTATTCCCTATAATCAATACCTTTCTCTTATAATTAAAGATTTTGCGATATCTTTAAATAATATAAAATAATTATTTATTGTTCCATTTCTCCATTTTTAATCAAATTCAGCTCAGTTCAGAATCTTGAAATGATTGCATGCATTTTTAACCTGCTGTTATAAATAAATCTCAAAAAGAAACAGTTTTTCAGGCCAAAATTATTTGAAATCAACTTTCTTTAAAAAAAACATGGCAAATTCAACAAGATTAAACCTTAATAAAATATTGCAGTGCCAATTATTATATTTTATTAATCCTTATCAACCATAAAATGCATAGCAAATGGTGCTATTATACAAATAAACTAGCAATGATGATAAATAAGATACTTTTTAATTAAAAACAGTAATTACTTAATCATTTAAATGTTCAATTAGATAACTAAAAATGATATTATTTGTTTTAATGAATTTTATATCAATGCATTGCTCATAAAGAGAACCATAAAAATGTCTACTCTTCACTGTGTCAAAGTGCTTGGAAAAAAAATCAAGATTTTTGTATTTCACTCAACAGGTTGTTGGCTTTGATTCTGTAGATGATGAAAGCAAGCCTGAAAATCCTCTTTTTGACAAGGATGTTCACGTTCCAGAGCAATGGTGTGATGAAGAAAACCCACCATATGCATATTATCAGTACTATACGTATGCCAATTTAACAGTTCTCAACCACTTCCGAAGGTAAAATTAATTATAGTTTTCATTAGGAGCAATCAACAGTTATTTTATTTCTTTTGATTTCTTTTCTTGTTTACCTTGCTTGCTTTTTCATCATTGTGATGGTTTTTATGTGTAATATAGTATAATCAAGTGGTGCTTAGCCAAAGCCTTGGTGAAAATCAAAGGAAAAAAAGGAAGGATGAATGAAAGAAAAAAATCTGATGTATACCATTCACATGACTTTCTCTATATCCCTGCAGCAAATTATTCTTAAAGAGCTTATGCTTCTATTTACTTCATGCTAATCTAGAAAAATTAGCAGAAATAGTCTTATTACCTTCTTCCTTGTAAGTAGAAAGGAAATAAGGGAGTAGCATAGGTTAAAGTGATAGTCAAAAGCTGGTTACTATGTGACTGAAGTTCCTTTGTTTGTATGGACATGAGTTGACAAATTCCTGTATGAGAAAGATTTTTGACCCTGAAAACTAAAACAAGGAATATCTCAAAAACGATCAACTCCAAGAAAAAAATATATACAACATAAATTGTGTGTTTTAATGTGCTCTTCATTTTTTTGTGTGGTAAATTTTTGTCTATCTCTTACGGTTTAGCAGTTACACAAAATTCCGGAAAATTCACTCAGAATAAAGTAGTCTTCAGAGGCTATTCCCAGAAAATTCAAAATATACATTTTATTTGTCAGGTAAATATCTTTAATATATGATATTTTAATCAAAATTGTTAGAGCCATTTTTTATAAAATCAAAATTTTCGAAAAAAGTTCCATGTAAATGGTAGTTTGGGGTGGGGGGATTTTTCTCAAAATCTTCGTGTCACATCCCTGGAAGATTCTAAACTTAAATACCAAGTTTGGTATTTTACAGACTTTTCGTTTTTGAGTTATCGTGTATGTTCAAGGATACACGGACACACACACCACGCATGGACCTTTTTCTGAAAATACTTTTTTTAGATAAAGGGGACCCTAAAACATATATTTCCAGTGAAATCTCGGTATCAAATTTTTTGGTGGAGTGCAATAAGTTCTATAGAATTAAATGGAAATTTAATTAATGATTTTATTAGTCTTACTAATCTTTTTTAGATCAAAATGTTTTCAGTTTTAAAAACAAATTCTATTAATAAACTTCTGGTTTAGCAATGGGCAGTTCACTTTCACTTTTTCTTGCTGATCTTTTCATGGGCTATTTTGAAATATAGGGGACTAAAGCATTTTCTTTAACTTTTAAAACTTGGTATAGATATGAAGATGATATTTTTGTTATCATTCCTGATAAATTTGTAAATGATGCTTTAAAACTATAAAATTTACGAGATAAAACTATAAAATCACATTGAAAATTGAAAATTAATGGCTATCTCCCTTTCTTAGATTTAAAAATAATAAAAAATATAATAATAAATTGAGTTTTGGAAGTTATAAAAAATCAACTCATTATGGCAAGTTCATAAATTTTATTTATTAGTCTGACTCATAAATGAGGCGGTTGCTATGAATTTGAATTGAATTTAAATACTTTGCTTGCTAGGAGTACTTCCCTTTTGAGAAAAGTTTAAGTAGCTTAAAACTGAACCCAATAATTCGGAATATCTCGAAAACAGACAATGGACACCTTAAACCAAAAAAATCACTTTCAATTTTTAACAGGAGGAGGTGATGCCCTTGAGCCACCTTCAATAGCTGTCACTCACGTGAGATAGGAATGAAATTCATATATTGAAATTTCTGTGCTCTCAATGAAAAAGCATGCTAACTTAAGTCACTATACATTTCTTTTCAATTTTATCACACTCTTTGCCCTAGAAAGTAATGTGTTTCTCAGAAAAAATTTAATAGTATATTTAACTGAAGGTTATGATATAAGGCCAGCATGTATTTAAAAAAAAAATTCTCATATTGCATCTTATCTGTTATAGGGAGCAAGGTTTGAACACATTCGTGTTGCGTCCTCATTGTGGAGAAGCTGGACCAATCCAACATTTAGTTTGCGGTTTCATGATGGCTGAGAACATCTCTCATGGTTTGCTACTGCGCAAGGTATGCAGATAAAGACTTTTATCTGATTAATATATGTGATTTTTATTTTGTTTTATTTGCTCAGCTATTGTACTAGGATGCTGAAAAAATGTATATCATGAATGAACTTGATAGCAAATTATAAGGAAATTATCAGTACATTTAGCTGTTTCTAGCATTGCTCTAAAATGATGCAGGACTATGAATTATTTTTTAACCATATGCAGAGGGGTCTAAAAAGATGTACTCATTGTTTGCCAGGCCATATTTCTTAACAAATTTGACTTGACATGACAATTTTTGGTATGGAGAGAGGGTTATGATATCTGTTCGAAATGACCATCATTAACTTACATACGATGCCCAAGGCATCAAACTGCAGACCAAATTATGGCCCTTAGTGTATCTGGTGTAATGGCAGCATATGCCTTGTCAATTTTTGCACATAGCTCTTCAAATGTTGCTGGTCTTTGTCAGTACACTTCATATTTGAGGGTCCCCCAGAGATATAAGCCAAAGGTGTCAAATCAGGAGACTGAGGTGGGTACTTGACGACACCTCTTTGACTCACCCACCGTCTGGGTAGAGTTCAGTTGAGGTAGAACCTAACATCTTGATGGTAGAGAGATGGAGCTCCGTCTTTTGCATGTAAGAAGTTCATCACCACACAGATTTTGGATGAAAGACAAAATTCTTGTCTGGAACATATCAAGATAAGACAAACCAGCAGGAAAAAGAAAGGACCAATCAAGTCATGCACTGATAATCCACACCACACAGAAACCCCCAGTAGATTTACTGTCTTATCCATGTGAAGGTGAGGATTTTCAGGAGCCCAGTAGACACAATCGTGGCAGTTCACAGTGCTGTTAGGTTTGAATTGGGCCTTGTCATCCATACAAACTTCTTTGCAAATTCCTTGTCCTCATTAACCATGTGCTGAAACCATTCATAGTATTCCATCCTTCGATATGGGTCTTACTCATTTGTCTCTTGTAGCAATCTTGGAATGTAGTCTTTCCACTTTTTATGTTTCAAAATGCATCTTACACTTGACCAGCTCACCCCACTCTCATGGCGATCCCTGGTTTACTGATTTTTGCAGTGATGGGATGAAATTTTGCAACACTGCAGCACTGGATGCCAGACTTTTAGCTGTTCTTGTTTAACCAGTTCTTCCCTTGTAAACATCTTAAACAGTGACGTGTTGGTGGCAGTGTTCCAAACTCTCTTTGCCACTGCTGTTGTACCTCCTTTAATTTTTCTAACTTCTAATACCACTTCAGCAAACTCTTGCTTTCATCAAACAATAAATAAACCGCAGCCATTATCCTACTCAACTGTCTGACGCACTGCTTCTTTCCACTCCACCTCCAAATACCAGTGCATTCACAGCACAAATTGTAGATCCGCCAACCACAGGGTTAATTGAATACCTTACACTGCATTACGTATTAGATTAGTGACTGTATGTCTTTTTGTTTAGAAATGATTTAATTTTTATTTATTTATTTATGCTAAGCTTTATACAGGTGAATATGACCGGTGTTCAGCCCTGGCTCTTTACCGGTCATACTCACATTTTACAATAGTTTATTAATTCTAGTTTATTACATCATTTTGTCTATTTACTGTCCATACCCATTTATTTTTCACTTTGTGTAAGAATTGTCCAATCTTCTTACTATCTTTTTGAAACATTTCAACTACTGCTACATTTCTATCTATTTTAAACCATTTCGTATTAATATACTCTGTTCTCCAAATTTCAGTCCCTTTACATTTAAATAAAATGTGTTCCAAATCTTCCTTTCTGCCACATATAGGACATTGGTTTTGTGGAATACCTTTCCTTAAACATTTTAATCTCCATACTCTTGCTTTCAGCCATGCAATACCTTCTCACTCCTCTTTATTTGTCACATCTATGTACTTTTCCCTTCCTTATAAGACTTTCTTTGGTATATAGAAAACTAAAGATCTCTTTTCAGTTATCTCACTAAATATTTTTTGTATTTCTATATCCTCAAATCTTTTCCTTGCCAACTTCCAGAAGTAATTCACATTATTTTCTCTTCTTCTCCACATTTCCCCTAACCCACTACTTTCCAGGTTATTTCTGAGACAGTCTACCCATCCCTTCTTCTTTAAACTTTTCTCTTGATATACTAAACACTGTTTTAACAAATTCCTTTCTTCCAATTTCAATATTCTATGCCAAAATTTCAATGCCCTTTCCATAATCTTTCCCTTATTTGCCACTCTACCCAGCTCTATTTGTGCTACCTGCCTAACAGTTGCATTTGGTAACCCAAGTATTTCTTTGCAAAATTTCCTATGCACCTCATCTATGACTTCCCATCCTCCTTCTATTCCCCATACTTCTATCCCATATAGCATTTTTGCCTTAACCACCATATTGTACACTTTTTCTAACCATCTAATATTTATATTAGGTACTTTGTATTTGCAACTTCTAATAGCTGATGATTTAATTACAAAGAATGAGTACTCCTTTTTGGACCCTTCAGTATTGTTGTAAGTCTACTAACAATTTTGATTCCAGGTGGAACGGCAATAATTATAGTAGCTCCTTTCTTTCTAGTTGAATCCTGTTCTGCAGCTTGAATGGTTTAATTCTTCTTGACCATGACAAACCAAAATGTTTATAGGCTTCCACAAATGTATGAAAACATGAAAACATGTATCTCTAATGTATGAAAATTTTAATACTTTGTTATGTATTATACAATTTCTGCAGTAAATAGTTTAGTAACTGGATTTCCTTCTTGTCTGCACAGTAGTTAAAAATGAACCCATGAAGGCTCTCATATTTTATATATTCATTTATTTTATAATTGCTGTTATTTTTTTTTGCTTCTACTTTACTTTAACCCTCTCATTTTGTGTTTCTTTTTGTAAATTTGTTTAACCCTTTCTGTTTATATCCATTATAATGAACATTCACATATCAAACTGTTCGCTAGAAAGCAAAATACAGATGCAGTACCTGCGCAGTAAACTTTTCACTATATATAACATGGCGTGAATGGCATACTCTTGTGCAGTGGTTTATAGTTAAATTCATTTTTGTATTAAAGATCATATGGGTGACAGGTTTGGATCTTTCTAACTTGTGTGTAGTAAACATATTGGGATGGTTGTTATACAGCTATCTTCTAACCCTCTACATTATCAGCTTTATTTCAAATAGGAAACAGAGACATTATTTCCCCATCAATTTTCATTATATCACTTGCACAGATCTAAGCAAGGGCATCCACCACATCTAAAAACTGCATTTATACAGTTTCTTAAAGGGCAAATAAAGCAAGGAGTCAATGATTGTTATACATATGGATAGCTGGCCATATTTGTAGTGCATTATGGATCAAAATTGAAGGCCCCGTCATATAGGGTGAAATGTTGCTAATTTGCCACACAAACTGATATAATTATTGAATCATAACCTCATATAATTCTACTATGTTAAATAAACCTTAAAATGTAGATGTTTTGTTAGATATTTAGAAAATGCAATGTTCTTTTATAGGTGACAGAGTACCACATAATCTGAAATAATTATTAAAGCATAGCCTCATACAATTCCGCAAGTTAAATTAACCTTAAAATGTAAATGTTTCATAGTAGCTTTGTTTTACAATGTGATGTTTCATAGTAGCTTTATTTTACAAATAATACAAGTTCTATCATAAGTTACAGGTGGCAGTGTGACAAAATGATATGCTCCTTAATTTTGTGTTGCAGGTACCTGTATTGCAGTACCTCTACTACTTAGCACAGATTGGTATTGCAATGTCTCCACTAAGCAACAACTCTCTCTTTTTGAACTACCACCGTAATCCCTTACCAGAATACTTGGCTCGTGGTCTCTGCATCAGTCTCTCTACAGATGATCCTCTACAATTCCATTTCACAAAGGTGAGAAAAGAGACACTATATACTTAAACATCCAAAATAATTTACAAGAACTGATATGGGAAAAATGGGGCTAAATTTCTGGAAGGAGATAAAATTAAGAAAATGTGCTAGTCTCTCTGTCAAAAAATCTCTGAGTTTATAAATGGCATTCCATATTGATTTACACTTTCTTATTTTCTCTTCTATGTGTAGTAAGCAGGGGAAAAATTCTATGCCCCGATTTCACTGGGAAGTAATGTTTTGAGATCTACTGTATTCAGAAAAACTATTTAGATAGAGAAGGTATTATATTCCACCCAAAAATCCAATACCAAGGTTTCACAAGAAATTTATGCTTTGAGACTTCCTGAATCTAAAAACACATTTTTAGAAAAAGATGTGTGCGTGCATGCGTGTTTCCATCTGAATTTCTACAGGATGTTCTATGTTGAGGTATGTCCCTGGTGACTGATTGATGAACTTCCACAATGTGTATTAATTTGTTGAGCTAGTTTTTTAACACTACGTCACTTACATTGTTATTATGAGGGACTAGTGCACAGGATGTGTTTTGTGGTGGCAATTCAAAGTTGAAAGTGTGGCATTGGTTTTTAACGATGTAGATTTTCTCTCAGACATCAATTCTGCTGCATATCTGGCAAGTTTTATAAGGTATATGTTTGGTGCTATTTCATGGTTAGTAGACCAAAAGTGGTGTGCAATGGCTGATTTGTCACTTTGTTTATATTTTACTGCTCTCAAGTGTTTAAACTAGACACTCGAGAGCAGTAAAATTTTAACAAACTGACAAATCAATGTTTAAACTAGACCAGACTAAAAGAACATTTGACAATGAAGCCCACATGGCTTCAAAACTGGTCTGACAAAACAATATGTAAGTGATATTAAAGTGTTAAAAGTCCAACTCAAAAATATTCCAATAAAAGTGTTCTTTTCAGTGAGGTTACATTGACATCTGAAGTTCCATAAAACTCCAACAAAAATTTCCCCCATTATCATATCTTCCTGAAGGATAAGTGTCATGTATCATATGAGTGTATATGTGAAGTCGATTTTCTACATCACTTTAACTTTTTATTTATGAGGGACCAGTTTCATATGCCATAGTTTCCATTTTCAACCTCAGGGGTCTGACTGCCAATGCTGGTTGCAGTTATCCTGATATATGGTGGACTTTGAGACAGTGACAGTGTCGACCAAAGGAATGGAAGCACATGGCTTCTGAAACATGTTTTCCGAAATAAAAAAGTAAGTGATGTAGTGTTACAAAATCGACTCAACTAAATTTTAACTGGTTGCAGTTGCCTGCAGTCTTTCTTAGTTGTTCTAAGGTACAGTCATCTTAAGACTGTTGATGATGGGGTGGGGAAAAACATTACATTTATAAGCCGTAAAAACAAGAATGCTGTAAACTGGATCTGATTTACACACTAATTGCCAATTTATGAGATTATGGAAGTAAGTTTCAAGCATTTTCCTTCATTTTAGCTATGGAAAATGTGTTGCAGGAACCTCTGATGGAAGAATACAGCATAGCAGCTCAAGTGTGGAAGCTTAGTTCCTGTGATATGTGTGAGCTGGCACGTAACAGTGTCCTGATGAGTGGATTTCCTCATGTGGTAAGACCTAGGCATTCCTTTCAATTACTAAATGCTTCAACTTTCCTCTTGTTCAACGCCATCCGAACACTTGACAAGTGCTAGAAAGCATTGCATAAGGAGAGAGAGGGGGATGGAGACAGGGAATATTTAAAATTCTATAAACTATAATAATAATTTTATACTTGTGTACTTGAAAATACAAATTATAAACATAGGTCAGTATTAACATTAAAAAAAGTCTTATTACAAGTGATTATACATACAGAGATTAGATTATGATTCATTAATTACACACACACATTGTTTAGTGATCTATTTACAAGATATTTTTTTATCTAGATTTGAACAGGCTGCTTTTTAAAAATTGTAATTCTCTAGGAGGTTTATTATACAATGTTGCTCCTATAATTTTAGAAACTTTGTTACAAAATTTTTTGGTATGTGTATATACCTATGCACATCATTATAGTGTTTAATAAGTCCATTGTAGTAAGTATAAATAATATAATACAATAGACCTGCAGCAATAGGAATGTGAGAGTTCATTTTTATAAACAGCTCCTTGCATGGATGTCCAGGGCTTACTCTGACATAATTCTCAAACTCAAACATTATTAATATGTATGTACATTAGCCGCACCCCCAAAATTCCATACCATAAAGTATATAATACCATAAATAGTGTTTAGTGCATTTAAGCTTTTAAATCTAACAAAGTGTAGTAGTAGAAAAACACCCTTACTTACTTTGTTGCATACCTCATCAACGTGTGTGCTCCATGTGAGATATTTGCCAAAAAGTATCCTAGAAATTAAAAACTTCAGCAACAAGCAAGAAGCAAAGTTAAGAATTTTAGTTTTACTTATGTTGCAACCTAATTTATTTATGTTGAAGTAGTTAAGTAGCTGACCAGAAACAGTAATTTTGTTTTTGCTTAGACCCCATGTGTATCACTAATGTATGCATATCAAAATAATTTTGAATTTAAAATAGTTAAAATGTTGTTTGCATATATAAATTGCAAGGGTCCCAGTACATAACCTTGTGGAACCCCATATTGGCCTACTCCCTCTCTAGATTTATGTTTCTTTGTTATTTCTATTACAAAATGGAATTTCAGACCTTGCACGTGATTGCTTAGGTAAGATGAAATTAGTTTTTCCCCTTATTTCATGGTTCAGTTTTCTGAGTAATGTTTTATGATCTACATAATCAAACACTTTAGCTAAGTCCAAAAAAAGTCAGCTACCTTGTTGTTTTTCTTAAGCTTGGCTAAGCTATCTGTATAGAATTCAGTGGTAGCTGTCATGGTTGAGTGTTAAAGAAAACCATGTTATGTATCTATCATATTATTAACTAATACAGTAGCTGTCCCAGAAATACCCAACCTGACGTAAACATAGCGGTTGTTGTTTCAATGGTAAAAAGTACTAACCTTAGAAAGCTTAAGTTTGAAGTTTGACATTTTTACATTGTTTAGCATTTGTTTGGCAGCCATTATTAGTGAATGCTCTCAGCGAATTTGTAGACATGGATAAAACTGGTCATCATTATGTAACACAATACTTTTAGTTGAAAGGTGTTAGTCCAACTAATATTAAAGCTGAGCTAGATTCTACTTTGGGGGAGTCTGCTCCTTTGTTTATAACAGTGAAATATTGGGTGGCAGAGTTTAAGTGCATCCATATGAGCTGCCAAGACGAACATCACAGTGGTCGACCAAATGAAGTTACCAGTCTAGAAATTGTAAAGAAACTCCACAAAATGATATTGGATGACCATTGACTGAAAGTATGCGAGCTAGCAGACATTGCAGGCATTTCAAAAAGTTCTGTACATCGCATACTGACTGAGCATTTGGATATGAGAAAGTCGTGTGTAAGATGGGTGCCGCATTTGCTCACAATAGAACAAAAACATGTCATGAGGATGTTTCAGTTGAATGCTTAGCAATTCTTTGTTGCAATAAAGCTGAGTTTTTGCATCAATTCATAACAATGGATGAAATCTGGGTTTATCACTTCACATCTAAGATGAAGGCACAAACAAAACAGTAGATTGGAAGGAGAGAATCAGCTCCAAAGAGGCAAAGACAGTTCCATCTACAGGCAAGGTCATGACGTCAGTTTTCTGGGATGCATGCAGGATAATTCTCAATGATTATCTCAAAACAGAAAAAGTAATCAATGGCGAATATTATACAAACTTGTTATAGTGTTTGAATGGTGAAATTGGGCAAAAACTGCCGCATTTAGCAAAACAGAAAGTTGCTATTGGACATCACTGGGGAAAGTGTATCAAGCTGAAAGGAGACTATGTAGAGAAATAAATTTTTTTTTCGCCAAAATTGTTGTGCTTTCTTTGTTAGGTCAGGTACTTCTGGGACAGCCCTCATAACTTTTCTATTCTGGCAAGTGTAGCTTTCTCTAAGAGCTGTCTGGTTGATCTTAGCATGATTGGTCTATAATTACTACCTCTACATGTACTGTGTACATAGTGTATAGTGAAGGTATTGTATTCCCCCAAAAATTTGATACCTAGATTTCATAAAAAATATCTGTTTTGAGACCTCTTGAATCCAAAACAGCATTTTTAGAAAAAGGTCCCCATTCACACAAGTATGTGTCTGTGTACAGCATAGCTCAAAAATGAAAAGGCTGTTAAATTCCAAACTTGGTATTTAAGTTTATTATCTTTATCTTCCAAGGATGCGACATGAAGATTTTCAAAAAATCCCCCCACACCAAACTACCCTTTACAAGGAAAAATGTTTGAAAGTTTTGCTTTTCTCAAAAATGGCTCTAACGATTTTAAAATATTGTAAATTATAGATATTTGAATTGCAAATAAAAGATATGTCTTCAATTTTCTGGGAATAGCTTCTGAAAATCTGTTCATCCTGGATAAATTTTTCTGAGTTTTGAAGAACTAGTAAACCATAGGAAATAGACAAAAACTTACCATATAAACACTGTAAATCTTAAAATAAGAACTGAAGCTTTCCTGGCGACGTATTAATTCAAATCTTCTCGGGCTTCTAGCCAGGTAAAAACTTGGCTTGACACCAACGTTTCGAAGAAGTGCATCTTCCTCATCTTCAGGGTGAACTGATGGTTTGAGCTTGTGGAGACTGGTATTTATAAGAGCTGGGATGAAGCTAACATCTGATTGGTTCGCATGTAAATCTTGTTAAAACACACAATTTATGTGTTTTTGTTGTGGAGTTGGCTATTAATATTTCTTGTTATTGGTTTCAATTTTGAAATATTTATACTTTACTCAGACAGGAAGTGTCTGTTTTTCTGTTGTTCTACTCCTGGTCAAGCAAAAACACGAATTGCAATGACAATGACATAACAACAGCTTTTAAAACATTTGATTATCGCTTTAGCATAGTGTTTTCCTTAAGTTTCCTTTAATTAAAAGGAACTATGTAATAAGTACATGCTGCTAATGCAGCTCAATTAGCATAGTTTAGAAAGAAGAAGAATATTTTGCAAGAAGTTTGTTTGTGGAACAGCTAGAGAAAGTCAAGTGAGTGTAACACAGATCTTTTTTATTTTTTATTTATTTTTTTCTTTTTTACTTGCAGTTTATCTCCTTTTTTATAAATTCGGTATATTATACTAGTCTTTAGACAAAAGGGAAATGCACCATTTGACAAATAATAATTTATCAGATGTACCATAAGCTTAATCAGCTCATATTTATATTGTTGCAGACATTTGGATGTTAATTCATCCCAGCTACTAGATTGTTTCTTATCAAAGCTATTAATGATGGCCAATATTTCCCTGTTATCAGTAGGATGTATATAGTACATAGTGTTGTATGGCTACGATAGATAGTATGATATTCTCAGGCATATTTTTACTTATATTTCCAATTGTGGACACTTAGAAAATATTTATTAAAGAATTACATATGTCAACTGGATTTTGTGAAACTAATGTTGGAAATGAAAAGCTTTTGCCCCAGTAGGTGCCATAATTGCATACAGTGGGCAACAAGAGGGTGCAGTTTTGATCTTCAAAGTTGTGTTTGTAGCTATTTAAATGAAATCTGATGAACATTTTGCTTTGAATTGTCACCATCAATGATGCCACCAGAAATCAAGCAACATTCAGAAAAATGGGTTGCTTATGAATATATTCCAAAAAAGCAAAGGCAGTCCCAATGACCAGAAAAGTAATGGTAACAATTTTTTGGGGTGTGACAGACGTCAACTCATTAACTTCCTAGAGAAAGAAAAAACAATTAATGGACAATAAATACTACAGTGAGTTATTGGCCCAATTGGACAAGAAGTTGAAGGAGATATGACCCCATTTGCCAAAGAAGAAAGAGGATTTTTCACTGCCAAACTGCATGAATTGCATTATGAATTATTGCCACCCCCCCCCCCATATTTGCCATATTGAAGCACCATTCAAAAGTAGCAAGCAAAAACCAGATATGAATAATCTATCAAGGCTGTGATAAAATGTACATTGGAAAATCAAAAGAAGTTTGGAGTTCAGGATGAAAGGACCTGTGAAAATGTGAAACTCAAATTTATATGGACAAATAAGCTGTAGACATCCCTTTTATTAATTAAATCAGAAGAAGAACAGCATAAGGCCAAGTAGAACCAAACTATGCGCAGGAATCCCAATTGACAGAATAACTAATGATGGGAAAGATGTTATTAGAAATTAGTCTTATAAGTAGATTAAATGAAGAAAAACAGCATTTAAAAAGTTGTTGACTGGTCCCAACTTAGACTAACACAATGAACTCTTGCTAAAATGTCAAAACCAACAGTAAAATCACTAAAGTGAAAGGTAGATATGTATGCAAAACACAGTCACTCATACTTATTACTTTCTCTACCAATGTACAATGTACTTAAGTAAGCAGAGAAGGTATTATATTCCACTCAAAAGTTTGATATCGATATTTCATTAGTAATACATGTTTTAAAGTCCCCTTTATATAAAACATTTTTCAACTATTTTATTTTCTCAAAAATGTCTATAGATTTTGATTAAAATGCTGTGTGTTTAAGATACTTTCATGACAAATTAAATGTTTATCTTGAATTTTCTGAGAGTACCCTTTGAAGACCCCCTCACTTTGGATGACTTTTGCATACTGGTAAACTGTAACAGACAAAATCTTACTACACCAAAAATATAGATTTCTTTAAAGCACACATTTTGTTAGATACAATATTTTTTGTAGAGTTGATGATTTCTGAGATATTCCTTGTTACTGATGCATATTTTCCAATAATTAAACTTTTCTTAAATAGGAAATTGTCATTTTTTTTTTTTTTTTTTTTTTTTTTTTTTTTTTTTTTTTTTACTCCTGACCACCTTAGTGACCAGATTTTAGAAGATTTGACTATCATTTTAGCCTAGTGTATTTCCTTATTTCTCTTCTATTTATAAGAAACTAAATAATAAAATCACTTCTATTAATATTTATTTTTATTAACTGTAAAAGAAGAGTAACCTTCTGCAGAAGAGGTGGATAAAGCCATGTGAATGGAATACCTAAGATTTTTTTTAAAATACATTCTATCATCTTAAGTCTATAAAATTCCTTAGCAGCCAGTGGAATGCAATGATTTCCATATGATAATTCCTTAGATACAACAATGTTTCCAATATAATAATATAGTAATGATTATAAGCATAAAGGAAAAGTTTTATAAATTTTCAGGTATCTAAAATGATGTTAATAATAATTGCATTACTTTTCCAGATGAAACAGCATTGGCTTGGTCCAAACTATACAAAAGAAGGTGTAGCAGGAAATGACATCAGCCGAACAAATGTTCCAGATATTAGAGTAGCATTCCGTTATGAAACACTCTTGGATGAACTCAGTAATATTTTCAAAGTGGTTGGCAAGGAATCAGGAGCAGAGTCCCCAGTGTAAGTCCTTAATGCACAGGGCTCAGTTATTATTTTTGAATTTGTTGTATCTGTTGAAAGTGATTTTTGCAGGGATTGAGCAGAGGGTCAAGTAACCAAAGGGGCTCTGATCTCATAACTCTGAATATTTTTATCATAAAGTTGCACAAGACGGAGCAGCAAATTTTGTTGGCCCATTATATTTTTAGTGTTTAACTATCTTTGAATTCTGACAGTATCCAAAAGGAGAGGAAACAAAAATAGATTAATGATTTAAATATCATGAAATCAACATTAGGCATTGGTGTCACCTGGGATGTGAATCTGTCTTGCACGGTTGTAATACAAAGGTGAGCATTTAATGGCCTAAGCTGGGATTTCGGGCACTGGAGGTCTAAATCTTAGAGAAGAACTATGCATGACATTATGATGGTACTGCTACTGTGACAACTTGCCGGTATGGCATTCAATCTTCAACTGATTATATGTGATGGACGGTCTGTGGACCCGTGCGATTGTTGAAATTCTATGTATGATATTGTAATGTCAATAATACACTTATTCATTCATTCATACTAAGTACTTACAATGATAAGTCACCATTAAGATAGTTCTTTGAAGAGAGACATACTGGTTAGTTGAACCAGGTAAAACACATATAATCAGTTGGAAGATTGAATGCCATACCAGCAAGTTGTCACAGTAGTTCAATAGTAGAGCAACTATAGGGAGAGCGGGAGAACCATGTTCAAATCCTGGCTGTGGCATTGCATTTTTCAACTGGTTCTAATAATACTAAATGCATGACATGTTGATGGGCCCTGCCACTAAACCTGTAACTTAAACGTAACTCCATAGCACGACACCCATGGGACCTTGAACTACCGCCCAGCTGCTAAATATTCATTAAGATCAAGTATCTCTGAATAAAAATTTCAATATTTTGTACTTCAGTATGTTGTATGTCTTGCAGTTCCATCAGATTGTGTAATTTTATTTAAAATTACATCTATGTACGAGGGTTGAAACTAATAGAGGCAAATATTTATTTAAAATTGATTCAAAGAGATATATACCACCAAGTTTTTCTGTCCATCAAAGTATTACATTGTGTGAAACCCATTGCCAGCAATGTAGAAGTTGTAGGATACTTTTAGAAGCATAATAGTTTGAATGTAGAGGTCTACTGCATAATGAATCTCTGGAACAGTTCTGAAAAAAATGCTACAAAGTGGTTTCCTTCATCCTCAGAATAAGTGAAAGTAACAAGGGCTCAAGTCCAGTGTTGCTACTTCTTTCTCAAATCTGGTCACAGGTTGTTTAAAAAATGAGCAGTAATGCTGTGCATTGACAGAAGAATGCACCATAATTTTCGCAATACTGGGGTTCTCATGAACTTAAGATCTTTCAATCTTTTGTACAACAATGCTTGGCTGCATACAATGCAAACTGTGGCTGAAAAGTTGGTTGTTGGGGCTGGGGAAAGCTGCACCATCCACCACTCTCTTCAGACTAAGTCCTTGTGATTTTGACTTGATTTCAAAGAAGAAAGAACCACTTGTGGCATTCACTTCAGAAATGTTCCAGAGATCATCAGGCACTTAATCGCTCTATCCAAACTATTACCATAACAGATACTGCTAAAAATATCCTACAACTTCCATATCATTTACAACAGGTTGTACACAATGCTGATGACTACTTTAAAGGACAATAAATATCTCTTTTGTATCAGTTTTAAATAAATAGTTGCTCTTGTATATGAACTGCAAGTTGTTCAGAAGTCAGCAGGAGAGATTTCTGCATAAATATTATGAAAAGACCAAATAAGAATTGCTTACCATGTTTACTCATAATTTATTCACAATTTGGACAGCATTTTGGTAGGTATATGTAAATTCTGTGAGGAATAAGAATTGCTGTTCCAAGTTACAGCACATAAGACTTAATTCCCTTTACCTTCTGCTGCCTTGTCATTGATGAAATGTCAAGGTCAGAGGTATCATAAGCAGAGTCAATTTAGTCAGCAAAATAGGCAAGGTTTTTACATCTGCTGAGAGCTTTGACATCCGTATCTTATTAAAGCTGTTTTCAGCAGTGTCAAATATACAGTAGTGCTTATAAGTGTTTTGACAAAACCTGATTGAACTCTAATGTTGACAGTACTTACACAAATGACCCAAATGTATTGTACAGGGGTGCAGGTGGGTGACATTGCAGAGTCAACAGATCTAGGTAAGAGTCTTCTAAATGGGGCAATAACGTACCTGAGCTGGCTCAAAAGTCTGTTGACAGAAATTGTTTATATTTCTTTTTCTGAAGTTTTACTTCATATGCATTTCAGATGTATTAATTATGAATCATTCACTAAATACTATGCCATTACTTCAACGTAAAGAATACTGTGTACTGTTCCTGAGGCTGTAGTATGTGCTTTACAACAAGGGAAATCACAAGCAGCAGTTGCTCGTAATTTTCATCTATCTATACAACTTATATCTGTCAGAACTTACTAAGTCCATGATTGGGTACATAACAAATCACAACAGAGACGACCTAGATAAAAAAACAACAAAAAATAGATAGAATAACTATAAGGCAATCATTATCAGTTCCTCCAAAGTCAGCTGACAAATCAATGTCGATCTGAGTTGGAAGTATATAGTAGACATCAATGTATCTAGTGTAAAACACAGATTAAAGGATGAGGATTTGACAGCTCATCACCCATGCAAGAAACCCTTCATAGGCCCTCGTAACAGACAGAAGAGACTTGTCATTACAAAAGAACATCGTCACTGGACAGAGCAGGAATGGTCAAGAGTATTATGGAGCAATGAGAGCAAATTTAAATTCATGTCTTCTGATGGTATTCAATATGTTCATTGACCTAAAGGTGAAAGATCCAATCCATGCTACCAGGTTCCTACTGTAAAACATGATGGGAGGTAAATGTCATGGTATGGGGTGTAGGCCCTTTAATGGGTATAAAGGGTGTAATGAAAGGTCCTGAGATATTGGATAAGCACATGCTATCATATGCTAGATTAATATGCCCCAAAAATGGGGTTTTCAGCATGATAATGATCCAAAACATCATTCTCATTGTGTAACAGTCTATGTTCAACATAAAAAAAATTAATGTTTTGTCATGGCCAGGTTAAAGTCTGGACTTAAATCCGATAGAACAAATGTGGGAGGTGTTCGACAGACGTGTCAGAACAAGAGAGTTTTCCAATAAAGTGGATTTTGCAACATGTTGAAATGTGAATGACGAAAAATTCCTAAGGAAATAATTAAAGCCCTTATTGCCTCCATGCCAAGTAAAGTTACCATGCTCCAGAACCTCACATATAGTTTTATTTTTCTGTACATAACTATTTTGTCAAAACACTGTGGATTTCTCAGTTTTATTTTTTGAAGTGTTATTTTTAATTTATGTATGTATTGTCATTTATAGTTACATATTTTACGAGAGGCCAACCAATGCTATAACTAAAGAAATGTTGAGAAAACATTTTGTCAAAACACTTATGTGTGCTATTGTGTGTCCATGAACCAAGAATCCAGTCACACACACACACACTGTGGGGAACTCATGTTTCTTGATCTACCCCTCCTCAATGTATTTGATGTTTGCTTATATCCAATTGTGTATAAACAGCTTGTTTTTGGAGACATCTAATGGTTATAGTATAATGTCAGTCCATCAGAAATCACCACTATATCAGTTTTATACTCCAGAAGCAGAGTTGTCACATCGAACATTAAATGGCCATCAAAACTATTAAGAAGAGCTTCCTACTTCAATAATGCTCCCAGTCAACATTGCCATACCTTTTCCATCAATCAGGCATAAGATATGATTCTATCCATTTTTCTTTTTTTTTCTGGCAGAAAATGTTCATTACTTTTGGAACAGTTTTTCTTCTAAAAGTGACATATGGTAGCAATTTGTGTCCAATGGATGAGACTGCCAACATTTCTTGCATCATTGATTTTTGGCTCCAGTTGTTATTAGAGCCACACCGCAAACCCTTTCTTATTCGTGGTTATGTTAAAATAGCATTTCCCAATTTGAGCAAAAAAATAATCCTTTTTTTAATTGTTTCATTTGTATTGTCCCTTTAACTTCTATGGTCATATCAGGGGTTTTGACCTGAGAAACAACTGCTGTTGTTTATCTCACTGAACTGTAGGTTTCTTAACATTGGTTTTTCAGTTTTTATACTATTAACATACACACATACGCTCCCTTATTCATACTTCCAGACTCTGTGGGTGATAAGGAATGATTCTAGTTAAAGAAAATTCCATGCCCCAGCTAGGAATCGATCCCAGAACCTCTGGATGAAAACACCAGAAAGCTGACCACTCGACTGCAGAGGCAGTTTTTACTTTCTCTATACGCACTATGTGCATAGTGTATAGAGAAGGTATTGTAATGCGCCCAAAAATTTGATACCAAGATTTCAATGGAAATACATGTTTTGGATCCCCCTGAATCCAAAAAAAGCATTTTCAGAAAAAGGTCTGTGTGTGTGTGTGTGTGTGTGGACAGCATAGCTCAAAAACGAAAACACCATTGAATACCAAACTTGGTATTTAAGTTTAATATCTTCCAAGGATGCAACACGAAGATTTTCAAGAAAATCCCCCCCACCCCAAACTACCCTTTACATGGAACTTTTTTCAAAAATTTTTATTTTCTAAAAAATGGCTCTAACGATTTTGATTAAAGTATTGTATATTAAAGGTATTTACCTGACAAATAAAATGTATATCTTGAATTTTCTGGGAATAGCCTCTGAAGACAACTTTATTCTGAATGAATTTTATGGAATTTTGCTTAACTGTTAAACCGTAAGAGATAGACAAAACTTAGCACACAAAAAATGTAGAGCACATTAAAACACATAATTTTTGTTATATACATTTTTTTCGCGTAGTCGATAGTTTTTGAAGTACCTATTCCTTGTTTTTGGTTTCAGCTTTGAAAAACATACTTTTCTCATACAGAAATTGGTCAACTCCTGTCCACACAAACAAAGCAGCTTCAGTCATATAGCAACCAGCTTTTGACTATTACTTTAACCTGCTACTCCTTAATTTGCTTCTACTTACAAGGAAGCAAGCAATAAGACTGTGCCAATTTTTTCTCGATGAGCATGAAGTAAATAGAAGCATAAGCTTTTTAATAATAACTTGTTGGAGAGAGGTAGAGAAAGTCATGTGAATGGAATACATCAGATTTTTCTTTCATCCCTTGATATAGAATATGATTATTTTGTTAGTGTAATAATTTGGCAACTTTTGACAGAATGTTGTTCTTCTTAGTATCAATCCCTTCCTCCTCATGAAAGGGCTAACACTTCCCCTTCTGGCTTTGATATTCCGGTGTGGAATGTGCATGTTGCAGCCATTTCCTAGTCCATTTTACAGTGTGACCACTGCTTCACAGTTCTTTCACATACATTATAAATTAATTTTAATTCAGGGAACTTGCCACTTTTTGTCTCTGGAAAGTGCAATATGAATTTGTTATTGAACAGGGGCCTCACAAATTACAAATTTCCTTTCTGCCACTCTATTACCATTTTCTTCAGCATAAATACTTACCCTTAGTTTATATCTAGCAGTATAGCTGCTGTATTTAGTGGGTAACATGGCTCTTATATAACTAAAATATGATCCTCATCTATCCTGTATCAAACAGTATGGTCAAAAAATCCAGATCTTCAAGAAAATGCAAGTAGTTACAACATTTGGGACTACATATTTTTGTGATTCCATCATTTTAAATTAAAATGAACATCATGGAAAGAACCTTTTATGAAGCAATAGGCTCTTCCTGTAACTTATGTAAGAAATGAAATTTTCCCTCCAAGTACAAAAAAAAAAAGGAATAATAGTAATATGTGGGGGCTTAAATTATATGAGTATAATGGGAAATTTTCAGTTCTATTATAACTTTTGTTGAGTGGCAGCAGTTTTTTGCCCATTAAAAGCAAAGCTCAAAGTTACTTAAAGATTAGTATGTGGTACATCTTTTGTGTGGCAACGGTAGCTTTTTCCCTGTAGTACGTAGCTACAGTATCTCTAGTAGATACTGATATGCATGGTGCATTTGCTAAATTCTGCAGTACATGCTGCACTAAATATTAAAGAATTGATGAGAAGACTTTATAATTTATTAAAATGAAAGCATTGAAATGAATAAAACATTGAAGCCCAGCTTAAAAAGCATTGACTACTGAAGAATAACCATAAGACTCACCTCTGTAGTGTGGGGGTGGTGTGTCTGCCTCACATTCAAGAGGTCCCAATCTAATATCAGTTAGGGTAATAAGGTTTTTTCCAGGGTTTCCTTAACCTTTGAAGGCATATGTTGGGTAATTCTAAGCTTTTTTGAGCATCATTTACACCATTTTGTTCAATCACTGTCGTATATGTCATGACATTAAGCAAGTCATTACTGTTACTGGATACTCAAGCCAGCTGACAGCAGTTGATAATGCAGGCAAAAGCCTGCAAAAACATGTTTCTGCATTTATTATATAGTGAGTGAAAACTTTGAGTGGTCAGTCGATTCCCTCTCCATAAAATTTAATCTTAAAAAAAATTAGTCTTTTTATTTTTTCACCAAAAATATGCAGCTTTCTAAAACACAATGTCTGGTTGTTAGGAAGTTCTTTAAATGTCTATGAAAGTTTAGAGCAATCTCCACATATTTTATCGTAGTTATTAATGTTTCTATTACAACTATCAGTGTCAAATCTGCTAATTTTCACCATTTAGCTAAAGATTTCTGTCTCTAAAAAGTAAGAAAATATGTTCTGTGCAAGCTGACTGTGTTTCCTGTTTTATATGTAAATAGCTGTTGTGTGTGTATACATAAAACATTTAAATGAAGCAGAAAATATCTTGTGACTTTTATGGGCTTATTATCATTAGCACAGAATTGCAAAAATAAAATCATAATGTGAGAATTCTTCATTCCATTCATACTTGACATCTTTAATATGAGACATTCACTTTGCAATATTTGTTGTTACAGGTTCCCAATGACAAATTCCTGTATCACATTATCTGTAGGCATAGTTACTCTAAGGCAATTCAACAGTTTCTCTTATATCCAAAAATTCTATTCATTTGTTTTAGGTTCCACGGAATAGTTTAACAGACATCACTCACATGCCAGTAACACTAAGCCTGGGCAATCCCTGGAAGAGACGAGATACCAGAGTTATTTTTATCAGAGACCGACTTGATGATGAAATAAACTTTGTTTCTTATGATCAGCCACACACATGCTGATTGTGAATTGCTTGTCTCAGGTTGTCACAGACTGTATGAGACAAAACGGTGAACGTGCCTGGATTTATATCTCATTTCGAGGAAAATAGGGAAATTTCACTTTGCAGATGCATTCATTCATGCAGGAGTCACATTCCATATGTAGTATACAAAAAGAAAATTTGCTTTTTAATTTCTTTTATAACCCTAAGTAGTCAGCTTTTGTATACCCATCCTTGTAAAATTCAACAATTTCCTATCATCCTCTCGTAGTTCATCCAAAACCTTTTGACTAGTAGTATGTGTTTGAAACTTGTGCTTTTTGTTTAAACAGACCAGATGATGAGAATGTGAAATGGCAGAATAAAATTATAATGTCTATAACTCTTTGGACCAAGATATTTAGTCTCTGACATTTTTTTCCGGAGACATTTTGTCTCTGATAGTTTCGTCTCTTTCAGTGTGCACCCATTTCAGGCAGTCAAATATTCTTAGCAAGAACATACAGCTACTTATTAAGTGGCTAACTTTTAAATTGCCATTCTCTCTTTGTCTCCTTATTGTTACATACGTGCAGCATCTTGCATATTATATGCTATTGAGCATTGAAAAGAAAGTTGGAGGCAAGAGTCATTATTTTATTATGTTTTACTCTTGATTTATTTAGGGTAATATTAGTTCTATTTATACCTAGCTAAAAATAAGCTCTACTTCTGAAACATAAAAAAATAGAAAGTTTTATAATTGATTTTGTAGTAGTATTTTCTGTTTTAACTCGATTATCCAGTTTTATATCTATTTGCACACCTTAATTACTACTCTTGCACAGACTAACTGTATTTACTAAGTGACTAGGCACAGTAAAATGAAGACAATTTTTATTTATTTTTACATTCAAGCTATTAAATATCTAATCACAAATTTGGAATATTTGCTCCCAGGTATTATTTTTGCTTAATTTATTATTTTTAATACCCTAGTAGTATTTTAATGTGTAGAATTTTATGAATTCTTTTTTAAGCAAAGCATTATTTAAATAAGTTTGAAGAGTAAGGCTAAAGCTCAGTGGTAATATGACTCTCTGCTCTGTTTGCTGCTAGAAAGAGAACTGATGCTGAAATGTAG
This sequence comes from Hymenopus coronatus, assembly GCA_030762935.1. Classification (NCBI taxonomy): domain Eukaryota; kingdom Metazoa; phylum Arthropoda; class Insecta; order Mantodea; family Hymenopodidae; genus Hymenopus; species Hymenopus coronatus. Next base: position 58,662,793 of record CM060887.1, on the reverse strand, counting down.
TAGCACAGTTTTGCAGTCTTTAGTAAGAATAATTATATGTACCATAACAATTATTTTAACTTAAAATGTTAATGTACTATGCTGTTGTTAAAATTACGTTAGGTAAGTACATAATGTGCAAAGACTGTCCTTTTTTTATGTATATTGTTACTGATACATTAACTGTTAAATTAAACTGTAATTTGTAATAGGATGTTGACTGTTCAGGTGCCAAGTAGGCATTTTTTTAATATTAGATTGTTTAATTTAATATTTCCTAATGTATACACTGGCCAGCCTTATGATAATTGCATTCCAGAAGCACCTCTCATATGCCCTTTGTCCATCCTTCCTAATTTTATAGTTGTCCCAGAGAAAGAAAAAATATGAACCAATTTTCATATTTACAGATATGAAAATTGCAATTGCGAAAGGACTTAATGTTGCAGAAAAGTAATGATTTTTAAGTAGTTATCCTGTGACCTATGTTACTTTCTGTAAAAATTAATGGCATAGCAAATCATATAAGGCTCACAGAAATCAGCAAAAGATTACAATCATTATAAGTACTTAATGGAGAAGAAACCATATTTCTGTAAGACAAAATAACAAAGATGTAGCATCTGGATTTAAAGACATCCTGGTGAGAATTTTTGTAGAACTCTTTTCATGTAATCAGCTAGATAAATGCCAACAATCATTCTACCATGCTTTTGAGAATTGTCATGTTTTCCCAAATAAGAATCAGAGATTAATATAATCAGTTAAAATTAACTTTGCTCCTGGAGTGGCAGGAGAGCATGTTGGGACTGTTCAGTTTCACTATCTTTTCAGAAATATGATTTAGTTCAATTCTCACTAAGGTAATTTAATTGTGGCTGTTACTTCATGTTTCCTTGCACTCATTTAACAGCATAATGAAACATGTCCAAGCAGTCTCTTCTTCTTTCACATTTCACTGTGTCAAACACAAGGCCTCTCTAATCTCTTGCAGTGGCAGCATTCACTCTATGTCACAACCCCACTTGTGTACAGACTAACCAGCATTTTATGTTTGCATTAAAAACAACTCGCTATCTCACTCATGAGCATGCTTGCTTGTATACAAATGCAAGAGTTTAGGAAGCTCTATGAGAGGGGAGAAAGAAGCTTCCAGAAAAATCCTGCTACCTGTATACAGCACATCTTTTATCTCTCCATCCAGCTATTCGGTTGGTACCATCAATTTGATAACCTCAGCACATAGATACATTACAATATAAAACTCAGAAGAACCCAAAGGCACTTTAAAGAGCATTTAACAAAATTAAATCACCAGTTTGATTATCTGGCTTCTTATTTTGTATGGGCATGATAAATATACACACAAAAATTAAATAAATTTTAAGTGATCTGCACATTCTGCAGTGCCTTATTTTTGACGTTGATATGAGCTCCGCTAGCAAGTAGCTGCCCACTCGCCACTAGAACTCTCCATTAGCAGCCTGGATCAATTGAAAATAAGGCACTTTTTAAGAACTAAAGAATAAAACAAGAAGAGTTATAACTAAAATTACACAAAACAATGTTAGTATCAGTTCTTTGCTACAGATGTAAACTGGACTGTAAGTAGACTAGATAAAAAAATAACACAAAACTTGAAAATTAAATTCCTCAGACCACTTGGCAGATATAGAATTATGGATCAGAAGAGAAATGTAGATATAAGAGAGGAACTGCAAATCTATAACCTAAATGAACATCCTGATAAATTAGTAGCAAACTGGTATTGACCAATAAAAATGGCAGAAAATCTTATTCAGGTATGAACCAAAGTTATAAAAAAAGAGACAGTTTTTAAGATGGCAAGGCCAATTTAATATTCTTGAAGTTGGAATAAGTATGATAACTTAATTCTTGTTGAACAACTTGTCAACACTTTTATTTAAAAGATCCAGAAAATTGGGATTAGCAGAAGAACATAATCTCACCTTAAGAGACACCATCATGCTTTATGAGTGAACAAGCTATCAGGATTAGAGAATCCTTGGCAATAAAGGAAGCACAACATCAACTGAGACAAAGGCATGCAAATCAACAGCATATGGAAAACTTTTATGCAAAAGTTGTACAATGTGTCTATGGTTCATCACATAACAGCCACTGCTATCTTGATCTGACCATGTGTATATGGACCAATATTCCATCTTTTTCCCTTTACTTACAGTTGTGGTAAATAATGTCCAAACTGTTTTGTTATATTTAATAATAAATATGAGTCATACACACAATCTTATGCTTCATATAATAAGTTGTTACCTAAAATATGTTTTGCGTGTCCATTTCAAACAGCTTCAGTTTTGTGATTGTATTCTAGCGCTTCCATTACAGATGCTGATGGCTCCTCTCTTTGACATGCTTATGGCATTCTTTCTTTTTTAAATAAATAAGTAAAATATGAAACAGGATCAAGAACTGTTCAGAGCAAAAATTGTATAATTTATTTTCATTACTACTATTAAATGAATCACATTAATCGCCCTCCATAGTGTAATGCTTATCATGCTAACTTCTTATACCCAAGGTTGCGGATTCAAACCTGGTGGAAAATGATGGATTTTTTTAAGTGTAAAAATCCTTAGCATGGCTTCCTTCAGAAGGGAAGTAAATCCATTGGTCCTGTGTCAGATTTACGGCAAGTAAAAGAACCTCAAGCCCGATAGAGAGGCCTCTGAGCAAAATTAAGCGGTTTTTCACACCCAATTTAGTATGGGACGCTGAGAACCACAGTAGTTAAAGAGCGCCCATAAATAACATGCCATTTACATTCTATTTTTTTAACCACAACAGTTAATGAAAAATCTGTGTTCCATTCACATGACTTTCTCTATATTTCTGCAACAAATTATTGTTAAAAAGCTTATGCTTCTATTTACTTCATACTAATCGAGAAAAAATCAGCAAAAATGGTCCTATTACTTGCTTCCTTGTAAGTAGGAGTGAAATAAGGGAGCACCATTGGTTAAAGTGATAGTCAAAAGTTGGTTGCTATGTGACTGAAGTTCCTTTGTTTGTATGGACTGGAATTGTTAAATTTCTGTATGAAAAAAGTAAGTTTTTTTTAAAGCTGAAACCAAAAAACAAGTATCTCAAAAACAATCAACTCCACGAAAAAAAAATGTATATACAATAAATTGTGTGTTTTAAGGTGCTCTACATTTTTTTGTGTCGTAAGTGTTTGTCCATCTTTTACAGTTTAGCAGTTATGTAAAATTCTGTAAAATTCATCCAGAATAAAGTAGTCTTCAGAGTGTATTCCCAGAAAATTCAAGATATACATTTATTTGTGGTATAAATACCTTTAGTATACAAAATTTTAATCAAAATCGTTAGAGCCATTTTTGAGAAAATCAAAATTTTCGAAAAAAGCTCCATGTAAAGGGTAGTTTGGGATGGGGGGATTTTTTTTCAAAATCTTTGTGTCGCATCCCTGGAAGATATTGAACTTAAATACCAACTTTGGTATTTTGCCAATTTTTCGTTTTTGAGCTATCATGTTCACAGACACACACACACGTACACGGACCTTTTTCTGGCATTTTTGGATACAGGGGACCCTAAAACATATATTTCCAGTGAAATCTCGGTATCAAATTTTTGAGTGGCGTGCAATACCTTCTCTTTACACTATGTACATACTACGTATAGAGAAAGTAAAAATTGGAATAAAATGCAAACTTTCTTTGAATACAGAATAACTATTTTCTGTATCCTGATATCCATCATTTATCTACTGTTATATAGGTATGCAAGTATGTGTATACTATAGTAAATGAAGTGTGTTTTATACTTAATATAATTCTACTGTTGATTTAGCCCTATCAATATTTATTTTACTTATGTACTCTTGTGCTTTTTGAGCAAATTTATTAATGGATTTGTATATCTCTGATTACTTCCTCTCTAATGCAATGGCAGATTTACCCGAGTTTCAACAGTCAGTTTTTGGCCTTCAAAATCCAGAAGTCAATTTTCAAAATACATCACCATTATCAATTTGTGTATGCTTTCATGCTGCTTTATCAAAAGAGATAGGATAAATGCCTACTATGCAAAAAATGTAGATATCAGTAAACCACTCAGTTTATGCCTAATAATTTTTCTTTTTTGTGGCTTTACCATTCTAAGATAATAATGGGTAGAGAAAGTCGTTTGAAGACAACACAATAGCCTTATAAATATCGATGAGGTTATTAGAAGTAAGTTCACTGGCTTCTGGAACAGGATCTGAATTAGGGGTTGGTTTATATGGAGTCACATTTTGGCTAGTTCTTAGGTATGTTTAAAATTATTAATGGCATAGAGTACATCCCTGCCCAATAATTTTTTCCTTCGCATTCTTCCTGAAGGCTGGCCAAAACATATTTATTGTACCAGAACTAAAAGATGATCTGTGCATATATGTCAAAGCTGTTGATAATCATGTATTACTGTGCTAAGAAATTGATGTTACATAATGGTTTGTAAAACTTTTCATTTGAGATAGTCAAGGGGCTGAATAATGTGGGGACAAAATAATTTCAACCAATTTTTTGGATGCCAGACAACTCTTTATTAAAGCGAAAAAGAATGTTCTTTTTCTTTTTTGTGCTTTTCAAGATAAATTATGTTGTTTTCAAAATAAATAGAACTGTCAAGGACTTCCCAAGATATAGAATGTATAATAAAAGCATCAAAGAATTGTTATTCTTATTGTTACCAAACTTTTAATGTCTAATAAGATATGTGTTTATTATACAGGAGCCCAATTTATCTCATTCTCATTAACTTGAATTTCTATTTTACCTGGAATGATTATCTGGTTACTTTTCCACCACTAAAATATGTGCTTTTTTTTTTTTAATACATATGATATATGATTATATATGGTTGTAATGTTGGCATTACATATAGCATAGAGGCCGCTGTTGGTCGTGCATTGCAGTGACACACATTATTAGAACTAAAGCATGTGAGATTATGTTTAATCCATTTTCATGTACTTATGCTATTGCAACAATCCATATTTCACAATTGTATATCAGTTTGTTTATTTAATAGTTTGTTTCCAGATTATCGTTAATCTGGATTACTCCTGGTCCCACTTGGTCTGTGTAAATGAGTTTCTTGTGTACTCATAAAATAGGCTGAAATTTTAATGTCAATTTACATTTAATTTCCTTGCAAGAATTTTAAATAGTAATGTAATGCTTTCATAGAGGTTAGCTAAACAAAGGAATTAAGTTGCTTTGCTGCATTAATTTGCATGGACAGTAGGTAAATGCTTATAGTTGCAAATTAAATAATTGTTCAGAAAACCTTCATGCACATTTCCAAAATAATTTCTGGTTTTTGTCCCTTCCATTAAGATAATGTTCAATTCTAAAATTAACTCTACCCCACTCCCTGAAAAATAAGAAAAATCTAACCTTAAAATTAGATTTTATGTTTTAAAAAAATCTTCCTTACTAGAATAAAGTCTTAAGTTTCAAAACAATAAAATTTAGGACTTACAATAACATTATTATGAGCAATAACAGATACTCCCAGTTTCAGTTTGTGTGCATGTATAATAGATGAAAACAGATTCTTTTTCTCCTTTCAACACATAAATAATAGCTCTGCACTACCTGGTAATAAAATATGTAAAACTAAGTAGTACTGAAAGTCAAAAAGTATTAATATTGATCCATATTTGCATTTTTTGAAGTAATGAACATTTTCTGTTAGCAACATGTTGCATTATTCCCTTAGCTTTGTGCTGTGTAATAATTTTTGTAACAATATCTGCAATTCTTGCTACAGCTTGCTGCCAAGTAGCACATAAATAAGTTACTTAAGGTTGTTAGACCATATCCTTGATTAGTTCAGTAGTGAAATGTATGCTCTTGTAACCTGTCATGAAATTAATATTTTAATGAAATGCAAACGCTTTCTTAAGAACCAGATTTATCATATTAAACTGGCACTGGCTTTATACTCAAAATTACCTAGAGCACACTGACGTGTTTGAAACTGCAATATTAGTGAAGGAAACTTTTAGTAAGTGATAAATTGTAGTTTTTGTTTCTGTTTGTATTAATGGTTACGTTATGCATTTATATTTAGTATTTTATTAATAAAACCTAAGATTATTTTTGGCAGACAATATATCTAATATCATTTTATTTTATAATTTTAAAAATGAAACATATGTTTAACCTCATACATTTTCAAACAGAGACTACTAAAGTAATATATAAATAAGAAAACCTAAAACTGAATTTTTTAATGGAAGTGAAACTGTTTTACTATATTATTATACTAATTATGTATAACTTAATATAAGAAAGCAATAATGAATGAATGAATGAATGAATGAATAAAATATTTCTCATCAGAATTTATAATTTATTTAAATTAATTGGTCTATTCTTCTAAGAGTTGCTTAAGATTCTAAACATTAGAAATATTTGTATCTGACACCTTGGTGGTTATGAGCAACCTTTATTCATCAATGTGTATCTGATAGATTCACACTTAGTTGACCTTTATTAATCTTCTATATCCTTATTTCTCTTATTTAATTCTTTCTTTTCTTTCCTGAATTTACTATACACTTCTCCTTTACCTTCGTTACATATTTATTCAATTGTTTTAAAATTCCTGTCATGTTGTTTCCTAAAAGTTTTAAATACAATATATCTGGTTGCAAGTCGCTCCACTTTTTATTCCATATTTCCTCTCTCCAAACTTTTGTTTCTGAACAATCTGTTATACTATGCAAACTCTGTCTGGTTTTCCTCATAGTGGGTAAAACTCATAGCAATAAGTGAAACAAACACATAACTAATAAACATAATGTACTATTTAGAGTACTTACATGCATTCAGTTCTGTAATTCATAATCAGAAGGAAAAAAAGATATGAAAAACAAAGGGTCAGAGCACTGATATTTCACCTTTTTAAAAGAAATGTCAGTTTTTCTTTGCTTTTCCCCACTAGTCAATTAAATGCATTAATCTCAAAAATGCTACATAATTTATGTTTTTCCATTATAGAAATCATGAAATTTCTAGAGCTTGGATTACCTCATGCACACTGGGAACACTTTCATTATTTAGGCCTAGGTACCAATTTTTGTGTCATCAGTATCATTGATACAACTTTGACTGAACATATTGTTAACCTTGCACAGCAACAATGCATTCCAAAAATGTACTACATCAACAAGGATATGATATGCAGAAATTTTGCATTATATATCTTAGCTTACAATAAACATAACAAAAAGATTTCGTACATAAGGACCAGAAAAATGTGACTTTAATGAAAAATATATAATTGAGCTAAATATGAACAAAGTGAGGTTCAACTGTAAATAAAAGAACAAGTTTTACTCTAGCTATACTTCAAGATGAATGCAAATTAAAATTTAAAAGCATTTAAATTGAAAATTGGATTTTCTTTGACAAAAACATACATGCATCACTGGTGGGTGCTATGAATATTAGATTGCCATATCAAATTGTGCATGTTGGATTTTTTAAACATGAATGTATCCACTTTAAGTCTTCTCAGAGAACTGTGATGGTGATGGTGGAAAGTCTCTTGAGCCTTTTCTATTCATTTGTTCTCAATCTATAAATCTTGAATCTTGGTCCACAACTGAAGTCATTTCTTAGGAAACAAACAAGCAAAATAGCTGAATAGCTCCGATCTGTTCTGCTGGACATGAATAAATCACATTTAAGTTTCCCCCCCCCCTCTTTCATAAAGGCATGTTGTAAACTATACTCATATTGTCTTCTCTTGTGACTTTTAATATAAATATTCCATTTTTTACAAATTAAAATCAGGATATACAAAAGTATTAATAGTAGATAATATACCACTTCTCCAGACTGGCTCTCAAAGATCTCTCATTGAGTTCAGCTTGGTGAGGTAAAACTTTTTTCTCATTATTGTAGTTATTCCCTATTATCTACTGAATGCAGAAGATATAATTAAGAGAATGTGTTTTAGAGCCTAAAAGCAATAATCACTGCATTATTAAACCTAAATGAAAGTATATACTTTGAGTCAAAGAGTCCAATATAATCATAATAGGTGGTTCTGGAAATGGAAAAAATATATATATATAAAGTTAACAAAAATAAATCAAAAATAATAAAATAAATGAAAAGGCATACCTACCACAAATAATGTTTTACCCAGTAAGGAACACCCTGTGTGCACCAACTGATATCTCCTCAAAAACTATAAGCTCTTTTTATATTTATTTGTAAAAACATAAATAATTAAATATTTTAATCCCATCAAAAAACATTCTTATTTATCATTGTTTTACACGCAAAGATGTAAAAATAAAAATCACCAGAAATAAAAATGCTCTTGCCAGAAAATACTTTTATTTTGCTGTTTTAAATGAGTCATACAAAAAATTAACTCTTTTTGAAAGGTGGAGAAAGTTAATGTAAAATGTTACACAGGGCATTTGACAAAATATATCAGCAGCAACTTAATTTCTTTACTATTTACTGATTTCATTCATGTGCATAATTTGAACCGCATTTGAAAATATTTATGTACTTAAAGCATTAAGGTAAAATATTACATAGTAAAATAATATTTACAATACATAGGGTCATTCTCTGTAATGAGACACTTGGACATTTTTCAACACAATAGGATAACTTTTTCGACTTTCATTAGCAGCTACTGAAAGTCTAAGCAAATAGTAATGCTATATCCTAATACAATGCTATAATACAAGTATAACAGAAAACAAAAAATATATTACATGTGATAAATATTAAAAACAAAAGCACTATAAACTGTGAAGTTATCTTCATTCTAAAACTATAAGAAATGTGTCACTATTCACATTCAAACTTCACTTTATATCAAGCTGTATTAACATGAACATTTTGGAAGATGTTAGTCTTCATCTTCAGCATTGTGGTGGTTGACTGCTGACTTCCCTCCTTCTTCCTTCATAAGTACTGAATTTCCAACTGCTGCCATCTGGTGGTAAGCTTGATGGTGTTGCTTACTGGTAGGATATCAAAATTTAACAGGCTATTGGAGTTTTTAAAAATGAAAAGCTTTTCCCACATGATGAGTTCCTGTATGGTTGTTAAAGATTTTAGCAATTTAATCTCCTTTCTAATACTATGATGTAACTCATGTGGGAAAAACTTTTGATTTTTAAAAATTCCAATGATGTCCCACCAGTAAGCAACATCATCACATTTACCACCAGATGGCAGCAGTTGGAAGCTCTGTATGAAAGGAGAAAGAACTGCCACAATGCTTAAGTTGATAAAGGTCTTCGAAAACATTTCATGTTAATAAAACTTGACATAAGTGAAGTTTGAGTGTGAATTGTGACTCATTTATTACAATTTTAGAATTAAATGTGATATTCAAAATTAATTTTTGTTAATTTTTTAAAGTGTATTTCTAAGATTTTAAAAATTAAATATCTCATATCATATTAAGAGAATGTATGAATTATAGAGTTAAAATTATTTTGTATGCTTCATATATCCAATAGAATATTTGTTAAAGGAAAATGTAAAAAGTGGGATAGTTTGATTTCCAATACTTAGTTGAAAAGGGTTTTTGTTTTGTTCTGAAATGTACAATTGAGTGCATAGCATTGTTGGTAAGCAAATACAAAACCACCTCTGCCACGATAAGATCCCAGTATTCTAGCACTCCATTTAATGCTTTCTTACTCCTTCCTTTTCCTTTGCTCCCAAGCTTGAAACTGACCTGTATTTATTGGTAAATGTGAGTGCCAAACTTTTGACATCAAACCAATGTGAGGTGGAATCATCCAGGGCTGTTGTGGACAGTCGGGCAAAGCATGTCTTCCTACCACTCAGGTGAAATTCCACACTCCTCCCCTTTTACCACTCACCTAAAGCTGAACTTTGTTAATAAGCTAATGGGTGTGTGTTCGTTGAATTCAAACCAATGAGATTGGCTCACCCAGGACTGGAGTGAAACACAGAAGATAAAGAATTCTGTGAACATTAAATAAAAAAAAACAGTAAAAGGAAATTATAAATATCAGCTTGTTTCCATCCATTTAACTTGACTAGGTTTTTAATTGATTTTTAAAATACTTTTTAAGGTTGTTTTGATATGGAATGTCCCCATATTTATTCTAAGGAATCAAAATTTTACAACTTCAGCTGTTGCTGTAATAGTGGTTCTGAACTCCCTATTTGCATCAAAGGTTTCTTCCCCCTTGGCTTACTGTATCCCTGATAGAATTAAATACTGTTGAACAAACAGATTGGTATTGTAAAAATTTGTTGCTTAATGACTTTTCTGGTGCATCAAGATGTATGCAAGCTGGAAATAATGTTTAACTGCAATAGGGATGTTACAACTGTGGTTAACTGTGTGCTTTACATCTTAGTCATTTTGTTTTAAAAGGGCCTGTAGCATCTTTATTCTTTCAGAACTATATTAATGAAATATAAAAATCAAGTTTTAACTTTTAATACTAGTACATAAAGGTATCTGATATAATTTAACTACTTTAATGCACTCTTCCAAATTCATGGTTTATGAAGATTTGAAAATGAAATGTGGAAAGCAAAATTTCAGCTCTCTTTAGGAATTAGAACAAAAGCACAGCCCTTGTTAGATTACATGATGGGCAGACCAAATGTACTGATTTCATCAACTAGGTTTTAAAGAAAGTGCCATTAGAATATAATCTAGAGTTTCAAAGTAAGTGGGCAGATGATGTTAACTGCTCATGATAATCAAGTTGTAGTTTGTACTTAATTGTAAACTGAGCTCCTAATGTTAGGTACTTTGATAAAAATGTTTGTAGTTGGCCTAAATAATTAAAGGCATAACATATTTTTAATATTGAATGAAACAGAGTAGAATATGTAATATTCAGTTTGTATTTTTTCACTTCTGTGATTTATTACCTTGTTTTTAAAGAAATGGTCAGCAGATACTGTGTAATAGATTTTATACAGTTTGTTTTGATCCAATTTGTTAGTGTTTGTGAATAGCTTTATTTTGTATTTTTATGCTGTGAATATTATGTCTTTGTCATATTTATATGATAATGTGATTAATTTAACAGTTTGTAATTTTTTCAAATGAATAATTTAATGCAGTATTTCTTATTTGCAGCAAAGGTATATTCTGCAAGAATTAAAGCACTGCAATTAATACTGTTTATCTGTATAGATTATGATGATTTTAAATTCTTTCCCCATGATGCTTGGTTTCATATTTTATTTCAGTCTTTATCTACTCCTGTTAGCCTTTCTTTCCTTGTCAAGTTCCATTTTCCTTTTCTTTTAATGTATGTCAAAAATTAGTATAATTGTCTCATACTTATTTAAGGTATACTATGGATTATAAGTATAGGGTTACTCTAACATCAGTTCTCTATTTGAAATTGGTATATTTCTGCCACATATTAACAGTTTGATTCAGTGTAATGCCATTATGCTTTATAAGGATTTGTGTTTTTTCGGATATGCATTTCTGTTGTAAACTATAGTAACTGTGTCCTTACAATGCTTTTCCTTCATGCCATGGCCACCGCATCTGGGACAGTTATAATATGCATGAATCATGCTAAGTGGGTAGACTTGCCAGACATCCCCATAATATGGGATTTCCTGTATTACACAGTATTTCCCATATTCAAGAAGAATTGTGCCCCCTATTACGGCCATACAGGAAATCAAAAATCCTGTATTTCATTCTATGTTTAAAAATTATATTTTGAAATATTCCCATGTTTATTCTTTGATATTGTTAACTATTCATCACGTAGTACTATACTTGTGTACATGGTCATGTCACATGACCACGTGGTCAAGCCATGTTGTGGTAAGACTCCAAGGGGCTTGTGGTGATTGATTTTGTGTTATTTTCTATTTTTTGAAAGAATGCAAATGATTGCTCCTCTAAGAAAAAGTGACTTAAGGTGTTTATTTAATAAAATAGGCAAAATTGAAAAATAACAGTTTAAAAGCCCCATCTAACAGTTGCAATTGTAAGTTTTTATAACTCATTATGGTGATTCCACTTTGAAATATGTCTCTACCATATATTATGTGTTTGTACCTAAGAGACAATGAGACGGTAAAACCTATTCTACTAGAATGTGAGGCATTGGAACGACTAAGGTTACAACCTCGCAACTAGAAGAAGGACCATCTAGTGAGGCAGATACTACAACTTTCAAAAGATGTAGCATGGATCAGAAATGGGAAGTGCACAAAAAGCCTCTTTAGGCTGACATGCTTAAGAGTAAAACCTACTTCCTTTTAATGTCATTGACATCATTGTATCATGTGTTTGCTGATGCTTCTAGCAGTAATGCAGTAGCAGAACCAAGCTTTAGTGGGGAATGTGTTCGGACCGCAAGTATAAAGAATTTTCTTTTATGAAGAATTTTGAGATAATTTAAGATCACCAAAATTAAAATGAAAGTGTTTCAGTGATAACACTTAATTGTATATTCCCAATATGAGTATGTTAATGTCATATTTACAGAGTGTTCCTGGCTGTATTTTCAATTCCGTACAGTGAAAGGATTAAATGCTGTTTGAATGTTATAAAGTCAAATAAAAATCACACTAAATGATAGTGTAGCTTGTCAGGGATTTTGTTCTTATTAAGAATGATCCAAGTTTATTGATAAGTAACTTTTCACTACAATGATAAAACAAAATTGTGAGGAATATTCAGAAAATAAGCTCCGATATTTTTTTTAGAAAATACTTTACTGTGGGAGCTTCTATTGCATACCAGTGAACAGTACACCCTTTCAGCTATTTTTAACGTAAGTTCCATACACTGAAACATTTGCCATACTGCTTCACAAGTTTCAAAATACCTTCTGCATAAACCTCTGCTGCTTGCAAGTGTAGCTACCATTGACACCCTTCTTATTCATTTGAAACCACTACAATCCAAGTCGTTTCTTCATGTTTTGGGAAAAGGGGAAGTCGCTAGGAGCCAAGTCAAGACTATACAGTGGATGCTGAAGCACCTCCCACTGGAGCCAGCACAAGAGAGTTTGAGGTGTAAGGCATAATGTAGACAAGCATTTTCATGGATCAAAACAATGCCAGAACTCAACATGCCACATTGTTTGTTCTGAATTGTTCTCCTCAGTTTGGTTAGTGTCACACTCCATGTTCACATTTGTTGTTCTTCATGCAGTGAAATCCACCAGCAAAACACCTTTCTTGTCCCAAAAGATAGTTGCCATGAGCTTTTGCTTTGGAAATATTTAGAGACATTTTTGTGGTTTCGTAGGGGAGTTGGTGTGACCCTATGCCATGTATTGTTGTTTTGTTTCGGAGTTCATATATCAAACCCATCTCTCATCTCCAGTGACAATCTGGTCGAGAAAGGTCTCGCCTTCATTCTATTAGTGCTGAAGAAACGTCATTGCTTCTCCCATCCTGGTGTTCTTTTGGCCTTGAGACAATGTTTCGGCACCCAACAAGCACAAAACTTGCAATAATGTAACCTTTGTGTCACCACTTTGTACAGGACAGATTGACGGATTTGTGGAAAATGCTCTCAGAGTTCAGAAATGGTGAAACAGCACCCATCCACTTTTCTACTTCATCCACTTATGCAACAAGTTCATCATTCACAACAGATGGTTGTCCACTACATTCTTCATAGTGGATGTTAGTGCATCTGTCACGAAATGCATGACACCAATATCGAACAACAGTTACTCATAATGTTCCCATAAGCTTCATTAATCTCACAATGAGCTGCTGCTGATGTCATTTGTTTTGCTCACCCATGTACCTACACCTTGGTGGGATCCTATTGCTGCTTACATTTTAAATGACTGTATTGATGAGAGAAATAACTAAACACAACCTCACAGTTATGTTGCCAAGAGGGTATTAACTGAGCTATACAACGGAACAATGTTGGCAATGCTAGCGCCATTCATTGCATGATGTAAGAGACCTGAACTTAATTTGCAAATCACCCTCTTATCATTAGTCCATCAAAATATACAAATGACTAATATTATATTCCCTGCTGGGAAACCTGGTTCGGGGTGCACTCAGGCTCGTGAGGTACCTGGGGAGCTAATTGAGGAGTTACTTGATTGAGAAGTAGTGGCTCCAGATGGAGAAGACCACATCAACTGGCTGAGAGGGATTCAAAGCACTGATCATGTCTTACTCTCCACACTGCATTCCATTCATGACTCCTTCAAGACGAGACGGGGGATGCAGCAGCCAGGTGGTAGACCATGGTCCCTTGTAGAGCTTTGTACCATGGAATTACTTAATATATTAGAGACAATTTTCTGTGTGGAAATAAGAATATCATAGTATTGTTTTAAGGGATACATTTCAGGGTAAAATTCTCCTGGACTCACTTTTAAAATGTTAGCAGAGTAGAAATACACATTTAATTGATGTAAATATAGGTATTTTATGCGAGTTGATGCACAGTACCACTTCTAGCTTTCAAAAGCAGAGGAGTGTCCCTTATTAATATTTAAAAATCTGGCAAATCTATTAGTATGTCAGGTGTTGTATGGTGCGGTTTTATGTCATATTTCACAATATAACCTTATTCCTGAAAATGGATTAATGGAAGCAGCAACAGTAAATAGAAAGCAATATTTTCAAATGTTGCAAAACTTTATAATATAAGCATTACAAAATTAAAAATATTGTTTCATGCAATACAACACTTCACCTCACATACACAATCCTGTAAATACACCATTATGCAACACATTTGATGACTATGAAATTGTTTGAAATTTTATGAATATTTTGGCCTTCTAAATCTTAATTTATAAAATTAATTTAGTCGGCCTAACACACAGACTTGAACATATTACTTACACATGGGTGTCTATGGTCAGAAGCCCAACAAAGAGCCAATGACATTTTTTATCTTAGAATGAAAAGCCCAGAACAAGGGTTTGGCCCATAGCTAGACATAAGAGTGATTAAGTAGATGGTAAAGTAGGGAAAATGAATGATAGGAAATGTGATGATGGAGCATTTGGTACAATGAATGGTGGGGGAAACCAAAGAATCTGGAGAAAAACACTCCAGGTGCCAATTTGTGCACCCCAAATTCCATATGTAGGATTCAGCCCTGGTGAGAGGCAAGACTACTGACAGCAGATTGATCTGAAAGAAAGGGTATTTCTAGCAAAGGGATAGTAATGGAATTGATAACAGAGATCAGTGAGAGCATTTGGAGGAATGCATTATCCAAAGCTGTATATAGCTTAGAACAGGCTTCACCAACTGGTTGCCATTGAGTAAAGTAAAGTGACCAAATTTGCTTGATGCTCCTATGATTCATCTGTTGTGCACAACTGTGCAGAAAGCAGGAACAGATAATTCCTTCAGTGCTGTGACAATATGCAACATTTTGCATTTTAAATATGTAATCCACCTTTAATAATTTATTACACCTATTGTAGGTTTTGACTGGTAGATCAATTATTGTTAGTATTATGACTCTTGCACTTTTGCATTAGTATTTATACCTCGGATATGAACATGTAATGTTTTTATAGGTTTGGTGGTAGTTGGTAATCATAACAAATAATTGCAAAAATATTAACAATTATTATAGTTTTTCTTTTTTTTTTTCTTAACGTCCTTTAATATGGTTGATCATATCGAACAACGAATGAAATTGGTGAAATGATGCTCAAATGATCTCAGGGTCCATGGAGCTTAAAGTTACTTGACATTCGTCTTCTCAGGATAAGGGAAAACTCCAAAAAAAATCTTATCCAGGTAACTCACCCTAAGCGAGATTCAAATTCATGACCTGTTGAATGTGAGGCAGACACGCTACCACCACACTACCCAGGCGGGCTATTATAGTATTAACACAACAAAACATCAAGCTCCCTAATTTGATTAATACCATTGTAACATCAACAGTATAACATTAATTTGTAATGAAAAACTCACATTTATAGTTGCTGGGTAGTTAATTGGTATCGAACACAATTCGAAAGAAATATTCATTCTCCTTGGTAACTGTCATACCCACTCGCATAGGTTATGTAATGACACTGCAAATTGAATTCTCTGAGTGCATACATTTGCTGCGAACTAAACACTTTTTCTGCCACTTTCTATAAATAAGAAAGATTCCTCCTACACAGGCATAAACATAGAAGCCGACTGTTGTGTGTTGGATTATTTTCTGTTCTCATCATAAACTGGCATGTGATTCGTTCCAAGGAAGATAGACAAACCCTGCGTCAGGTGTTTATCCACGCATGCACAGAACTCTGCACAAAATCAGGCTAGTTGATGGTGGCTGGCTTAGAAGAAAGGCTAACTTATTGGACATCTTGGTGTTGGTCACATCTAAATTGTTCTTATTTCTTATGCAATACTAAAATCCCATTTCTTAACAAAAAAATTGGGTTTTTTTATAATTTTAGTAGAAAGTAAGATAAAGTTGAAGCCAATTAAACTTGGGAACTGACTTTAGAATAACTTATGCTTAAGTATATAGTGAAGCACTGGCATACAAACATAGTGGCAGCAAAGTCCTGAGATTGTACCAGTTATACAATTGCTGCACATGCTTTTAGTAGAATTGTCATAAATCTTATAGTACCTTACCTTCTCTCTCTCTTCAGGGATATTGGTTCCACACTCTGTATATGTAAGTAATTACCAACAGAATACTCTGTAAACTTGGTTTCTAACTTAGCTGTTCCTGATTTGAATCGCAACATAAAGAGTGTTCATTGTTACCACCATTTTAATGCTGAGCATGCATCTGAGTTAATTGAATTGAGCATACTATAGTTTGTAAATACTAATAAATCTAGCTTATAAACTTATTTTGTGCACTGTATCATTACTCATTATTACATATTTTCTTAGAAAGTAAAAATAATTTTGTAGAAAAGCTTTTACAAGATTATTTCTGTAGCTCATTGACAAGAATATTTTAACAGAGTAAAACATTTATAAATGTATAACTAAAAATGCCTCCTTAAAACAAGGAGAATAGACAAAATATAAAACTAAAACTAGAGCTTGGACATTTGAAACCATGAAGTAAGTACAACATTAATCCACCAGTGTAAAAGTGTGCTTTTTGTTTGGTTACTCCTTTTTTCTTATTAACTTAGGAAAATAGCATGGTGTTTATAGTATGCAATTAAATCAAAATAATTTCAGAATACAAGAAAAGATAAGAAATGGTTGAAATAAAATTCCAAATGCATCCTTAGGACTAGAAGTTGGCAGTCGATAAATGTCTCCAAAAGTGCTTTCAAAAGCTCCCATTAGAAATACATCACTTTAGTTAAAAATATTTTGGATGACATCATTGGTTGATATTTATGTTACCCATGTTTAAGACCAATAAAGAAAACTTATGTAAAAATAGATTGAATAGAAGAGCTAAATTATGTATGTGGTAACGTTAAATACATAAGGGGTATAAAAATTGTATTTTATAGGAGGTAATGAGCATTATTTATGCAATCACATTGCACTAGTTATTCTTAATTTATTCATATCTGAACAAAATTCTTAACATTTATAGGTGATAATACAAACAAGCAAAGAAAAATCAAATTATTTGAGCATTATTTTCATAAGTGTTTTGCTGTATCTGTTAAAATAATAATCAAATTCTATTATCAATAACCTTTTTCCAATAGATTCTCTCAGTATAACTTAAGCAATCCATTTTATCTTGCATATAATTAATATTTTAATAATTACATATCTGTCAGAGATGCATAGGAAAAAATGAAGATATCGGATACTGAAATTCCTCATTTAATTTATAGCCACAATTATACTAATGAAATATGCCTGATACATCATTATGAGGGCAATACTGAAAGTTTTCAGAAAATCAAATAAGGATTAGTATTAAAAATTAAAATGATTTTTTTGTTTTTCAAGGTATTCCCTTTAACATCAATAACATTTTTACATTCAATGATACTAGTCCTTAAATTAACGATACTACTCTGAGGTACTTCAGAAACCAGGTTTTTGTAATACTCTATTGCTTCATCTGATGACTAAAAGTGATTCCAGGCATTTAGAGTTTTGGAAACAAAAAGAAATCATAAGCGCTGCATAGTTACAAGGGTCACTGCAAAAGTTTTGAGATACACAAAAACTAAACTGTATAAAATCACTTTAACTGCTGGAGCTTTTCAAAGTATTCACCACCACACGTATGCACTTTTCTCATTCTCTCAAATCACTTTTGAAAGCACTACTGCCACTCAATTTCATGTGGGTGTAAAAGTTCTCTTTCGAATGCAGCAACAGCTTCTTCAGGACTCAAAAATCTTGTTCCACAATGCGATGTTTCACTGTGAGGAACAAAAAGAAGCCACATGGAGCCGAATCTGAACTGTAGGGGGGATGAGTCATCAACTTCGCCTCTGTGGACTTCAGAAACTGCATCGTGTCGTTGGCTGTGTGCGCAGAAGTGTTGTCATGGTGGAGCAGGATTCCTCGCAGTCCTGTTCTTGGCCGCAATTCACGAAGTTTCTCAAAAGCATGTGGTAAGCAAACTGTTGTGTACCAGTGCTCAATAACTGTCTTTTGTTCCACAAGTGGAATGGTAGTCACATGATGAGATTTAGAAAAGAAAGTGGCCACCATTTTCTTCCCGACACTTTGTAGCCACTTCACTTTCACTGGAAGATTGTCATCTGGAAAGATCCACACAGCCGACTGATGCTTAGTCTTAGGGTCAAAGTGTTAAATCTAAGTTTCATCACCAGTGACAATGTCAGAAACCCGCCGAGAACTGCCTCCATCAAACCTGGCAAGCATTTCTTTACGCCATTCAACATGGCTGCACTTTTGCAAATCGGTTAAATTGTGGGAGACCTAATGGGATGACACCTTCCTCATGCAAAGATAGGCATGCAATATTTTTGAAACAGCTCGCGATCCAATCTGCATACTTGCCTCAATTTCCTTAAATGTCACACAATTGTTTTCGCAGACCATTCTTTCCACAGCAGCTATGTTTTCTTCAGTCACTGCCATTGATGGACAACCACTCCTAACCTCATCCTTTAATGAAGTTCGGCCTCTTTTAAATTCTTGAAGCCACCAAAAAACTGTGGCACGGGACCAAGCAATGTCCCCAAAAGCCTGTTGTAAGTGCTCAAGACTTTGTATGATTTTAAAATGGGTCATTGCACGAAAGTGCTCTCTTTCCACCTCCATGCTGGCAAGCAACTGACATCACTCTAGAGATCGTTAACCTAGCGCTGTAGAACTGCGAAGGGAGACAGAGGATCCAAACTGATACAGGTTTACACTCGCAAAGAATGTGGCTATGCAATGCTGCAATCCGTTTAAATTGATCAATCTTAGTTAACGCGTATCTAAAAACTTTTGTAGTTGTACTGGCCTTAAAGGTTTCCAAGTTGTTAATGTTGCTGTATGCAACAATCTGTTGTCTTGATGTAAAATTATATCTCTTTTTGGGCCTTTTTTTTATGAACTTTTTCAAACATTTATAATTAACAGACATTTCTGTGCCAATCAGTAGAAATGACACATCTATTTTTCAATGCTATAATAGCATGACCTGGTTTAGAAAAAAAAACTAACAGCCATCTTCTTACCAGAAAATTTGTTGAATGTTTATAGTGTTTTAAAAACCCCATTGACTTTTCTTTTCTGGATTATAAGCATAAATTCAAGATTCATCATCATCAGTAATCAATGCATTGTTGGGGAACAACAAATTTTTCTCATGTACAACTATTAATATAAAATATTGTGGATTTGACTCTTATCAGTGCATGATGCTGACCAAGTAAATTTAATTCTTTGATCTTCTTCAAGAATTGCTTAAACAGCAACAATATTTTCATCAGTAGCAGCAGTTCTTCGAAATTCATCACTCTCTTTTGATTTTGTTTTATCAATTATAAATTGCTGCTTTACATGAGTCTACTTTGTCAAATGCATCTCTAAACCGATATTCATATTCTTTGGTTGTTAAAATAATTTTTAAAAAATGCCTGGTAATGTTCTCTATTCAAATTCATTTTTGAGTGAACAAAAAATCTTTAAATAATAATAATAAACTATTAGAGCAAATCATGCACACTATATGGCAATCAGCTCACAAAACATTAGAACATTGTTGTCACATATAAACAAACTTAATTTGTTTTTAGAAATATGGCAATTTAAAAACTTTCAATGTCGCCCTTGTACTCGTAATAATATATCAGAAATGCTGTATACTTTAGCAACCCTCTAACAAGGAAATCTTATCAGACTGATATGTAACATGATATGGACATCTTTTTCAGTGATAAAACAAACAAAGAAAGTCTTTAAAATATTCTCTGCGCATTTCTTGATTTAGGAGAACAAAAAAATGAATGTATAAGCAATGTCTAAAATTACCACTAAATATTATAAAACCAGAAAATATGCTGCAAATGAAATTCTACCTATGTCAATCCATTAAAACTTTTTGAATGGCCTAGTGGTAATGATAACTTCAGCTCTTTGTACAATCACTGCACTCTCATATTAGATTTGATTTCATCCATTTTTCATGTCATTTCACTAAGTTCTCATTGATATTCATCAATAATCAAGTTCAATTTTCCCTGACACTTCACTTGTTGGGGAGTGAAATGGTGTCAACAAAGATTTCTCTAATCTCTCGCAGTAGCAACACCAACCATATTTGAAGAACGTACTGAATAACCAGCACCTTAAATCAAATTAAGAAATGCACCTGCTAATTCACTCCCTGTCTCACTTATAAGCTGTTGGACTTTTCAAGAGTTCAAGAATGTTCTGTAGGCAGGATCAAAGAAGGTTCCAAAACAATCCTATTATCTCTCAATATCAGTTTTGGTCTTTTAGCTGGCAAGAGTTAGACAATTAGTGCCTTCTATCAATAACCGAGGCTATGTCTGCATGGTTCACAAATCGGATCTGGTCCTACATGTTGCTGTCTTTATTTTATAAATCTTTGGGTTATAGCACTTTAGAAATTCAGGCTTATATATTCTACTGTTTAAAATCTATCATATCAGATTCTTTAATTTTAACATGTGGGCAGCCATTCAAAATGAACTATGAACTATGGTCTTAGTGATCTAGTTTTATTTATAGTTTAGACAGAAGACAATTGTGAGGCTTTGAAATCTTATATAGCTTTTAGCGTTATCATTCTCTGTTTGAATTATATGATACCCTCTTCTCTCCATTGTTCCACTTTAGCTGTCCTTTTATTCTCAGAGTTCTTTTAATAGTGTTTTTTTTTCCTGGTTCCTTGCAGAGTTTTTATTGATTTATTTTAAAGGTGCTACTTTTATTTCTGGTTTTAGCCGGGGTTTTATTTTCTGAGGGTGCTAATAACCTCTGTCTTTGAACGCCCTTATACACAAATCATCATCATCATAATCATCATCATCAAGAGCAGCTGTTTTTACTATATAAATAATATTTCACCTAAAGCTACAAAAATCACAGAAGGCTG
This sequence comes from Hymenopus coronatus, assembly GCA_030762935.1. NCBI lineage: Eukaryota > Metazoa > Arthropoda > Insecta > Mantodea > Hymenopodidae > Hymenopus > Hymenopus coronatus. Next base: position 58,641,271 of record CM060887.1, on the reverse strand, counting down.
AAAAATTATATACCACTTGATTTCTTTTTCTTTTGCTATTTACTCTCCTCATAAGGAGGACAAGCCTGCACCCAGAATCATATGCTGTTGAGGAGCAGTCAGATTCTGTATCAGAGAGAGTAGCCAGTATGGGTGATCAGCCCAATGACTAGTATGAGAATGAGAAAGAAGATGATATGAAATAATGGTGAAATGGATGAAAGGAAAGTTGATAATAGAGCAATGCTGGAATGAATGGTGAGTAGACAAGAGAACCCTGAGAAAATCCTGCCCAGTTCCTGGTATGAGGATGAGAAAGAAGATGATATGAAATAATAGTGAAATGGATGAAAGGAAAGGTGATAATAGAGAAATGGTGGAGTGATTGGTGAGTAAACAAGAGAACCTTGAGAAAATCCTGCCCAGTTGCCACTTTGTCCACCACAATCTTAGGGATCCAACCCAGCCTTGGTGAGAGTCAAGCAGTCTAACCACTCAGCCATGGTACTACTGCTTATACCACTTTACTAAACTCAAAAATAGAATAGCCCTTCAACAAGTATCATTGCATTGAGCTACTTGGTAAAAATTTAGTTGATCATCTTGCTAAGAAGGGAAGCAATATAAGTCCAAGGTAAATTTTAAATTAAAGGATTAATCAATCTAAATTCCAATAATAAAGGATTGCTTCAATAAACAAAAATCACTAATCCCCAAATATCCAATGATCACAGAAGATGAACCACATCTTTAGTACTGTTCAGCACTCTTTATTCAACATCTATTCTATGTAAAAAATATTGAAGAGTAACAGAATTAATGTTTTTTTTTTTGTCAAACACAAGGGATGCGAAACAGAGCATTGGAGAAACAAGTTGTTACTAGAATGTATACTAACAAGGAGCTATTGTCACATTGATGTTTCAGATAAAGCTGGGAAATTTTTGTGATGGAAGTAGATAACAAATAAAAATACCCATCTCTGCTTTCTCACCCGTAGGCCCGAGTCTGATAAATAAACATTTTTCACAAATTAGAATGATTCACTCTTAATTCTTTGCATTATCAATTGAAAATTAGTTGAGTCGATTTTGTTGTTTCAGAAGCCATGTGCTTCCATTGTCAATTCCTTTGGTGGACTGCTGGCATTGCTTGCTGTGGTGGTTGTCTCTGTATCAGTAGGTTGCCCGGTGGGATTTCAAAATTGAAAATGTGGTTCTTGTTTTTCCAAACATATATGTTTTCCCAAACTTTTAATTCTGTCTTCCTTGTGATGTTTTTGAGTATTTTTGGGCTTCTATTTATGGTGTGTGCCTGGTGAGATTTCACAATTGAAAATCTGGTTCTTGTTTTTTCAAATATATATGTTTTCCCAAACTTTTAATTCTGTCTTCCTTATGATGTTTTTGAGTATTTTTGGGCTTCTATTTATGGTGTGATTTGTCTTCTTGGTTGAGTTTAATATTCTGCGGTGTTCTTTTGCTCTTGCTTTTATATTTCTTTTTGTTTGTCCAATGTAGATTTTTTCACAGTCATTGCAGCTGAACTGATATATTCCTGGTTTTTCTTGTGGGATATAATCTTTTAATTTAGGTTTAAAATGTTTTTTATGGATTAATTGTTTTTTGGGGCTAGAATGATGTTATGTCATTTGAAGATCCTCTGGAATTTATAGAAAGTTGTAGGGTGGTATGTAAACTTCTTGTAGATCTTGTTTTCTTTCTGGTTTTGAGTGAGTGTACTGACTTCTTTAATTCTCTTCCTATTTTTGGCCTTATTAACTTTTTTGTACACCAGTTCTGCCCGGAATCCATTCTCAGTAGCTATATTCTTGCATTATATCAGTGTTTAAAAAGTACTAAACAAGAGAACTTACAAAAATGTGCAATTTTTATCTCTTCAGCATCCAATACTGAGAGAATATTGAAATATAAAATATATATGTGGTTGATTTTCTCCTCGCTTCATGAAACCTTGTTTATAAGTTATCTTGTGCAGATACTGAGCTTGGTGCAGGCAAAGTTTATTATCAGCATCTGGAATAGTACCAGAGTGTCAAAAGAGCTAAAGTCATCTGTTACAATTTAAAACTTGATAATTTTTTTCTTGGTGAATAGAAACCCTAGGAGGAGATGTCCGAGACATGGGTATTGTTGTTCTCAATGTACCTTCGCTATAAAAAATGGCAGTTCAATATGTATATCTGCCCCTTTTAGTGGATAAAGTAATAATCCAGTTTTGGGGCTTCTCTCTACCTTCCTATCTTCCTTTGTATTTTGCTTTCAAGCAGCATCTTGCCCGTCTGGGTAATGTGGTGGTAGCATGTCTGCCTCACATTCAAAATGTCATGAGTTCGAATCTAGCTTAGGGTGAATGACCCAGGTAAGGTTTTTTTTGGGTTTTTTTTCCTTACCCTGAGGACGAATGTTGAGTACTTTAAGAGGTCCTGAGTTTGAATTTATGTTATGTGAGCTACCCAGATAATTTTTTTTCCCTAGAAGTTTTCCATTATCCTGAAAAAATATATATTAAATATATATAATTATATAGGATTTTCATACTTATATAGTTTCAGATTAGCTCCACATTACATAATTAGCTGGATTTAAATAAAAACATTAGGAAGCCCAATAGTTAGTCCCATAAGATTCATACAGTTATTAAACTTTAACTACAGTGGTGGAAATATTGTACACTAACATAGTGTGCAGTCCATGGGACCTCTTAAAGAACATTTATTTTTATGTTACCATAGTATGTTGAACATTATAACAATAAATTATGCTACTTTCTATTCTTAGTATTGTATGTAATTTTTAAAGCCCACCTCCTTTACTTGCTTATTTTAAAAATAGTTTAATATAGCATCTAAATTTTAAAAATGAAAATTAACCAAGTACAATAAAACTTAAGTGAATATTTCAACTTACATAGCAAGGATGAATTTACCAATAAACCAAAGTTCTATGTTCTTTCTTTAAAAGTATTTATGTTTGTCATTTAAATTTATCATACATTAGAAACCTGAATAAGTGTACATGTACTCATTCAGAATGGTGCACTTTTCTTTCTTACAGTACTAAAGGTACATTGGATCTTTTGAGTAATTATATTATTTTGTGCAATTTGAGATAGCTTAAATGTTTTTTTAATTTGTTATGGCACATTTAGTCTTCCTTTTTTTCCTTTCTTTCTTTGGTGGGCAAATTAGAATCCCAGTCTTCCTTTTCTTGTGTGCATGAGATACTTGTAACATTCTTAGTGAAATTGCAAACACTGCTTTCAATTTTATGATTATATTGGGACAGAAATTGTAGAGAAATTGTTGCTCTTCATGGTTCCCACTAGTGTTCAGGCCAGGCATCTATAAGATCAATCTCTCCTTGTCTGCAATTCTGAATGTAAAGCAAGGATTTTCAGTTTATTGTGCAGCGATTATTTATTAAAATATTTGAGTCAGAATCATGATTGCTTTAAATGTATTCTCCATCTTCTTTAGGTGCCATCAAAAATTTTGGAAGTCTTCTTACACATCAAAACTTCAAGTGTTTTTATCAACTTATTTTTAATTTACACTTCACTCAGGCACAAACACATTCATTACATCTTTGGGACTGTACTATACAATTTAAATATCAGGTAACTCCAACAACCCATTGTTTTATAAGACAACTGAAAAGCAGATTGGATTCTAGGAAGCTACTGAAAAGCAGAGATCTAGTTTGAATTCCAAGGAAGGATATTTAAAATAATAAACCTTGTGGTCCGTAGCAGCTCACAACTGTAGTTGAGATTTAAAAAAAAAACAGTCTATAATTGAGATTTTTTGACGCTTGTGTTCTGAATTGATGTTGCAGCATTTATGCACTAATATCTGATCACAACTGCACTAACAATTTTACTGTGTGATAATCTTGAATGCATGATATAATAATGGATGCAAACTCAGAATTAAGAGAAACATTTTGAAATATTAGCCTATAAACTGTAAAAATAAGTTGTTCATTAGCTGTATTGCCTATTATAATTTTGACAGTCATTGCTTTTCAATCTTAGCATTCAAAAACTATTAGCAATTCAGCCATGCTCATATTCTTCACAGGTCACAGTGTTGCTGTTGCATCATAGAAGATAAGCTTATGAACATTTCACATCTCTAGGTCCAACTGGAAACACAGCCAAAATAAACTTTGGATATTTTTCAACTGTATAAGAGACTGTGATTGTGCTAAGCATTAGGACATGTTTTTTTGACAATGGAGATGAAATGTATTAATAGTTTTGATACAAGCAGAAAATAAACAGAAAATACTAAAATAGTTGTATGTGTACATATACCAACAGTTGCTAGGGGAACTTCCTCGTAAATCATGGTGCCTACATACAAATTTTGTGATGTTAAATCAATGTATTAGTTTTTATTGACTGTAAAACCTGAAAAAAATAAATTAGTGTACTACAATTGTTGCCTGCCATGACAGTCATTATACTTATTGCTACACATGTAAATGGTAAAGCAATTAAATGAAATAAAGCAAACTCTAAAACTTTGATTGTCTTTTCATGAATGGATGAATGAACAAGTTTTTTTTTTTTTTTTTTCTGTATGTCTTTTTAATGACAAAATAAGTGTTACATGCTAATAACATCCTTTATTTGGCAATTTTTCTACTTCAATTTAAGGACTTGCATTTATTTTGCATCCCATTATAATTAACTCCAGATGTGTAATTATACTGAATCCCAGAATCTAAAGGTTTGAATATTTTTGTACATGTTATATAATTTCCATAAATTATTATTCCATAATTATTTATGTTGGTTACTTTCCATAGCCACTTTTATTTTACCTTGTCAATGAAGTTTCCAAGCTTTGTTTTTTGTTTTCTTCTGATCTTAAATTCAAAATTCTTCCACCTCTTATTTTGTTTGGTAAATTTCCCACTTTTGTAAGAGGATTGATTGTCTTCTTATATTTATTGAAATGTGAATCATCCTATTAATTTTGGGTGTCCTAATTTGCAAAATCATAACGTTAGAGAAGTATTATGCCCACTTCCATTGTGTGGGGGGTACCAGATTTACCTCACATGCAAGAGGTCCTGAATTCAAATCTCAGTGAGGGTGACATCCCTTTCCCCCGAGGATACATGATCGTGCGTGTTACATGTTTTAATTTTCCCGCTTAACAGAAATCGCTTTTCTGCCCCAATTCGGTCTGCAACGATTGTGTGAGTTACGGCCAGTCAACTGCAACTTTGTTTATAGTTATCCATGGCTGCAACTGTTTCTATTTGTACTCTTTGCCTACAGAGGCAGTGTGAGACGGTCAAACTTTGTTACACAATTTTACCATGTGCTCGTGAGGTAAGTAATAATATAATGAATTTACGTTTTAGTTTACCGTAAGCTGTATTATAATAGGGATTTTAACCCAGATGTTTTCTCTTGAAGATACAATACTAAAAGCATTATATTACGAACATTAAATATCCGTAAAACGAAAATAAAATACAAGTCGCACATTCGTGCTAGTTAGGTTATATATCAGTTGTTTCGCCCATTCTAACCTCAAAATGCAGCTGATGTTTTTGTGCAGAATGGTTAATGAATATCACATTAGAATTATAAATGTGCATTCCACAGTTAAAATAACACTGTATTACGTATGTTTAAGGCTTAAGTGATGATGAAATCCTGAAAATATGCTTGAAGGATTCGGATGTTTGCGAATTATCCAGCGAAGAATACGATGATGGGCCTTCTTGCAAAAATGCGTCAATTACGGCTGTGCCGACGGTGGAAAGTGATGAAGATGAAGACATTAATCAAAGCATAAATCAAGAGGCGTTAGATAATACTGCAAGTGCAGTGAAACCAATATCAGATGGAGCTACCCGACGGCTCTTATTTAGAGAAAAGGTATTTGTTGAGAAACAGCAACCAAATGCAAAATATTATGATACAGAGGTAAGATATTTACATCTATATATTAACTGATAGAAAAACGATTAACTGTATCAATTAGTTTCCAAATTCCCTTGCACTTATTTTTCATATTTTCTTTCAGAATCCTCCTACACTACGTACACCAGCACAATACCTTGGCGACTACTTTACTGATGAAGTTTATGAAATAGCGGAAAAATATACCTATATGTATAATGTGGCAAAAACTGGAAAATCAATAGGAACTGATGCAGTTGAACTGAAAAAATGTATGGGGATTAATTTACTGATGGGGTGCATTACATACCCTAGGTTAGCTATGTACTGGCAACAGGGAATTGCCCTTCCAGGCATTTCAGAATGCATGTCACGTGATAGGTTTTTAGCTCTTAGGAAAAGCTTACACTTTGTAGACACAGTGTGCATTCCTGAAGAGGTAAGAGTGTAGGAAAGGTGCCATCGTCTGCTAAGAAGGCGATGACGTCAGTATGACGTTACGCAGAATGGATGGTGCCAACCGTAATGCTGTAAAACTAGCATTACTCATAGTTGCTACCAACAGAAACACAGTGTGTAGTGCGAAATAATGTAGAGCTGTACATTGTTGTTAATACATATTATTGGTGTTATTATTATCATTATTGTTATCATTAGTGTTATTCTTATTTTTAATTCATCAAGTAGGTGTGCAACACATTCAGGTAACTTCATTGTACACCGGTCGAATTTTACAAATCGCCTAAAGTTGTTTATAGGTAAAGTTAAGAGTATTTTATCACCAAGTATAAAAGTAAAAGAGTGACTGTATACATAAAATACTAAATCATTAGTGGTTTTTTTATCCATTTATTTTTTTCATTTTTTTTTATTTTTTAGAACAGCATATAATATGACTTTATAAACGAATAGGCCAGATAAGAGTAGCAATCTGGAACAAAAGTCAGATAGAGTAAGAAAATATAAAAAAAGTTTTATTTTGGTCACTAAGTGCTATGGTTTCTGGCGCCCTATTTTAAAGGTGTCAGAGGATCATTATCAGTCTTGGGTATCTTTTACATAGCATAAGTATGTAGCTCGTGAGCAAGGCTCTACTACTACTACTACTACTACTACTACTACTAGTAGATTTTACGATAAAAAAATCCATCGCTCTGCGTCGTCAGATTTAAACCCGTGACCTTGGGAATCAGATGCTAAAGAGTGTCATTAAAGAATGTTCCAGATTGCTACTGTTATCTGGCCTATTCATTTATAGTCATAATATATGCTGTTCTAAAAAATGAAAAAAATAATTGGATAAAAAAAAAAGACTAATGATTTAGTAGTTTATGTATACAGTCACACTTTTACTTTTATATGCGGTGATAAAATACTCTTAACTTCACCTATAAACAACTTTAGGCAATTTTCTAAAATTCGACCAGTGGACAATGAAGTTACCTGAATGTGTTGCACACCTACTTAATGAATTAATTAAAAATAACAATAACACTAATAATAACAATAATGATAATAAGCACTGTTATTATTAGCAGTAACTTTTTAATGTTGAGGTTGGCAACGTTATATTCAGCATATGTCGTATTATCAGGGCATCCTAAGTTGGCTACGCGTATATGACATAATCCAAGGGCGTGGCTTAGCTAGTAGACAACGGCATCTATCCTACACCATTACCCCTGAAGATCCCAAATCTAATTTGCTATGGAAAGTTCAACCTCTGATCAGTGTTGTAAGAAGTACATGTGAAAGAATATCCAGAAATTTTGGATCCTATTCTATTGACGAGCAGATGATTCCCTTCAGTAGCCGATGAAAGCTAAAACAATATGTGAGGAACAAGCCAATACCAGCAGGGTTGAAGAATCCCGGATAAACCTATATGAGAGTACCATCATATAAATATATCTTTAAGAATTGAAACTAACCTCATAATCCACTTCAGAGCATCAAGGAGCTAATATGTTTTCATCTAGAATTGGAATATCTCACTGCTCCCACCCTGTAAATACTCTTTCTTAAATAGCAAAATTCACGAAAATTATCATGGTGGGGGAAGATTTAACAGTTGTTGCTAGGCGGAAAGTAAGTATTTATGGTCTAGAAACAATGAAATGTGTATGATACCAACGTAGATAAAAGAAAGAAAAAAAGTTAAGCTCAAAAGTCACCAACACTCACACATTAACAATGGCGTGCTTAGGCTGTTGGTGAAACCGGTGGAAATTATTAAAACCAAAGACAGGAAAGTCAGTTTATTGATACACACTAATCTAAACCTAACACACCTAATGCTTCTTTCGCTCACATGCTTTGGTTGGAACAATCAAAATGATTAAAACCAAAGTAGACGAAAGCTAAGTAGTTTATTTAATACACTGACCTAAACCTAAGACAGTGCATGCTCGCTCCGCTCTCATGCTTTGGTGACACCAGTGACAATTATTAAAACCAAAGTACATGAAAATCAGCATATTTACACACACTAACCTAAATCTAACACAGCGCTTGCTCGCTTTGCTCGCATGCTAGGGTGAAACCAGTGGAAATTATTGAAATCAAAGTACAGGAAAAACAGTTTCTTTACACACTAACCTAAATCTATTACAGCACATGCTCGCTTCGTTCGTATGCTTTGGTGATACCGCTGAAAACTACTAAAAACAAGTTACACGAAAATCACGTTTTTACTCAACAATAATGGATTCAGAACTCTAAAAACACAGAATCACTTTTAGAATCAGCGGGATGTCATATCGCAGTATTTTTTGTAAAAATGTTGCAAACCATCGTCATGATGTAAAAGAAGACAACTCATGCCTTAAAATCAATTATAAAGCGACTCTAGTGATCTAATAACAAACCACCAATGATCGTTCCACAACCTTTTAATGGCTAGTGATAAGCGGTTTTCTAATATTGGTAGTTCTGAATTTTGCAACATGAACGTCAACTATGAACGATTTAGATGCCACCTGTCTGATAGCTAGTGAAACAATAGAAATTGTTGTAAAAAAGTTAAGCAAACAAGTACTTTTGGTATATTTTAATGTAAATTGCGTACTTTATTGAAACTTAAAGTCTAAAAATAAACAAGATATGCTTTTAAAAGTTAGTAATACAATGTTACGGTGAGTAAAAGTGAAAAAACTGATACCTAAATAGCTTTAGTGGTAGTTTAAGTGGGTGGAACCAAGGTATAGTAATAATGAATTCTGTTGTAACCTTATCAGGGATAGTGCTAGATTTTGAGATTTACCAAGGCAGTTATACCCCACTTAAAAACAAAGATCTAGGTTTAGGACCTTCTGTTATCATGCATCTGGTTCAATCAATACCTAAAAGTAGCTTTGTTTATTTCGACAGATACTTCACCACTATGGCTCTATTAGCAAAACTTTCAGAGCAGGGAGTTGAGGGATTAGGAACTGTAATGCTAAACAGAGCAAAGAATGTTAATTTCAGAAATCTGATGTGTTACACTCACATGACTTTCTCAAGCTGTTCTACAAACTTCATACATAAGATTCTTCTTCTTTCTGGACCTTGCTAATCGTGGTACTCATTAGCACAATGTTCTTATTATTTAGTTCCGTATAAGCAGGGAGAAAATAAGGGAATACACTAGGCTAAACCAATAGTCAAATGTTTTAAAAGCTGTCGTTTTGCAATTGTCATTACAAATCGCTTCTTTTCTTGGCCAGGAGTAGAACAAAAGAAAAACGGACACTCCCATCTGAGAAAAGTATAAGTACTTCACAACTGAAACTAATAACAATGAATACCTCGAAAACGGTAAGCTCCACGAGAAAAATGTATATGACATAGCTTGTGTATTTTAAGAAGACCTAAATTTTTTGTATAGTAAGTTTTTGTCTATCTCTTATGGTTTCCTAATTATGCCAAATTAAGCAAAATTCATCCAGAATAAACAGGTCTTCAGAAGCTATTCCCAGAAAATTCAAGATATACATTTATTTGTTAGGTAAATATCTTTAATATATGATATTTTAATCAAAATCGTTAGAGCCATTTTTAAGAAAATCAAAATTTTCGAAAAAAGTTCCATGTAAAGGGTAGTTTGGGGTGGGGGGATTTTTCTCAAAATCTTCGTGTCGCATCCCTGGAAGATACTAAACTTATATACCAGTTTGGTATTTTAGCTACTTTTCGTTTTTGAGTTATCGTGTTCACAGACACATGGACCTTTTTCTCAAAATGCTTTTTTTGGATACAGGGGGTCCTAAAACATGTATTTCCGGTGAAATCTCTGCATCGAACTTTTGGTTGGAATACAATACTTCTCTATCCCTATGTACATTGTACATATGGAGCTAGAGAAAATAAAAAGTAGAAAATGGTAAGAGGTGAGACTGTTATGTTAGATCAGATGAAAAGATTGTCATAACTGAGTGGAAAGATAACCAAAAGATTATAATGGCTTCCATCTGTTCCGCTGTAGAGCCACAAGCAAAAATAAAAAGGTGAGCAAAATTGAGAAAAATATAATGAGATTAATATACCAGCTGTAGTTAGAAATTACAATCAGCATATGGGTGGTGTTGATATTTGCAACCAATTAATGGAGTGCTATCGAACATGGTTCAAAACCAGAAAATGGACCCTGAAAGTAATCCTACATTTGTTGGATCTTGCTACAGTTAACAGTTGGCAAACATTTAGGGAAGAATGTAAAGTGAATAAGCTGCCAAAAAACAAAATTATGGACTTACTGAAGTTCTGATTGTCGGCTTCAGAAGCTTTGACCGCCACACCAAGCAGGAAAAGAAGACTACTAGATGATGAGCAGGAAAAAAACACTCCACCACCTAAGAGGAAAATATACACACCATCTCCTAAACCAGTTGCAGATAAATGCTATGATGGTTTCGATCATTGGCCAGAGGTCAGTAACATTACTTCTCCTAGAACTTGCCAGCTGAAGGGCTACACTAGCAGGTCAAAAGCTAGGTGCATTAAATGTGATCAGTATCTGCCTTTCTAAAGATAGACTTTTTAGAAGATACCATGTAAAACCTTAAGAGATTTTTGCTGATATGCATTTTTAAGCTTATTTAAGCATATTTTGTATAAAAACCTTAGATTAATATGCACCTTCATGTTTGCATATTCATGTTGTTCTTGTATAAATATCTTAATTTGACTGTGCTTTAACTATTTTTGTAGCATTTCTACAAAATAAAAAGGGCCATGCCGTGGCCGAGTGGTTAGACCACTCGCCTCTCACCTAGACAGCCCGGGTTCAATCCCAAGCGACCGCAGGTTCTATTTCCCCTGCCATCGCATTCCACCGGTGCTCCATCTTCATTCATGTATCAGTGTCACTGCCTGCGGTGCCATAAGTAGTTAAAGCAGGCGTTAAACACTACCAAAAAAAAAAAAATACAAAATAAAATAACACATGTTATTTCAGCTAAAACTGTATGTAATATTTTGTGGATATATTTGAGTTGAAGTGTACCAGTTAAACCCTAACCTGCACATTTGTGCTAGTGCTTTTTTGAAAAAATGGCTAAAGTAAGAGTTTTTTCACTATTTTTAGTGTAAAGTACACAGAAAACTACACAGGACAACATATTTGCCAGCTTAAAATTTTAAAAAAATATAGTCAGGTTTGAAAGGGTTAACTATATAAGCTTTTTCACTTTCTCTAGTTGGCAAAGAAGGTATCACATTCCACCCAAAATTTTACCAATTCAGGCCAGATTGCACTGGAAGCACATTTTAAAACCCCTAAATCCAAAAAATCATTTTTAGAAAAAGGTCTTGTGTTTGTGTAATTTTATGTATGTGCGTATGTTTGATTGTGTGTGCAGCATAGCTCAAAAATGAAAAGTCAATTAAATACCAAACCTGAGATTTAAGTTCAACATTTGCCAAGGATGAGGATATGTCACAATGATTTTCAAGAAAATCCCCCCAGCCCAAACTACCCTATACATGAAATATATATCTTGAATTTTCTGAGATTAACCTCTGAATATCCCTTCATTCTGGATGATTTTTGTATAACTGGTAAACCATAAAGACAGACAAGAACTTATAACAAAAATAATGTAGAGCTCACTAAAACACACAATATATGTCATACATTTTTTTTTAGATTTGCCCATTTCCCAGATTTTTCTTGTTATTTGTTTCAATTTTAAAATACTTCTCTCAAATAAGGATTATTATTTATTTCATCTCTCTTATGTTTTACTCCTGCACATGCAAAGAGAACGAAATTTCAATTGTAGCTATAGGGAACAGCTTTTAAAAAATTTAACTCGCTTTAGACCAGTGTATTGACTTATTTACCTTCTACTTTCAAGGAAGTAAGTAATAAGACCATTTCTGTTAATGTTGATCGCAGTTAGCATGATGTAGATAACAGAATAATATTTTATAAAAATAGTTTGTTTGCAGAACAGATAGAGAAAGTCATGGGAATGGAATACATCAGATATTTTTTGGGGGTTTTCCTCTATCCTAAGAAGACAGAATATCAGGAAACTCGAAGAAACTTCAAGAGAGTAAAATAGAAGAAAACGGGGGGAAAAAAAAGAAAAAAAAAATCCTGCAACAACAGAAAAAATGCAGTGCATATGATTGTTGGTGCTATCTCTTCTAGCACTATCACTTATATATTAGCCATAATCTGCTACAAATTACAGTGGAGTTACCCAGATAAGGTTTTTTTCAGGGTTTTCCATTGTACTGAGAAGATGAAGTCAAGCAAATTTAAGCTTAATGGACCCTGAGCTTATTTGTGCATCATTTCACCTATTTCATTCATCATCTGATATGACCTGCCAACTTAAAGGAAATTAAACTACCAAATAAACAAATACCAAAAATGAGTATATTAAAGGTGTGATGTGGAGGAGATAAAGCAGAAATAATCGAAAAACACAAATAATTGAGAAACCCATAATTTAATGCTTTAAAGGTATAACATACACATACAAATAAGAAATTACATTTAAAAGCTTTTTACTTTCTGTACACGTACTATGTACATAGTATATAGAGAAGGTATTGCATTCCACCCAAATATTCAATATCAAAATTTCACTGGAAATGCATGTTTTGGGTGCCCCTGAATCCAAAAAATGCAAGGTCCATGTGTGCATGCATGGATAGCACAGTTCAAAAACAAAAAAACCATGAATGCCAAACCTGGTATTTAAGTTTGGTATCTTCCAAAGATGCAACACAAAGATTTTCAAGAAAATCCCCTAACCCCAAACTACCCTTTACATGGAAAACATTTCAAAAATTTTGGTTTTCTCAAAAATGCAAATCTCTTATATTTAAGATATTTGCATGCCAAATAAAATGTATATCTTCAATTTTCTGGGAGTAGCCTCTAAAGACCTCTTTAATCTGTATAGTTTGTATTGAATTTTGCATAACTGGCAAATCATAAGAGATAGACAAAAAGTTACTATACAAAAAATGTAGATCATGATAAAACACATAATTTATCTCATATGCATTTATTCATGGAGTTTGAGTTTTGATATTCCTTGTTATTGGTTTCAGCTTAAAAAACTTATACTTTTCTCATACAGGAATTTGTCAACTCCTGTCCATACAAATAAAGGAACTTCAGTCACATAACAACCAGCTTTTGACTATCATTTTAACCTATGGTACTCTCTTAATGAGCATGAAGTAAATTGAAGCATAAGGTTTCTAACAGTAATTTGTAGCAGAGATGTAGAGAAAGTAATGTGAATGGAACACATCAGATTTTTTCAATATGTATTCTTTGTTTAAAAGTTTATTCTACTTCTGTGCATAGTTATAGTAGGCCTGTTTATTTCTTAATAGTCCGTGCTTCTGGGAGGAGTTGACATTTTCTCGCACAGCACTTCAGACTTTTTTTGTAGTAAGTTCATGAATCCCGTGATGTAGTTTGAATTTGGTTAGCCAAATGGCTATGAGGCATTAAATTCTCCATCTAAATTAGAGCTTCATGAAAAAATCTAGCCTTTTTGACACACATTGTGCCTGAACTGTCATCTTTCTTCTTGTTTTTGGCTGAACCATCATAAAAGAACATTGTCTAAGTCATCACGCTTTTTCATGCAGATGGTAGAATCACAGTTCCTAATAAAATCCTGGATTTTCTGCATATTGTTTTTAGTGTCCCGACATTCCCATAATCAGCACTTAGTTTTGCAACAGTTTCCACCTTCTCAAATTTTTCAATTAATTCTAATTTTTGTTTTATAAAGTCAACACACTGTTTTTTGGTTTCTGTGCCATATTTTTTACAAATTCCTTTTAACTTGCTGACATTTACATGCCGATTAACATCAGCAAAACTGAACTTATTTTTAGTATACACATAACAGGCAGGCCAATAAAAATGGAAATGGTACTCTGTTGTCACACAGTGATTATGTAAACAATGGAAATGGTAGATCCTTGATTGTTGTTTCCTTAACAAAAGTAATCTATTATACATTTTTTCACAGGGGGAAGGGGATGCATGGATAATCCACAAACCGGATAATTTGCATATGAATAATCGGGAGTAAACTGTACTATAGTAAAACTGAAATTTAATGTGTACTTACAAACTGCTATAATAGTGAAATGCTTAGCATTTACCAATAATTTTGTACATAGCAGTTCAGAGTAAATAACCCCACTCATAAATTCCCTTGAAACGTCCATAAAACATATTCAAGCTGGTACATCCTTTAGGTTCTGCTATCATGCATTTCTTTTATAAGGGCTATCTCATAATTGCGATGTAGTTGTCGCCGTCCATGATGCAATGGATATCATGCCAACTTCATATACCCAAGGTTGTGGGTTCATTTGGCGGAGGACAATGGATTTTTCTGGGCATAAAAATCCTTAGCATGGCTTACTTCAGAAGGGAAGTAAAGCTAGTCCTGTATTTTAGATTTATAGCACCTCAACCTTGATAAAAGAGGCCTCTGAGCAAAATTAAATGGTCTTTCACGCCCAGCATAAAATGGGATGCTGAGAACCATAGCAGTTAAAGAGCACCCATAAATAAAATACCATTTCATTTAATTTCGTTCTGCTGTATAGTTGAGCAGTTGTCCTTAAAAAGCAATATTGTAAGCAATATCAGTTTATCTGTTAAATTACATCAAACTTAAAATTCCTCCTGGCGAATCCTTTCATATGAGAGCTGTACACTAAGTACCATGTTAGAAATGAAGACACCTTTTTACTTTCTCTATCACTAGAGAAGTTAATGTATTCCACCCAAATATTCAATACCAACATTTTACCAGAAATACATATTTTGAGACCCCTAAATTAAAAAAAGTCATTTTTAGAAAAAGAAAAAAAAAATGCAGGCATGTATACCAGTCTCCCCTCAGCCTATTCTAGCCTTCCTCCCTTATCCTATGCCAGTCTTCCTTGGGCTGTTTCAGCCTTCCTTCTTAGCCTATGCCAGTCTTCCCTCATCCTATGCTAGCCTTGCCCTCATCCTATGCCAGCCTTGCCCTCATCCTATGCCAACCTTTCTCTCTTAGCCTATTCTAGCCTTCCCTCAGCCTATGCCAGCCTTCCTCCCTTAGCCTATGCCAGCCTTCCTCCCTTAGCCTATGCCAGCCTTCCTCCCTTAGCCTATACCAGCTTTGCTCTTTTAGCCTATGCCAGTCTTCCCATAGCCTATGCCAGCCTTGCAATTTTAGCCTATGCTAGCCTTGCCTTAGCCTATGCTAGCCTTCCCTTAGCCTATGCTGGCCTTGCTCTTTTAAGCCTATACTAGCTTCCCTTAGCCTATGCCAGCCTTACTCTTTTAGCCTATGCTAGCCTTCCCTTAGCCTAAGCCAGCCTTGCTCTTTTAGCCTATGCTAGGCTTGCCTTAGCCTAGGCCAGCCTTGCTCTTTTAGCCTATGCTGGCCTACCCTTAGACTATACCAGCCTTGCTCTCTTAGCCTATCCTTAGCCTATGCCTGCCTTGCTCTTTTAGCCTATGCTGGCCTTGCTCTTTTAGCTTATACTAGCCTTGTTCTTTTAGCCTATACTAGCCTTCCCTTAGCCTATGCCAGCCTTGCTCTTTTAGCCTATGCTAGCCTTCCCTTAGCCTTGCTCTTTTAGCCTATGCCAGCCTTCCCTTAGCCTTGCTCTTTTAGCCTATGCCAGCCTTGCTCTCTTAGCCTATGCCAGCCTTCCCTTAGTCTATGCTAGCCTACCCTTAGCCTATGCCAGCCTTGCTCTCTTAGCCCATACCAGCCTTCCCTTAGCCTGTGCTAGCCTACCCTTAGTCTGTGCTAGCCTTGCCTTAGCCTGTGCTAGCCTAACCTTAGCCTATGCTAGCTTAAGCTTAACCTTTGCCAGCCTTGCTCTTTTAGCCTATGCTAGCCTTCCCTTAGCCTAGGCCAGCCTTGCTCTCTTAGCCTATGCCAGCCTTCCCTTAGCCTATGCCAGCCTTGCTCTCTTAGCCTATGCCAGCCTTCCCTTAGCCTATGCCAGCCTTGCTCTCTTAGCCTATGCTAGCCTTCCCTTAGCATATACCAGCCTTGCTCTTTTAGCCTATACTAGCCTTCCATTAGCCTATGCCAGCTTTGCTCTTCTAGCCTATGCCAGCCTTCCCTTAGCCTATATTAGCCTAACCTTAGCCTATGCCAGCCTTCCCTTAGCCTATGCTAGCCTTCCCTTAGCTTGTCTTAGCCTATGCTAGTCTTGCCTTAGCCTATGCTAGTCTACCCTTAGCCTATGCTAGCCTTCTCTTAGCCTATGCTAGCCTTGCTCTTTTAGCCTATACTAGCCTTGCTCTTTTAGCCTATACTAGCCTTGCTCTTTTAGCCTATACTAGCCTTCCATTAGCCTATGCCAGCTTTGCTAGCCTATGCCAGCCTTCCCTTAGCCTATGCCAGCCTTCCCTTAGCCTATGCCAGCCTTCCCTTAGCCTATGCTAGCCTACCCTTAACCTATGCTAGCCTACCCTTAGCCTATGCTAGACTTCCCTTAACCTATGCTAGCCTTGCTCTCTTAGCCTGTGCTGGCCTTCCCTTAGCCTATGCCAGCCTTGCTCTCTTAGCCTGTGCTAGCCTAACCTCAGTCTGTGCTAGCCTTGCCTTAGCCTATGCCAGCCTTCCCATTAGCCTATGCCAGCCTTCCTCTCTTAGCCTGTGCTAGCTTACCCTTAGCCTATGCCAGCCTTCCCTTAGTCTATGCTAGCCTACCCTTAGCCTATGCCAGCCTTGCTCTCTTAGCCCAATCCAGCCTTCCCTTAGCCTATGCTAGCCTACCCTTAGCCTATGCCAGCCTTGCTCTTTTAGCCTGTGCTAGCCTAACCTCAGTCTGTGCTAGCCTTGCCTTAGCCTATGCCAGCCTTCCCATTAGCCTATGCCAGCCTTCCTCTCTTAGCCTGTGCTAGCTTACCCTTAGCCTATGCCAGCCTTGCTCTCTTAGCCTATGCCAGTCTTCCCTTAGCCTATGCCAGCCTTCCCTTAGCCTATGCCAGCCTGCTCTTTTAGCCTATGCTAGCCTTCCCTTAGCCTATGCCAGCCTTACTCTTTTAGCCTATACTAGCCTTCCATTAGCCTATGCCAGCTTTGCTCTTCTATCCTATGCCAGCCTTCCCTTAGCCTATATTAGCCTAACCTTAGCCTATGCCAGCCTTCCCTTAGCCTATGCTAGCCTTCCCTTAGCTTGTCTTAGCCTACCCTTAGCCTGTGCTAGTCTTGCCTTAGCCTATGCTAGCCTTCCCTTAACCTATGCTAGCCTACCCTTAGCCTATGCCAGCCTTGCTCTTTTAGCCTATACTAGCCTTCCATTAGCCTATGCCAGCATTGCTAGCCTACGCCAGCTTTGCTAGCCTATGCCAGCCTTTCCTTAGCCTATGCCAGCCTTCCCTTAGCCTATGCTAGCCTTCCCTTAACCTATGCTACTCTACCCTTAGCCTATGCCAGCCTTCCCTTAACCTAAGCCAGCCTTCCCTTAGCCTATGCTAGCCTTCCCTTAACCTATGCTAGTCTACCCTTAGCCTATGCTAGCCTTCCCTTAACCTATGCTAGCCTACCCTTAGCCTATGCCAGCCTTGCTCTCTTAGCCTGTGCTGGCCTTCCCTTAGCCTATGCCAGCCTTACTCTCTTAGCCTGTGCTAGCCTAACCTCAGTCTGTGCTAGCCTTGCCTTAGCCTATGCCAGCCTTCCCATTAGCCTATGCCAGCCTTCCTCTCTTAGCCTGTGCTAGCTTACCCTTAGCCTATGCCAGCCTACCCTTAGCCTATGCCAACCTACCCTTAGCCTATGCCAGCCTTGCTCTCTTAGCCTATGCTAGCCTTCCCTTAGCCTATACTAGCCTTCCATTAGCCTATGCCAGCTTTGCTCTTCTAGCCTATGCCAGCCTTCCCTTAGCCTAACCTTAGCCTATGCCAGCCTTCCCTTAGCCTAACCTTAGCCTATGCTAGCCTTCCTTTAGCTTGTCTTAGCCTATGCTAGTCTACCCTTAGCCTATGCTAGCCTTCCCTTAGCCTGTGCTAGCCTTGCTCTTTTAGCCTATACTAGCCTTCCATTAGCCTAACCTTAGCCTATGCCAGCCTTCCCTTAGCCTAACCTTAGCCTATGCCAGCCTTCCCTTAGCCTATGCCAGCCTTCCCTTAGCCTATGCTAGCCTTCCCTTAGCCTATGCTAGCCTACCCTTAGCCTATGCCAGCCTTACTCTCTTAGCCTGTGCTGGCCTTCCCTTAGCCTATGCTAGCCTAACCTTAGCCTATGCCAGCCTTGCTCTCTTAGCCTGTGCTAGCCTAACCTCAGTCTGTGCTAGCCTTGCCTTAGCCTATGCCAGCCTTCCCATTAGCCTATGCCAGCCTTCCTCTCTTAGCCTGTGCTAGCTTACCCTTAGCCTATGCCAGCCTACCCTTAGCCTATGCCAGCCTTCCCTTAGTCTATGCTAGCCTACCCTTAGCCTATGCCAGCCTTGCTCTCTTAGCCCAATCCAGCCTTCCCTTAGCCTATGCCAGCCTTGCTCTTTTAGCCTGTGCTAGCCTAACCTCAGTCTGTGCTAGCCTTGCCTTAGCCTATGCCAGCCTTCCCATTAGCCTATGCCAGCCTTCCTCTCTTAGCCTGTGCTAGCTTACCCTTAGCCTATGCCAACCTACCCTTAGCCTATGCCAGCCTTGCTCTCTTAGCCTAAGCCAGCCTTCCCTTAGCCTATGCCAGCCTTCCCTTAGCCTATGCCAGCCTTGCTCTCTTAGCCTATGCTAGCCTTCCCTTAGCCTATGCTAGCCTTCCCTTAGCCTATGCCAGCCTTACTCTTTTAGCCTATACTAGCCTTCCATTAGCCTATGCCAGCTTTGCTCTTCTATCCTATGCCAGCCTTCCCTTAGCCTATATTAGCCTAACCTTAGCCTATGCCAGCCTTCCCTTAGCCTATGCTAGCCTTCCCTTAGCTTGTCTTAGCCTACCCTTAGCCTGTGCTAGTCTTGCCTTAGCCTATGCTAGCCTTCCCTTAACCTATGCTAGCCTACCCTTAGCCTATGCCATCCTTGCTCTTTTAGCCTATACTAGCCTTCCATTAGCCTATGCCAGCTTTGCTAGCCTATGCCAGCCTTTCCTTAGCCTATATTAGCCTAACCTTAGCCTATGCCAGCCTTCCCTTAACCTATGCTAGTCTACCCTTAGCCTATGCCAGCCTTCCCTTAACCTAAGCCAGCCTTCCCTTAGCCTATGCTAGCCTTCCCTTAACCTATGCTAGTCTACCCTTAGCCTATGCTAGCCTTCCCTTAACCTATGCTAGCCTACCCTTAGCCTATGCCAGCCTTGCTCTCTTAGCCTGTGCTGGCCTTCCCTTAGCCTATGCCAGCCTTGCTCTCTTAGCCTGTGCTAGCCTAACCTCAGTCTGTGCTAGCCTTGCCTTAGCCTATGCCAGCTTTCCCATTAGCCTATGCCAGCCTTCCCATTAGCCTATGCCAGCCTTCCTCTCTTAGCCTGTGCTAGCTTGCCCTTAGCCTATGCCAGCCTACCCTTAGCCTATGCCAACCTATCCTTAGCCTATGCCAGCCTTGCTCTCTTAGCCTATACTAGCCTTCGCTTAGCCTATACTAGCCTTCCATTAGCCTATGCCAGCTTTGCTCTTCTAGCCTATGCCAGCCTTCCCTTAGCCTAACCTTAGCCTATGCCAGCCTTCCCTTAGCCTAACCTTAGCCTATGCTAGCCTTCCCTTAGCTTGTCTTAGCCTACCCTTAGCCTATGCTAGTCTACCCTTAGCCTATGCTAGCCTTCCCTTAGCCTATGCTAGCCTTGCTCTTTTAGCCTATACTAGCCTTCCATTAGCCTATGCCAGCCTTCCCTTAGCTTATATTAGCCTAACCTTAGCCTATGCCAGCCTTCCTTTGGCCTATGCCAGCCTTCCCTTAGCCTATGCTAGCCTACCCTTAACCTATGCTAGCCTTCCCTTAGGCTATGCTAGCCTACCCTTAGCCTATGCCAGCCTTGTTCTCTTAGCCTGTGCTGGCCTTCCCTTAGCCTATGCTAGCCTAACCTTAGCCTATGCCAGCCTTGCTCTCTTAGCCTGTGCTAGCCTAACCTCAGTCTGTGCTAGCCTTGCCTTAGCCTATGCCAGCCTTCCCATTAGCCTATGCCAGCCTTCCTCTCTTAGCCTGTGCTAGCTTACCCTTAGCCTATGCCAGCCTACCCTTAGCCTATGCCAGCCTTGCTCTCTTAGCGTAAGCCAGCCTTCCCTTAGCCTATGCCAGCCTTCCCTTAGCCTACGCCAGCCTTGCTCTCTTAGCCTATGCTAGCCTTCCCTTAGACTATGCCAGCCTTACTCTTTTAGCCTATACTAGCCTTCCATTAGCCTATGGCAGCTTTGCTCTTCTATCCTATGCCAGCCTTCCCTTAGCCTATATTAGCCTAACCTTAGCCTATGCCAGCCTTCCCTTAGCCTATGCTAGCCTTCCCTTAGCTTGTCTTAGCCTACCCTTAGCCTGTGCTAGTCTTGCCTTAGCCTATGCTAGCCTTCCCTTAACCTATGCTAGCCTACCCTTAGCCTATGCCAGCCTTGCTCTTTTAGCCTATACTAGCCTTCCATTAGCCTATGCCAGCTTTGCTAGCCTATGCTAGCCTTCCCTTAGCCTATACTAGCCTTCCATTAGCCTATGCCAGCTTTGCTCTTCTAGCCTATGCCAGCCTTCCCTTAGCCTTCCCTTAGCCTATGCCAGCCTTCCCTTAGCCTAACCTTAGCCTATGCTAGCCTTCCCTTAGCTTGTCTTAGCCTACCCTTAGCCTATGCTAGTCTACCCTTAGCCTATGCTAGCCTTCCCTTAGCCTATGCTAGCCTTGCTCTTTTAGCCTATGCCAGCCTTCCATTAGCCTATGCCAGCCTTCCCTTAGCCTATATTAGCCTAACCTTAGCCTATGCCAGCCTTCCTTTGGCCTATGCCAGCCTTCCCTTAGCCTATGCTAGCCTACCCTTAACCTATGCTAGCCTTCCCTTAGCCTATGCTAGCCTTGCTCTCTTAGCCTGTGCTGGCCTTCCCTTAGCCTATGCTAGCCTAACCTTAGCCTATGCCAGCCTTGCTCTCTTAGCCTGTGCTAGCCTAACCTCAGTCTGTGCTAGCCTTGCCTTAGCCTATGCCAGCCTTCCTCTCTTAGCCTGTGCTAGCTTACCCTTAGCCTATGCCAGCCTACCCTTAGCCTATGCCAGCCTTCCCTTAGTCTATGCTAGCCTACCCTTAGCCTATGCCAGCCTTGCTCTCTTAACCCAATCCAGCCTTCCCTTAGCCTATGCTAGCCTACCCTTAGCCTATGCCAGCCTTGCTCTCGTAGCCTGTGCTAGCCTAACCTCAGTCTGTGCTAGCCTTGCCTTAGCCTATGCCAGCCTTCCCATTAGCCTATGCCAGCCTTCCTCTCTTAGCCTGTGCTAGCTTACCCTTATTCTATGCCAGCCTACCCTTAGCCTAAGCCAGCCTTCCCTTAGCCTATGCCAGTCTTCCCTTAGCCTACGCCAGCCTTGCTCTCTTAGCCTATGCTAGACTTCCCTTAGCCTATGCCAGCCTTACTCTTTTAGCCTATACTAGCCTTCCATTAGCCTATGCCAGCTTTGCTCTTCTATCCTATGCCAGCCTTCCCTTAGCCTATATTAGCCTAACCTTAGCCTATGCCAGCCTTCCCTTAGCCTATGCTAGCCTTCCCTTAGCTTGTCTTAGCCTACCCTTAGCCTGTGCTAGTCTTGCCTTAGCCTATGCTAGCCTTCCCTTAACCTATGCTAGCCTACCCTTAGCCTATGCCAGCCTTGCTCTTTTAGACTATACTAGCCTTCCATTAGCCTATGCCAGCTTTGCTAGCCTATGCCAGCCTTTCCTTAGCCTATATTAGCCTAACCTTAGCCTATGCCAGCCTTCCCTTAGCCTATGCTAGCCTTCCCTTAACCTATGCTAGTCTACCCTTAGCCTATGCCAGCCTTCCCTTAACCTAAGCCAGCCTTCCCTTAGCCTATCCTAGTCTACCCTTAGCCTATGCTAGCCTTCCCTTAACCTATGCTAGCCTACCCTTAGCCTATGCCAGCCTTGCTCTCTTAGCCTGTGCTGTCCTTCCCTTAGCCTATGTCAGCCTTGCTCTCTTAGCCTGTGCTAGCCTAACCTCAGTCTGTGCTAGTCTTGCCTTAGCCTATGCCAGCCTTCCCATTAGCCTATGCCAGCCTTCCTCTCTTAGCCTGTGCTAGCTTACCCTTAGCCTATGCCAGCCTACCCTTAGCCTATGCCAACCTACCCTTAGCCTATGCTAGCCTTCCCTTAGCCTATACTAGCCTTCCATTAGCCTATGCCAGCTTTGCTCTTCTAGCCTATGCCAGCCTTCCCTTAGCCTAACCTTAGCCTATGCCAGCCTTCCCTTAGCCTATGTTAACCTTCCCTTAGCTTGTCTTAGCCTACCCTTAGCCTATCGTAGTCTACCCTTAGCCTATGCTAGCCTTCCCTTAGCCTAAGCTAGCCTTGCTCTTTTAGCCTATACTAGCCTTCCATTAGCTTATGCCAGCCTTCCCTTAGCCTATATTAGCCTAACCTTAGCCTATGCCAGCCTTCCCTTAGCCTATATTAGCCTAACCTTAGCCTATGCCAGCCTTCCCTTAACCTATGCTAGCCTACCCTTAGCCTATGCCAGCCTTGCTCTCTTAGCCTGTGCTGGCCTTCCCTTAGCCTATGCTAGCCTAACCTTAGCCTATGCCAGCCTTGCTCTCTTAGCCTGTGCTAGCCTAACCTCAGTCTGTGCTAGCCTTGCCTTAGCCTATGCCAGCCTTCCCTTAGCCTATGCCAGCCTTGCTCTCTTAGCCTATGCTAGCCTTCCCTTAGCCTATGCCAGCCTTACTCTTTTAGCCTATACTAGCCTTCCATTAGCCTATGCCAGCTTTGCTCTTCTATCCTATGCCAGCCTTCCCTTAGCCTATATTAGCCTAACCTTAGCCTATGCCAGCCTTCCCTTAGCCTATGCTAGCCTTCCCTTAGCTTGTCTTAGCCTACCCTTAGCCTGTGCTAGTCTTGCCTTAGCCTGTGCTAGCCTTCCCTTAACCTATGCTAGCCTACCCTTAGCCTATGCCAGCCTTGCTCTCTTAGCCTGTGCTGTCCTTCCCTTAGCCTATGCTAGCCTAACCTTAGCCTATGCCAGCCTTGCTCTCTTAGCCTGTGCTAGCCTAACCTCAGTCTGTGCTAGCCTTGCCTTAGCCTATGCCAGCCTTCCCTTAGCCTATGCCAGCCTTGCTCTCTTAGCCTATGCTAGCCTTCCCTTAGCCTATGCCAGCCTTACTCTTTTAGCCTATACTAGCCTTCCATTATCCTATGCCAGCTTTGCTCTTCTATTCTATGCCAGCCTTCCCTTAGCCTATATTAGCCTAACCTTAGCCTATGCCAGCCTTCCCTTAGCCTATGCTAGCCTTCCCTTAGCTTGTCTTAGCCTACCCTTAGCCTGTGCTAGTCTTGCCTTAGCCTGTGCTAGCCTTCCCTTAACCTATGCTAGCCTACCCTTAGCCTATGCCAGCCTTGCTCTTTTAGCCTATACTAGCCTTCCATTAGCCTATGCCAGCTTTGCTAGCCTATGCCAGCCTTTCCTTAGCCTATATTAGCCTAACCTTAGCCTATGCCAGCCTTCCCTTAGCCTATGCTAGCCTTCCCTTAACCTATGCTAGTCTACCCTTAGCCTATGCCAGCCTTCCCTTAACCTAAGCCAGCCTTCCCTTAGTCTATGCTAGCCTTCCCTTAACCTATGCTAGTCTACCCTTAGCCTATGCTAGCCTTCCCTTAACCTATGCTAGCCTTCCCTTAACCTATGCTAGCCTACCCTTAGCCTATGCCAGCCTTGCTCTCTTAGCCTGTGCTGGCCTTCCCTTAGCCTGTGCTAGCCTAACCTCAGTCTGTGCTAGCCTAACCTCAGTCTGTGCTAGCCTTGCCTTAGCCTATGCCAGCCTTCCCATTAGCCTATGCCAGCCTTCCTCTCTTAGCCTGTGCTAGCTTACCCTTAGCCTATGCCAGCCTACCCTTAGCCTATGCCAGCCTACCCTTAGCCTATGCCAATCTTGCTCTCTTAGCCTATGCTAGCCTTCCCTTAGCCTATACTAGCCTTCCCTTAGCCTATACTAGCCTTCCATTAGCCTATGCCAGCTTTGCTCTTCTAGCCTATGCCAGCCTTCCCTTAGCCTAACCTTAGCCTATGCCAGCCTTCCCTTAGCCTATGCTAGCCGTCCCTTAGCTTGTCTTAGCCTACCCTTAGCCTATGCTAGTCTACCCTTAGCCTATGCTAGCCTTCCCTTAGCCTATGCTAGCCTTGCTCTTTTAGCCTATACTAGCCTTCCATTAGCCTATGCCAGCCTTCCCTTAGCCTATATTAGCCTATGCCAGCCTTCCCTTAGCCTATATTAGCCTAACCTTAGCCTATGCCAGCCTTCCCTTAACCTATGCTAGCCTACCCTTAGCCTATGCCAGCCTTGCTCTCTTAGCCTGTGCTGGCCTTCCCTTAGCCTATGCTAGCCTTGCTCTCTTAGCCTGTGCTAGCCTAACCTCAGTCTGTGCTAGCCTTGCCTTAGCCTATGCCAGCCTACCCTTAGCCTATGCCAGCCTACCCTTAGCCTATGCCAGCCTACCCTTAGCCTATGCCAGCCTTGCTCTCTTAGCCCAATCCAGCCTTCCCTTAGCCTGTGCTAGACTATCCTTAGTCTGTGCTAGCCTTCCCTTAGCCTGTGCCAGCCTTCCCTTAACCTATGCTAGCCTACCTTTAGCCTATGCCAGCCTTGCTCTTTTGGCCTTGACTTAGCCTATGCCAGCCTTCCCTTATTCTATGCTAGCCTAACCTTAACCTTTGCCAGCCTCCCTCTTTTAGCCTATGCTAGCCTTCCCTTAACCTATGCTAGCTAGGTGCATAGGTTGGTGATTAGGTCGGTAGTTAGGAATGTGGGTGGGTGGGTGGGTGGGTGGGTGGGTGGGTGGGTGGGTGGGTGGGTGGGCTGGCTGGCTGGCTGGCTGGCTGGCTGGCTGGCTGGCTGGCAGGCAGGCAGGTGAGTAGGTAGGTATGAAGCTGGGCAGGTCTGCAGGCCAGTAGCTAGGTACCTAGGAGGGAAAACAGGCAGGCCAACGGGCAGGGACGCTGGCTGGCAGGCGGGTAGGTATGAAGGTAGACAGGTACTTAGGAAGATAGCTAGGGAGGTGGGTACGTGGGTGAGTAGGTCGGTGGTTAGTTATGTGGGACGGTGGATGGGTAGTTGGGTTAGTGGGTTGGTTGGTGGACTGGTAGATAGGACGGTGAGTATGTGGTTAGGCAGGTAGATGGGTGTGTAGTAGGGTATGTAATTATGGTGGGTAAAGCAGGATCAAAGGTAGATGCGTAGGTGGGTTAACTATGTAAGTAGGGTGGGTAGGTAGGTACGTGGATAGGTTAGGTAAGTACGGAAGTAACTTAGGTAGGTATGTAGGTGGGGTAGGTGGGTTCGTAGTTACTTAGTTGGATGGGTGGGTAGGTACATTCTTAGGTAGGTTGTCAGGTATGTAGGTAGGTGGGTAGCTATCTATGCGGGTATGTAGGTAGGTGGGTAGCTACCTATGCGGGTATATACGTAGGTGGGTAATTAAGTACGTAACTGGGTAGGAGGCTTGGTAGTTGGGTAAGTAGGTAGATACGTGTGTAGGTATTAAGTTGGTGGGACGTGGGTTGGCAGGCGGGGTAGTAGGATGATGGGTAGATGGGTGGGTAGGTAGGTCGGTAAACAGGCAGGCGGGCTGGGAGACAGGCAGGACAGCCAGCGGGTGTGTAGGAAGGGTAGGTGGCTAGGTAGGTGGGATTTTGGGTGGTTTGGTATGTGGGTTTGTGGGACGGTTTGTAAGTGGGTGGGTTGTTGGTTAGGTAGGCGGGTAGATAAGTGTGTATGGGACGATGGTTGATTGGTTAGTGGGTGGGTAGTAGGTAAGTAGGGTAGGTAGATACAGTAGGTAGGTGGGGTAGGTTGAGTACATACGTAGGTAGGGAAGGTACGTAGGTGGGTGGGTAGATATGTAGGTAGTTAGGAAGGTACGTAGGTGGGAGGTAGGTAATTAGGTGGCCAGGTAGGTGAGTGGGTATGTGGTTAGGTAGGTACCTAATTATTCTTCTATCTACTTACGTTAATTGAGATAAACATTAGCAGACAGGTCTTATTATTTAGTTTCTTATAATTAGAAGGGAAATAAGGGAATACACTAGGCTAAAGAGATAGTAAAATCTTTAAAATAGTGTTTGAAATTTGGTTTGTTTTACATGGCCAGAAATAAAGCAAAAGAAACAGGAATGACAAATTCCCATTTGAGAAAAGTTATAAGTATTTTAAAATTGACACCACAACAATGAATATCTCAGAAATGGCTAATTCTATAAAAAAACTGTACATATGTAAGAGACCTGAGACCTGAATATTTTGTAGTTTTGTCTATCTGTTATGGTTTAGCAAACATTCAGAATGAAAAAGTCCTCAGAAAGCTCAAGATATACGTTTCATCATGTAAATATTTTTCTATAATCTGTGCAATTTTGTTTGAAAATGTTAACACCAGCGGTCAAAAGAACAATATCATTAAGAGGAAGTGATGAGAAGTGTTTCCTGTATTGCAGTTGTTTTGTTTATGTTGTAGCAAAAACTGGTACTCAAATACTTCATTCAGATTTTATAATCAATGTAATTAGTATATTACACAGCATTTAATGAGAATATAATATAATGTGATTTTCATTTGCTTAAATTATTTAATTCATAGGATTTGGACATCATTTTCTGTGCAGACTGGTGGAAGAAAGGCTATAAAAAGTATGACTACAGTTAAGGAAAAGTAGCAGAGAGCAAGAAACATAGGCAGACAGTATATCACTGCTTCTAATAAAACATAGAAGTTAAAATATTTCAACCTGTAAGCAAAAATGTTATAATAATGAAACATTTACTGAAGAATGCCAAGAAGAACCTATTTGATCACTTTTGGTTTAGTAGGTCTAAAGAAATTCAAGATTCATCACTTGCCAGCCCTATGACTCATAATAAACCAAAAACCATTGCTGTAGAAACTAAGAAATCCTTCTCCAAACATTCCTTCCTAACTTGTTTAAGATCAACAAAAAGAGAGTATACTGTATTCAAAACAAAATCATACACAAGCTACTTTTGAAGAAAATCACGGCACACGCAGTAACAGACCACTGAAGTTAGATCCTAGCATGTGGGAAATGATTATGTC